>KN805388.1:163422-183441 GCA_000818945.1 Schizochytrium sp. CCTCC M209059 | reverse complement strand
CCCCCTTTTCCCCCCTCGCCTCTCGATCGGGCACGTCAGCGCGACTTCATTTACTTCATTGACTTGCGGAAGTCGTGTCGCTCACGCACCGACGATGCCAGTGCCCCGTTCTCCGCTCTGGCCTTCACAGCCATGCAAAGAGGCGTGCTGGACTTCGCTCACCTCAAGCCATCCCTCGCACCCTCGTCGAATACTTTTGCACACGCGGCTTGTCCAGCACGCATCCTGCTCCAGGTCCTGAAGGTAAGCCACCAACCGAATGTAGATTTTGACCTCACCTTCTACCTTCCCAACCACGCCTTGGACAAGCTGGACAACTTGCCGGAAGCAAGCGCGCGCACGTTGTGCAGACTGTCATGCGCGCGCAGGCCGGCATTGATTGACTCGTGAAAAGGCGAAGAGACGGTGCGAACACACGCAGTGTGTACTCGGCACGCGCCGCGCGTGGCGAAGACTCGCGCTCGGCGCGAGTCTGGCTGGCGCGCGCGCGGAGAGAGACCTTGGCCGCGCGACCCTTCGCCGCGCCTGCCGCGCCTGCCGCTCCCCGTCGGCCGCGCCCGCGTCGCGCTCGCCGAGGACTTGGTTGGCCCCGTCGCCCGCGCGCGCGGGAAGAGTGCCGAGATCGACGAGACGGAAGTCTCAAGTTTTCCAGCGCGTGCAGCAAAGTGCAGGCGGCCGCTCGAACCGCGCACCGACCGAGGAGACGCCCGCGTGCGTCCAGCGCGGGGCGGCCAGGCCTGCGCACCAGACCGTCAACGCCGCTGGGTCCTCGCGGGCAGAGCACGTTGCGAGCAAACGCAAGGAGGCAGCAGACTACGGCTGCGACGCGGAGCGCGATGGCCGCGGGAAACGACTTCGTGCAGCAGGCCGTGGCGCGCATGGACGCCGGCGCGACCGTCGTCTCGTAAGTCGGAGAGTTGGCGATTGCCGGGTGCAAGAGCGATCTTGTGGGCGGATCAGGAGGGGACGAGGGCATGTTGAGAAACTTACTGGCGAAGGGAGTGAACAACAACATGCGCAGTCTTCTTTTGACACAGATTGGGGATAGCGGCGCCGAGGAGCTGGCCCAGGCGCTCGCAAAGAATAAGACCGTGGAGACTCTTCAGTACGTAAAGTTCGACACATACAACCGGCCGTGCATAGGGATGATTAAAAAATCTCGCTGACCCGTGATATGGCTCCCTCCAATGGCGATATGATATGATAGTCTATATGACAACGGCATCGGTGATTCCGGGGCCAGCGCACTGGCAGGCGCCTTGGCCAGAAATGATACCTTGAAGATTCTCGAGTAGGTTTTTATGTTTCGCTGACCACACCATAGGGGCTTGACGACGAAGCTAACTTCTTACGATGGCATGCATACACTGGAATTCATAGTCTTGGGCTCAATCGAATTGGTGACGCCGGTGCCGAGGCATTGAGCAACGCCCTCACAAGGAACAAGTCGCTACGCGTATTACAGTAGGTTTCTCATGATGAAATTGGTCCCAGTCGGTAACCTTGTGGCTAACATGACACGTGTGAAGCCTCGGAAGCAATCACATTAGTGACAAAGGCGTTACATTTCTCTTGGATGCCATGACGAAAAACACCTCTTTGGTCACGCTTTAGTAAGTTGTTTTCTGCTGAAAGCAAAGAAAAGAATCGCGCAATGAAATGCAGCAAGACTCATGCTTACATAACTCTCTCCACCTTCTCTCAACGACGCACAGTCTCGGCGCTAACGATGATATCGAACACGAAGAGAGCGTTAAAGAGATAGATCTCCTTCTCTTGAAGAACGCTTCTGCCCGTCGCGGGAGCGCGTGGTTAGTGACCATGACGACGGCTTTTGTATCTTGTTGGGAGAGTCGTCCGGCTTGGCTACTTGCGGAGTCCGAAGGAGAAAAGATGGCAGCTCGCACAGCTCTCGTTGCTGGACCTCAAGAGCTCCAACACTAAGTCTTAAGATGCTATTTCCAAGACATCTGCTGTTCTTCCATCATAAGCAAATTTCCCCCCTTTTTTCGCAGTAGGCCTACAGCACGTGGCGAGTATTCTACTTTTAGCAACATAAAATAAAGACATGCCCATGTTGACTCTGCAAGCTCTTCGCGTTTCGACGCCGTCGTCTTGAAAACTCAAAGAATAGGATACGTTTGCAAATCAGCAAATGCCCAAAAAAATACTCAAAGAATAGGTGAAGCCTACGTTTGCAGCACAGCAAACAGCAAAGCCCATGGGATTGCATACCTTCTTAGAAGTTAGCTATTTGCGTTTCGGCACCTTCGACCAGCTCCGGTTCCAGAAGATGCACGCGATGTTTGGGCTCATACAAGTGATTGCTTGCAGACTTTGAAGACCTCGGTAATGTCTTAATATCAAACAAACTTAGAACGGAGGCCTATGCACTGCACTTAAATCGAACCAATGAATGAATGCCTACCTGCCAGTGTACCTGAAATGGCGCGAGACCTCGCAGCGAGGCCTCCTGTTGCGGGACCCGGCCTTCATTCATGTGTCATGCACTTTCCATCACTCTTGCACCTCCCTGGCTTTTTCTTTGGCGCACGGAGCTCTGCACATTCATTTCACCCGGAAGCGTCCGCACGCTGGAACGGACTACTTACAAGCTGAGCGCTGGAGCGGCGTTGCGGCAATTCCCGCATCTAACACGTTATATAAATGAACAAAACCCGAAGGTGGAGAGAGAAAAGTGACCAGAGCTTCTTCATCCTGGCTCGGCCGCGCGTCCAGGCGAGCACCGAGGCGGCTGCCAACGGCGAGCGCTGGGGCGCAAGCGGCGAGCGCAAGCGGAGAGCGCAAGCGACGGGCAGCGAGGGGCCCGCGGGGTTTCGAGGACGCGGGCGAGGGTCGCGATGGTGTCCAAGTTGATCTTCGGTCTCTTGAGCGCGGTCGTGCTCATGACCGTATACAGCGTCTACACGGGGACAAGCCGGCTCGAGGCATTCTCGCAGATCATGGTGGGCACGCCCAACTTGTACTTGGAGCGGGAAGCCCCCGTGCAGACATCAGGCGCGGCCGTCGAAGCCCTTGCGCAAGACACGCTCAAGGTCAAGCCAGCAAATGACAAAGTGGATTCGGTCTTCCCCGAGGGAGATCACTCCAACACCGTGCGCGGCGTCGATGACCAAGAGGTCCTCGTCAGCGATGCCGATGAGCTGTATGGAGACAGCGATGACGAGATCTCCAAGCTGCGTCTGCAGCCGCCCGAACCAGCAAATGGAGACTTGAATGCAGCGCACAAAGGGCTCTCCCGAGAGGTGCTGCAGAGCGAAATCCTGCACGACCTCATCCAAAGAGATGATGAGCTCATCCCCATTCCAGTCGATAGTCAGGATCTTGCGGACCACAAAATTCCGACCATGCTCCACTCGTATACCGCCACAGCTTACATGATTGAAGTCTACAAGCGGCCATCCTTTGCGGCCAACAAGACGGGCCGCCTCGTGCACAAGGGCGACACCGTCGTGGGACCCCGCACTTGGAAAAAGGAATACGTCACCTGGCTCGAGCTGGCTCCAGATGCATACATGCCTCTTGCTGTCTTTCCAAACACGCCACAGTTCAAGAAAACAGCGGCATTATACTTGAAGTTGAAGAGTCTTCGGGCCTTCAACGAGCGCGCGCTGGAGCCTCTCGAGGATTGCGAAGTGAAGGCCACCTCCAAGGAGGTGTCTACGTGCAGGCGCGACAACTTTATCCGCAAAGAAATCGCTCGTGTGGCTGAAGATTATGATGTTCGTGACTACGCACCCAAGTCTCTTGGCCGAACGCGGGGTGATGCGAATGAACAGCACATTTTGCGAGCATTGGAGCATCTTTTCGAGGCCAACGCACCCTTTGAGTTTCCAAAGCTAGAGCTGTGATTGACGCAGGCCAGTTTGTATGTGTAGCCAATGCATTCTCTTCCTGCCACCTTTTATTTGATAATCTTATTCATGCGTATACTTTAATGTTTCGGTGTTACTTTTCACGTAGAAGCAGATTCAGGTCCTCTTCAGAATTGGGTAATCTTTGGGCTGAGCGATTTGCTCTATCAAAAGCATCTCTCTGCAAGCTTTGTATCCTCTCGTCAGCAGAGCAAAAAGTGTGTCATCATCAATGTCAGATAGACACAGACGACGACATTGCAAGCCTCTGCCATTATTTAGCCATTCCTTCCTGAAAGCTGGGTTGATAGGAAGAAAACTTGTCGTTGTCTCTCCCGATGAGTTGGAAAGTGCGTCGCATTGTGAGATGCTTGCAGGCCTAGCTATGGACGGCTATACGCTCTTAGCATTTTTATTTATTTATTAATAAATTCCCTGAGAAACTAGTCTATCTTGAGCAATCTAATGAACGACAATGCTTTACATAAGGTTGATTTCCTAAAGCACAGCATCGTGCCCGCTCGAATTGGACAATCTAGAACGCGCTTTTGAGCCGGGTGCAACGTGATTGAACGTTTGGCTGCATGAAGTAAAAGAAAAAAGTCTGTAATGGTCTCCTCGTCAGCGACCAGAAAGCAAGACACATCCACCAGGCAAGTCCTCGCGCCAACTTGCAGGAGAGAGCATGGACATTAAGGGAACCGTTGGGCCAAGTTGTCGGATTTTGAAGTTACTATAAAGTCAACCAGAAATTTCGATTGATAAGTTACCTGAATTTTAACCCGAATTCTGGTCAGAGGGTGATTCTAAATTCCTCAAGAACAAACAACTACGCACAAAGATGTGGCTTTAGCGACTCGCTGACTCGGCATGCTCCTTTTCGAGTTTGCTGAGCAAATGATCCATCTTGTGCCGCAAGATGGGCTGGCCCTTGCGCGTTTTCTGGGACAGTTTGCGCTTGAGCTGCTTGCGCTCTTTGCGTTTGCGCTCAGCGTCCTTGGCGCGGTCTTCGCGCTCTTTTTGCTTACGAATGCGTTCTGCCTCACGATCTTCTGCTTCTTTGCGTGCTGCCGAAAAACGATCATGCTTACCCGTCTCCGACGACTTCTTTGCCTTGGAAGGCTTTCCATTGGCGGACTCGTCGGGTCCGGTCGAAGCGCTGCGCGGCCGCTTCTTGCCATTTGCTGAGTTGGCAAACGAAGAGGGCTTGTCGTCCTCCTTCTTACTGTCCTGCTTCTTGCCTTCGTCCGGGTTGTAGCCTTCCTTTTTCAGAGCGCGACGGTACTCACGCTGGATTTTGGCAGCGCGACGGGCCTTGTCCTTTTGTACTGCGAGACTCGCCAAGAGCAAAGTGTCAGCATTGAGGCCGAAAATCAAGAGCGCGCTACAGCAGGCGCGTCGTCCGTTGCCCCTCTGGGGGGAACTCCGCGTTCTTCACTTACGTTTACGAGCATAAGAGGCATCGTGCTGCTTGGCCTTGACGAAGTCCTGCAGCGAGATCGCCGCTCGGCGTTCCATGGTGATCTCTCGTCCGCTTGGCCCTCCTTTGTTTTGCCCTTTCGCTGTCGCCGCAGCGCAGAGTCGTCGTGCGCGAGGTCCCGCTTTCCTGCGCGCGCCGCCGCCTCTGCCTCGCGCCTGCCGACAGGTCTCCGCAAGCCCCGCGAACGCCGCGAACTTGGGCCCAGAATTAGGAGTCTGCGCGCCACTCGCTTCTACTCCACTGGCACGTAGTACCAAGGAAAGGGGGGTCCCCGCAGGGTCCCCGCATACCGATTCTGCAAGGTCATGGGTTTGCGAATCCACGCGATTCCGCGCGATCCCTCCCTTTTCACGCGTGCACGGATGGGACTCGCTGGCCTAGGCGTTGCGTTCAAGTTGCCGACGCTGCAGCAAAGGGCTGAGAGGGAGAGAGAGGATAAGAAGCCACGGAGCGACGGAGATGTCGATCCGTGGCTGAACGAGCGCTGATCAAAGAGCTCGTCCGACTTGCTTCGCCGAAGCCCGTGTATATAATAGGTGAGAAAAGACGAGATGATCAGCATTCGTCTTTTCAAGCTGATCGATTGCAAACAAATCAAACAGTGCGAAGAAAATTCGTAGCCGACCAGCGAGACTCTCATCAGTTTCATGAAAACGTGCAGGCCTTGACCTAGTTCGTGATGGAAACTCGTCCAAAGGGAGGGTGTGCCCGCAACGATGCATATTCTAGCTCCGCTGAAGCAAAGCCAAGGGCCTCGCCGATTTTCGCCGAGTAGCTTTCGATGCGTGCGCATGAGCCCAATATACAAACATCGCCATTGTCCTGGACACTGACCTTGCATCGATGCCACAGTGACATGGGCCTGATAGCCTAGCCTTGGCCACTGACTCACTGTCAAAGCATTAAAAGAATGCTCCCTTGATTGGCATCCTTATGGCGGTGCTGGTACTTGCTTACTTTACAAGTACTACTTGTAGCGTGTGCGCTCTCAACGGCTACTTCCAAGGGATTCTTCTTGGTCGGCGTACAGAATCGCAAGTAAACGACGCGAGAACGCAGGACCATGGCGCGCGCACAGACGGCGCAGACCAAGGCCGACATGCGGCGGCAGGCCGCAAGAGAGGCAAGGGAAGCCTCGAGACGCGCCGAGGCCGCAGAAAGCGGGGTGCAGCGACGCTTGGCCAAGATGAGAGAAGCGCAACTCGAAAAACAACTTGCGGCGACACCTGCACCAATATCAATCGAGGAAGACCAGGAACAGACCTATGCTGACCTTGGTTATTTGGACGAGCACGGAGATGCGCGTGGAAACTGGCGCTCCAGCACAGCAGCACCTGGCAACCGCTCTCACCTCGCAGCTTCAAGCCGGTCGCCGCGAGGTCTCCATTCAAATTTGGGCTCACCCAATGGCATGTCAGAAATATCTGGCGCTGCGAGCCCAAGCAAGGCTTTGCGTGATTTACAAAATCGCCCGCGCCAAGTCAAACTATCAATCATGGAAGAATTTCGCCGCGAGCTCGAGGAAATTGAGGTCCTTAAAGAAGTGCTGCGGGAGCGCTACTTTAACGAGTGCCGGGAGCGTCTCGAAGAGGGCCATCGAGCTGCCATTGAGATCCAGCGCATTATTCGCGCACGAATTGCGCGCGAGCGTGTGCAGACCATCATTGATGAGCGCGCCGCACTCGTGTATGGCCCAGAGCATCACGCTGCTGCTGTCAAAGTACAAGCGCAATACCGCAGGCGTGCCGTCGAGCCACTCATTGCAGAGAAGCGTCGCGATAAACTTGCACGGCGAAAAGAGGCAGAAGCAAAGCGCGCACGAAAGAAAGCTTTTCGGAAACAAGCCGAAGAGCAACGCCGGGCCGAGGAAGAGGCCGCGATCGAGGCACAACAGCGGCTTCGGGCCGATATTAAAGCAAAAGAGCGCTTGGAACTCCAAAAGGATGTCGAAAGACAAAAGAAAGTTGCCGAACAAATGCGCCGCGAGCAAGAGAAGCGTGCCGAGGCTGAAGCGCGCACCTTGCAGGGTGCAAGGAAGCGTCATGCTGCCGAAATGGCGCGCACTATGGAGCAGGAACAGAACCGTCTGCAAGAACAAATTGCCAACACGAACACAAGCTATGCAACAACTAAGCAGGCGCCCGTCGCTGAGCCCGTTGTCAAGCTCAGCTCACCAGTACAGCAGCAGCAGCAGCAGCAGCAGCAGCAGCAGCAGCAGCAGCAGCAGCTTTCTCCGGCACCTTCTGTTGACGAAGATCTTCCTGTGTCACCAGCAGCTTTGCCTGTTGAGGAGAGTCGCATCGACCCAACTCCAGCCAACGAGGAGAGCAGCGAAGAGTCCATTCCCAACATTGGGGTCGTTGACGCCTCCATCGAAGCCATTGACCACAAAGCAGGCGTGCCCCGTCTTGGCTCGACGGAAGCACCTCTGAATTTTAATGATGACGATGACGATGACGATGACGATGATGATGATGATGATAATGGTCTCGCGGGTCTTCTTAAACTTGCGCAACAAACGAAAGCACAGGCCTCAGCTCGTGAAAGAGAGGAAGAGGGCAACTTTCAAGAAGAATCAGAGGCACATGACCAAGCTGGCGACGCGGACAGCACTGGTGACGATGACGATGATTATGGCGGATTCTCCAATTCTCGCAGACCGGAGTCCAAGACGTCAAACAGGGCACAAGACTCGTTCTCCAATCGCGTTGAATCGCCAAGCAAGGAAAATAATATACACGCTCCCAAACACTCGCCTGTGGCATCGCCAACTCTGTCTCTCCAGCGAAATGTTGGTGCTGCTGTTTCGAATGCCCCTGTTGCCGACTACGAGGATGACTTTGAAGACCTCGACGAAATCGCCCTGTAGGCCAAGTAAAGAAAGCCTAATTGAGTTAATTAGTTTTCGTCTGTACGTATAGACCCCAAGTAAAGAACTCGGCCATCTGTACCAAAGCACCGTTAGCCATTGCATGGAATGGGCGGCTCCTGTGCATCAAACCTAAACTGTGGCAAAAAAAAAAAAAAAAAAAAAAAAGAACGAATGGGAAAAATTGGATCGGGGACAATTTGGATTGTCCGCCGGATGTCGCGCGAGCAAGCCTGGACGCCCATGGGGCGCTGCAGGTCGCCCGGAACTCAGCAAGACCCAAAGCTTTGCATTTCGGAGATGACGCAGACCTAGTCGGAGGCAGAGAGACCGGCAGATTGGCATGCCGACCTCTCTTTCCAGCTGCAGCAGATTGAAAGCCACGAGCGGCGGCCAAACCTTGTGAAATCATGCTGACACGGATCCGCAGCTTCACGCGCAACAATGGTGGCGGCGGTGGCAGCGGCGGCGACGCAAACAGTAGCAGCAAGAGTGGCAAGAATCGGAGCTTGTTTCCAACCCAAGGTGGAAGAGATCCGAGCGTGAACAATATCGGCATATACAATGACGATAGTCACAACGTTGCTGACGACGACTTTGGTGACGACGATGAAGAGGTCATCAAAGTGACCGAAGGAGACAGAGAGAGCTTGCTGCTCGGTGCTCCAGAAATTATATCGATCTCACAGAGCGCAAGTGACGCGAGCCTCTTCCAAAGTGACAAGAGCGAGTCTTCTGAGCCTGTCGACGAACGCGCTCGAATTGTCGAGGAGATCGTGGCTACGGAAGACTCTTTTCGAGGCTTCATGCTTGCTCTGCGGCGCACGTACGTTGCACGTCTCGAGCGAGAAATGCCTGCCGAAGCACACAAGCTCTGCTTTGCCCAGCTGCCTCCACTTTTGCGTTTCTCTAAGCTGCTCATTTGCGAACTTGAGAAAGAAATATCTCTTCGTGGAGCCTCCCTTGCCTCCGTGGGTCATATTTTCGTGCGCTTGTCGCCCTTTTTCAAAATGTATGTCACTTACGCTCGCGATCATCTCCGCATTTCGCAAGTCATTGAGGAAAACACTCGCAAAAGGGCGAGTATTCGCAAAATCTGCCAAGAGTGCAAGGTAAGTCATTGCAGCAGCAGCAGCAGCAGCAGCAGCAGCAGCAGCAGCAGCAGCAGCAGCAGCAGCAGCAGCAGCAGCAGCAGCAGCAGCAGCAGCAGCAGCAGCAGCAGCAGCAGCAGCAGCAGCAGCAGCAGCAGCAGCAGCAGCAGCAGCAGCAGCAGCAGCAGCAGCAGCAGCAGCAGCAGCAGCAGCAGCAGCAGCAGCAGCAGCAGCAGCAGCAGCAGCAGCAGCAGCAGCAGCAGCAGCAGCAGCAGCAGCAGCAGCAGCAGCAGCAGCAGCAGCAGCAGCAGCAGCAGCAGCAGCAGCAGCAGCAGCAGCAGCAGCAGCAGCAGCAGCAGCAGCAGCAGCAGCAGCAGCAGCAGCAGCAGCAGCAGCAGCAGCAGCAGCAGCAGCAGCAGCAGCAGCAGCAGCAGCAGCAGCAGCAGCAGCAGCAGCAGCAGCAGCAGCAGCAGCAGCAGCAGCAGCAGCAGCAGCAGCAGCAGCAGCAGCAGCAGCAGCAGCAGCAGCAGCAGCAGCAGCAGCAGCAGCAGCAGCAGCAGCAGCAGCAGCAGCAGCAGCAGCAGCAGCGTCCGCTTGGTTGGACTTCCTTTTTGCCAAATTCTACAACTAACAACAACGATAGCTCGAACAAGACTGCAAAGATCAGACATTACAAAGCATGCTCATCATGCCTATCCAGCGTGTTCCGCGCTACCTACTTCTTCTCAAGGAGCTACGGAAAGCCACACCCGAAGACCATCCAGACCATGCCGTGCTCGCAGATGCACTCGTCGCGCTTACCGAGGTCGCAGGCTCAATGAACCGTGAAATCGGCGATATGGAGTGCATGGTACAGATTCTCGAGCTGCAACGAAAGATGAAGCCACAGCCTCAGCTCATGAAAACTGGTCGCAGACTTGTGCGCTCGGGTCCACTTCGGAAGCTCTCGCAGGACCATTCCTACCAGCAAGAGTTACACTTTTTCCTGTTTAACGACTGTCTCGTGTATGCAAAACTTATGCCGCGCATCATTGGCGGCATCAAGTATCAATTTCGCAGAATGATACAGGTTGCCCGCGTCCAGGATCTTGGATTGGAGGGAAATTGCGACCCCTCAAACCCGTCAAATGAGGCCTTTGCAAAACGCGAGTCTCTTAAAGTACCCAAGGCGACTGTACTTGCGAGTGAGTCTGCAGTGGATGGCGAGCAGCCGTCAAACTCGTCTACGGCGTCAAGACAACGCGATGCTCTCTTCCCTATTCGCATTCAGGGGACTAAATCTCTCACGGTGTTTGCCGCAAGCGAGGAAGAGCGACGAGCATGGCTAGCCGACCTCGAAGAGCACGCAGATCCGAGCGTTGTCACGGATACTGAGGCCTTGCAAAAGGAACAAGAGGCCAAACTTCGAGAAAGCATGGAGGCTGCAGAGGAGCGTCTAAAGGATATGCGTGTTTCCGATCCAGTGCGCGTTCACGCCGCGACGGCCTGGGTCAAGCTCAACAAGAGCTCGAGCGCAAATCCGCCCAAAGACGACCCGGAGCTTCAGCTCAAGTTCCTCGTTTCCAAAACGGGGACCGATCTCTGTTCCGCAGGAGGAGTCAAGCCGTTTTCAGTTCTTTCACTCACGCTCACAATTCTTAATGCGCGTAGTATTTTATCGCTTGTCCGGGAAGCCACGTCCAAGCACGCCTCGGGTGTCTATTGTCTCGTCCAATTCGGCAAGACAATGCATCGCACAAGTGTTTTCCATGAGGATGAGGAGCCCATTTGGATGCAGGAATTTCGCGGCATGAACTTTTTGGCCGGATTCCACAGCGCACTGCAAATCAAGGTCAAACTCGCCAGCAAGTCAAAGTTGCGCAAGGACCCTGTTCTTGCCACCCTAGACATCCGCATTCAGGATGTGCTTGCCATGACAGGTTTTCGTGTCGATTCGCATCAAGAGCAGGAAGCTATCATTACTGCGTCGGCCAAAGTCACCGACAAAAAGGTCAGCCGTATGAAACAACCCAAAGCTGTCCATGTCCTCACGAGCACGTTGACTGATGATTACAAGCTCAATCAGATCCGCCCCGCCACCGAAAGTCTCCCATTATCTGCAAAACCTCTTCCAGAGATCCCGCCTTTGCCTCCGTCTCGCCCCAGTTCGATGCGACGTGCAAGTACAGATTCTCGCGCCTGGAGCGAGGGATCCCGCGATTCGATAGAACTTGCCTATTCGCCAACGATGACGAATGAACCAACCGCAAATGTCAAACGCTCAGATAGCGAGGACAGGCAGCGACTGCTCTCGCGCCCGCTTCCGAGCATCCCTGTGCCTCCTGCGCCGCCCACGGCCTAGCAATGTTTAATTATCATGATGAGATAGTATACTTGGTGTCTCTGCGTTCTCATTTCTTTTTCCATCGTCACAGCAGCCTGGCTGTGAGCCCCGGCCGAAAGTGGCCCCTAAAGGACTACTTATTAATACTAGGCAAGGCGATTCCAACGCCAAGCAAGGTCCATATGAGAAAGTTCTTATGATGAAAGAGAGCCGTTACGAATAAAAAAAAAATCCATGTAGGTAGGCCTATAGGCCTAGGCCTAATTTAATCGGACAAGACAATTTTAGCCATACGCTCGGAGCACAGGCTCGAGCCCAGAATCGCCCAAACAGGTGGTTAACGTTGTATTGACTTGCTCGATACCTAGGCTATGTTTTCCGGCGCCCCCCCCCCCCCCCCCCAAAAAATAATGCCATTTTTCTGCCTTCTACAGGCAGAAGAAGTTGCCATCTTGGGCCTGTCTGCTCGAGAAACGGTCATCTGCGTCCATAAGACGAATCCGGTGAGCTAGCCCAAACGATAGTCGAAGCGAAGCGCGGCTTGGCTTGACTTGGCTCGGCCTGGCCTGGCTTGGCTTGGCGTGGCTTTGCAGCAAAAGTAAACGGTCTCGCAGGCGGCGACGCGTAAAAACAATGGCAGTCTTCTCTGTGCGCGAGAACTGGAGGTGCGAACTGGGCGCGTCAGAAGAGGAGGAGTTTGATAGTCGCGCATTTTGCGTAGGACACTTTGTATGTAGCGGGCAAGACGCGCAAAAGGATTCTGTCCAGGTAGCCACGGGAAGCCTCAATGGCGTGCTTCGAGTTTATGAGCCGCGTTTGGCAAAGTACACAGCAGAAGACCTCTTGCTCGAGGTCATCCTCGACGCGCCCATTCTGCGGCTTGCCTGCGGCCGATTTGTCTCGCATGCAGCTGATGAGCTGACCCTCGCGGTGCTTCACCCCCGCGAACTTGTGGTCTATCGCCTCGTGCGTCGCTCGCAAGACATGCTTTTGCTAGAGAAACAGTATGCGCATCAGCTTGGCGATGGCGGCGAGCATTTTTCGGCCGCAAATTTCGTTTACGGGCCCTTTGGCGGTGTACGGAACAAAGACTTTATCGCTGTGCAGTCGTTGGATGGGCAACTTCACGTTTTCGAGCAAGAGAGCTTTGCTTTCATCCGGCAGTTGAATGATGTGCTCCTACCTGGACCCATGCTCTATGTGCGGAAATTGGATGCCTTTCTCGTGTGCAACTCGCAATTTCAGATCGATTGCTACAAGTATCAAATGCTTGGTGCATCAACTTCACGCGTTACGGGCGCCAAGGCGGCTGTGCAGACGGACTGGACGTTTACAGCCGGCGAACAAATTCTCGACCTGCAATGTGGTCGGGTCTCCGGAGGTCTGGGCGATGCGCAGCTCGACATTATCGTTCTTTGTGATCGATCAATCTTTTGCCTTACTGAGCGCGGTGGCGTCCGAATGCATGTAAAACTCGAGATTGGCTGCAATCCCATGAGCTTCGCGCTGGTCCCGCCTGTCGACGAACAGCAGAGCGACAACAAGAGCAATCTCTTGTTGTGCTCCGAGGCAGGCCAACTCACCGTTCTGCGCGAGCTCGGGACCGTGTGGAGTGCGGGAATGACTGCGCATGTTCCCGTGTCCCTGTCTGTGGCGCCTGTGGAAGGCGTTCAGGGCATGATTGTTTCCATGTCTGACGACGGTAAGCTCGTTGTGTCTCATCTCGGCACCGAGACTTCAAAGTCAGTTCTCGCGCCTCGGCGTGCAAAGAGAAAGACTTTTACAAAGGAAAAGGGCCCCAGCGCCAATGAGACGAAATTAGACGAGGAGAAAAAGGCATCCAACTTTGAAGCCGCGGCGGAAGAGGTGCAGCGCGCAGAAGAGATGGCTTACGATGAAATGGATCGCGCGCACCAACAGCTTCTCGAGAGAATTCGCAATTTGCATCGCGAGCTTGAAGACAAAGAGAATGCCCCTGTAAATGGTTCAGACACCGCTCGCACGGAGCTGCTGGTCCTTGTCGAGACACCAGAGACACTCGATGACCTGAGCACCACCGATGCTGCGCTCGCAGAATCCGAAGATATGGCGCGCGAATACGGCTACCGGCCGGATGGACAGGTCATGCAGGTCACGCTCAAATTGCACATTTCGAACCGAAGCTTTGAGAATCTCAAGGCAGTGCAGGTCACCTTGCACATGGACAATGCCTTTGTCGCGGCGGATGACTCGGTTCTCTTGGAATCTTTGGCCGGACTCGAAGGCACGGGTGGTCGAGGCCGGACACCAGCCATTTTGCACATTCCAGTCCGTGTCAAGGCGATCATTCCTGTTGCTTCCTTAGCGGCCAAGGTCGTGTGCACCTATAAAGTCAAGGACGGGCGAGTGCGTTCTGTTTCTACGCCGTTCCGATTACCCTTCTTTCTTGCAGCAAGGCCGCGCACTTCGATCAAGAACAGTGCGAGTAAAATTACGATTGACACCAATCTCGAGCCAACGCGTCTTCCGGTTCTTTTTGACGAACTTCTCCGCCAGCCGGGTCTTGATCGAGAGATGGTTGCTTCCGTAACGGGAGCCTCTTCAAATGTTTTGAGCGTAGAGTTTTTGGATGGAGCCAATGCGACTGTGCTAGCGTCCAAGTCTGGAGGCAGATACCGCATCCAAGGCACCTCACTCGCGCATCTCAGCCTGCTCGCAAGCGAGTTTGAGCATTTGCTTCAACGCAAGTTTGGCGACATTTTGGAGCTCACAGTGTCAGAAAGCCTCCCTCTTGCGGGTCTCTACGCTGCTGTTGACGAGCATCATGCCGCCCGTGTGGCGCTCGCAGACGCTGCCTCAGAATTGAATGACCGAGCGCACCAATACCGACTCATTCAGAAAAGGTTACTTTCGCGGTACAAGGACAAGAATGCGCCAGCTTTGCGCGGGCTCGACGCGCTTTTACAAGTCACGCACGATCAAATCATGGCCACGGTGAGCGCCCTTGCAGAGGCCAAGATTGCGCGCCATGTTGCCGCGCAGCGATTGTCTTCTACATTAGGCCTCCTTTTGCAACTTACAGGCTACAAGTACGATCTCGACAGGGACGACATGGAGGCCCTGCACTCTCACGTCCCGGTAAATGTCTGGACTTGCGATGGCGACACCATGGGTTGGGAGGAAACAGTTGACCTTTCTATCACCCACTTGCTCCGCACGACGCTAGCCAAGAATCCCAAAGACATTGCGGCTGCAGGAGGACTTACACAGCCGACGCTTGCGCCCGACACTTCCAAGGTTCGCAAGCGGCTCGCCATGCTTTTTGATCGACTATCCAAAGGTGCCAGACCAGCGTCTGCGGCCACATTGAGTCCGGGCGAGTCCAAGATTAGTGCCTCATAGACCTTGCCAGATGATAGTGTCCATCCATGCTAGTCTGTCTAAAGTTGTTGAAGATCTCTTCAAAGTATCCTTTCCATTTTGGGGAAGTCTAAAACTAGCGCGTCAGAAACCCTGCCAGGCAGTAGTGTCCATTCGTTTCTAAAGATGTTGAAGATGGCTCCCGACCAAAACACTTTATCGCTCTGCCTGATCGGGGGGAAATGAGCCGTTTTCTCAAGTCCTTTTTGGTTTTCCTTTGTGAAATCCATGGGGAAAAAGACGGAAGAGATTGCTGTTACCTATAACATCGGACCTAGGCCGGATAGACTGATATCGCTTCAAGAGAAGACGCAGACGTTCGCACTTCATCGCAGAGAACGCAATACTTGTGGAAAAGATAGTCGCAAAACGACCCCTGCAAAGTGCTCTTGTACTGCTTCGTACTGATGGCGTCAATGTTGACGGCCAAAACTGTGTCAGCAAGCTTTCGCCCCGGTGAAGGTTCTTTGGCGGTAAAGCAGCGCTTGACATCGGCTGCGTTCAAAGGACTGAACTTTTCAGGAACTTTAGCGTTGGCATCTGAAGCAGCCCGATGGCGCGATGACGTCCGGTCGAACGCTTGCTTGCCTGCACAAGACATGCAGTCAGGCCGATAAACAGCCAGATATTCCTTGATGAGTGTCTCGAGAACTTTGGAGCCCGCTTGGAAGATCAATGCCGCGAACGGGTCCGCACCGGAATTCCAAACATCGTTAATGGTGAGCTTGAAGGATGTTACAATGAAGCGATCCATGTCGAGATAGACGCCTCCCCGCGAGTAAAGAGCAAGGAGACGGACAAGTTGGCTCTCGTGAAGGCGTGCATACTTGCTGGACCGAATCTTATCGAGCACCTCGTGAACACGCGAAAGTGTTTTTGCATCTAAATTTGCATGTCCTGCAAGCGCATTGACATCATAAGGCTCAACAAAGACATCGTAGCCCGCTTCTGCCAGGACTGCAAAGCGCGACTGCGTAGAGGAGAGCGTGTTGCTGTAAATCACGACCCGAGCATTCGGATGATGGTAAAGAACAAACTCGACGGCACGTACCATGCGCCATGTGATTGTAGCAGCGTCCTCGTTGAAAACAAAGTGAAATGAATCGTGAAGCGGTTCGCTTTCGAAGTGCACGCCCTTGCCCAAACGTAAAAGAGGAATATAACCAAAAAGTCTCGCAGAGTCTCCAAAAATCTTGGAGCGGCGCCGAAAAGTGTTCCAAAAGGCTGCGCGATAGCGATCTGACTTGTGAACACCAGGATTCGCGGGCATTTGATTAACGTCAAATTTCCAGGGTTCCCCTTCCTTGTGGATGTGAAAGAGCTCAAGAAGCCCAGCAGTGCGATTGCCTCCGCCACCCGGAAGCTTTGGGGTGTCCACGAAAATGACCGATGCACCCTGCGCATTGGCGGGGAGAGCGGAGTGAATCCGACTTGTGATGACCACTTTGGCGTTTTCTGCATATTGCGTCGCAAGACCGTACGCGTATTCGTAGCGCTTGACTCTGAAAGGCCAGATGGTCTTGAGGGACTGAACTCCTTGTGGAAGCCTTTTGATTGGATCTGTTGCTTGGGGGGGGTAGGGCGCGCCTCGCGCGTCGATATTATAGATGGTATTGCGCACGACCCCAAAGCGGCTTGGGTTGTGACGGCTCCCCACGTCGATGGTGAGCGTCATACATGCGCTAAAGTACGAGCGAATGCCGATCCTTTGGAAGAACGCGTGCGTGGCCGTGTCGCGCGCTCCAATCGCGCCGTAGCGCGCATTGTAGCTTTTGAACCAATCAATATTTTTCTGGACCATTTTTTGCGCGGCACCGCTCACGTGCATTGAGACAGCAATAGGATTGACGTTCTCAAGATCTGAGAGCCAGGGAATGTCGTACCCCCACCATGCGTTTAAAAATATATGCCCGCGGCTTTCAGGGACGTGCTTGTCCCGCTCGATAAAGTCGGTGACATAGGGAAAAAATTGACTGCCCCCAAATACTTGCATTTCATCTCCAGCGTTGCCGAGATTTGGGTGCGCTTGCACCTGCTCTTCGTAGTCGAGAACTGAATAGAACTCGGGCATGTCCACGTTGAACGTAGGCCGCAATATTGGGGCGACATCGTCGGCTTCTGGATCATAGTCGGTAAAGTTGGCCAGTTGCTCGGAGCATATAGCGTCTGCCCTAGGCTCACCCAAGGTCCACGCGCAGGCATACGGAGAGTCTGCTGCTTTGAGGAGAATTGCAATAGACTGAACGTGATGCGGAAAATCCATGCCGAGCCTGATCTTCTGAAAGGCGTGATGGGCGATGAAGCGCTCGTACTTGGAGAATCGAGCAAGTTCGCGCAGATTGATGCTCGCACTGTGCGGAAACGCTTCTCGACAGCTCGCATACGCGCAGATGACGGTGTCGTCCGGGCACACTGCGTCACCGGACGCCGCGGCGTTGTACAGCCAAAGAACATAGTGTTGTCTGCCGTCAGGTCGGCAGAGGGAGCTTTTTTGCTCGACCAGGTCAGCAGTACTGAATGAGCTCAAGGCTTCGAAGGAGCCTTCGCTTGAACTGATGACCGCCCACTCCATTCGAGTTAGGAAAAGCCCCATGGCAAAGAGCACCACGGCAAAACCAACGATGGTCTTGCCCTGCGACGACAACCGAGCCATTGTGCGAAGAAGAAGAAGAAGAAGCAGAAGCAGCAGCAGACGCGGCTCTCTTTCTCAAATAGAACAGAGAATTACCTAAGTTCTGTCTGCTTCACTCCGTATCTGTCTCTCGGTGTGGCTGCCGGCGGCGCCGCGCGCCTGCCCGCTCACTCGATTTCTTTCAAGCTTTTCTTCGTCTGCCAGCTGGCTTGCTCTCTTCGCCCCGAATAACGACGCCTTTGCTTTGGAAAAAAAGAAAGTAAGAGTAATCAGGTAGTGTTCTCGTGGATGTTCTTGGTAGTAGGCAGGCCTCTTGTCGAATATTTGTTTTGGGCACCCCGCGGCAGCATTTTTTTTTTGTAGGAGAAGGGGTTTGGGGCGTCCAGCAATGAATACTGCGCGCAGTAAGTATGCCCTTTCCGTCTCAACATGGTGTCTCAATGAGATAGCTTTGGATTGGAGGGGGGTAAACTCATCACTGCCATGGAGATTAAATAACGTCTAGGCCTAGTTTCGCAAAAAAAAAGTCCTATTTCTTAGCTTCGAAAGCATCGAGACATGAGAAAAAAAAAAAAACAATCAAAGAGAGCTCGTTTAGAGACAGTAGAAGGACGCAAGGGATTTCGCTTTGGTGCAAAGATTTGTTTGGGGCTAACAAATAAGATTATCATTTGTGCAAGTGCTGAGGCCTTTTCCTGGTTTCGACGTATTTGGAGAAAAGAAGTGCGTTCATCGCGTTTCCTTCAGGCTTGAGCTCGCCTGTTGACTTTAACTAGCTACATGCGCAAGAACGTGTTGATTTCCAATCAGCAATACTTTTTTTTTTAATATTACGAATTTTGTTTTGGTTTTATTTGATTTGGTTTGGTTTGGTTTGGTTTGGTTTGGTTTTCAATACGATCACACAAAGAGAAAAAGGTGGCTGACTCGAGGCATGTGTCTACGGCGCCTAGACGTCTGCCACCTTCTTCTTCATAAGTTCAAAGCAAACGTGGCGGAACTCGGGACAGGCGCGGTCCTTGAGCTCATCGGGAAGCGGGGCTGGGCCAATGCGCTTGAATCCGCGACGCGAATAAAAGCCCAAGAGGTCGTCGCGAATGTTAATGACATCCATGACAATTTCACCGGCAGGACTCAGCTGCTTTTTTAGATGGAGTTGCGCTGCCTGCACGAGTAGCGAACCGATGCCCCTACCGCCGTACATGAGCGGCACAGAGACCATCGCAAAGTGGCCAACGTCTTTCTTTTGGTCCCAGTCGATGCGAACGCAGCCCTGAAGCTGCTTGTTGACTGGATCTTCGTACACGAGTACGGTGCTCTCGGTGCCCTCAACCATTTTGCGCACGTCAGCACCATCTGTGCCGACGCGGAAACGCTGACCTTGGGACCAGATGAAGCCATCTCCCTCGTAAAAGGCGACATTGACGAGCTCGGACAAAATCTTGAGCTCCAGAGCGTTCGTCGTGGCCTCGCGGATGTGGTCCAGGCTGGACGGCGCGTGCCGCACGCCCTTGGCATCGACGACGAGGCCGTCCCCGCTCGACTTTGAGGCCAAACTTCTACTCGATGCTGCGCGGGCAGCTGCTTTACTGCGCAAGGCCATCAGGACGCCGGCACCGGCGACAGCGAGAGCCAGGCCTGGTGCGGCAGCCCTCGACGCGGTCTGAGACATCATGGTATCCTCTAGTCTGCAGCACCTCTTGTCTGCTTTTGCTGCGACCCCGCGTGCGAAGCGAATATCTGGTTTTGATGTGACTGCTCTTCCGTACGTACGTACGTAGTACTACTAGGCCTAGGCCTAGGCTTAGGCTAAAGTTATAGTTCAGGCAGTCTTCTCACGCGTTGCTTTGGAAGGGAAGAAAAAAAATTAAAAGTTTGCAGCAGCAGCTCTCTCAAGACTAGGCCTAGGGCAACTTCGCCAAGCCGGCAGCTGAGACTCTCGGAGACAGTTCCGCGAAGGCCGCTTTCCAGGCTGGCCTCTTCTCGATTGCTTGCGTTGCTCGCTCAAATCAATCTGGACGGGCATGGTGTGAACACACGACGATGATCTTTCGCGACTCGTGTTTGTGACCATGAGGCAGAAGAGCATATCAAGTCATCAAAGCTATGCCAGAGCCTGAGATTTCCGGAGACTGTTCCGCGAAGGCTGCTTCCCAGCCTCCCCTTCTCTTCTCATTTGCTTGCGTTGCCCGCTCTGCTCCATCTACAAAAAGCGGGATCACTAGACACCGATTCTTCGCGACATTTGTCTGAGCCTTCATTTCCATCTTACTTGAGACCGAAACGACCTCCAGGATAGGGATAACCTCCGCGTCGGCAAGTACGCACAGATCTTTCAGCCCCCCCCCCC
>KN805388.1:135649-160602 GCA_000818945.1 Schizochytrium sp. CCTCC M209059 | reverse complement strand
GGCATCCCGGAGCGCGAGGACGCCGCGATAACGCGCACGAGCGCGGGGACTAGTGCACGGATAGCAACGACAGCGACAACGTTGAGAGCGACGAGAAGAAGATAATATTAATAAGGAGGAGGAGAAGAAGAGAGGGTGAGCATAAAGATGGGCAACCAGACGAGCGGGCGCAGCAAGGTCTCGCGGAAAAGCCGCCGCGACGGCGGCGGCGGCGCAACAGCAACAGCAGCGGGAGCCTCGGGTCCTGCCGGCTATGGCCAAGCTCAGTATGGAGCGCCGCCACCACCGCCGCCCCAGCAGCAGCAGCAGCAGCAGCAGTACGCGCCCTCGCAGCAGCAGCAACAACAGCAACAACAGCAGTACCAACAGTATGCGGCCCAGCAGCAGCAACAGCAGCAGCAGCAGTATACGGCGGCCCAACAGCAACAAATGGCCGCGCAATACCAGCAGCGTGCACAGCAGCAACAGCATCAACAACAGCAGCAAGCAGCCATGAACTCGCAGGCACAGTCGCCGCAGGGCGGAGACCGCAGGCTGCAACTGACCCGAACGCTGTCCCTGCGGCCTGACGGGGACACGCTCTCCTTGCTGCACCAGTACTACGAGGTGTCCTTCAACAAGGAGTCCGAGCTGGGTCGCGGCCATTACGCAACAGTATTTCGCGGTCGTAACCGTGCGACAGGCCAGGCGGTCGCCGTGAAGCGCATTCGCCGCTCGCTCGCCCGGCCAGCAACCCTCAAGACCGAGATCCGTGCCCTGCGCAAGGTGCGCGGCCACCCGAACATTGTCAACCTCTTTGATTGCTTTTATGACAATGAATACGTCTGTCTGGTCATGGAACTTCTCGGCGGCGGTGAGCTCTTTGACCGCATTGTGGCCAACGGCGCCTACAGCGAACGCGACGCCTCATGTCACGTGCGCAAGATCGCTTCCGCACTCGCATTTATGCACTCCAACGGTATTGTCCACAGAGACTTGAAACCGGAGAACCTGGTACTCGTTGATCGGAGACCCAACGCCGATATCAAAATCTCCGACTTTGGTTTATCAAAAATCATCGACGATACAAACGAGTCAGTTCTGCGCACAGTCTGCGGTACGCGAGCCTACAGCGCTCCCGAGGTAGGCTTTGGAGGTCCCGCGCGCGGAGGAAACTACACCAACAAGTGCGACTCTTGGTCTCTCGGCGTTATTCTCTACGTTATTCTCGTGGCCTATCACCCCTTTGACCCATATGGAGACTCCACGGACAACGAGATTTGGTATCGCATCACACGTGGAAATTGGAGCTTCGACGATGAAGCCTGGGAGGCCATTTCCAGCGGCGCCAAAGACCTCATCAAGCACCTCATTTGCGTCGACCCCTCGCAGCGCTTTAGCATGGCCCAAGTTCTTGCGCACCCGTGGATCGCCCAGTACAATCAGGTTCCGGCCACCCCACTTAAGTCCCTTAGCGCACAACAAGGCCGCTCCCTGCGCAATGTCTTGTCTTCCGTTGCGCCGCCGCCGCAGATCGACGAAATGGACTTTGACAACGTCTAGACTCTAGTATAGGCTCGCGTGCGCGCGCACGGATTCTTTGTAATCTTTTCCTTGTCAAGCACCTCCAACCTTTTTTCTCCGCCTCCTATTGCTGTTGTTACTGCTGCTGTTACTGCTGCTGCTGCTGCTGCTGCTGCTGCTGCCGCTGCTGCTGCTGCTGCTGCTTATCATCCTTGCCTCGACTTGCCCTGCTCTCCTAACTAACTGCTAGGCCCAAGCCCAGGCGCGTGCTCGGTCTCCTGTTAGTGTTGTCGAGAGGAATAAGGGTTGCACAGTTTCCAACCTACCCCTCTTCAGCGATAGATTTCCCGCACGCCCAAGGCCAAAGGGGGGGGCAGAGTGCACAGCACTTGAGCTCGCGCGCGTGAAACGGTTATGCAATTTTCGATGATCGAAAGGACTCGAGCAGCAGTGGCAGCAGGCCCACTCGAGCGAGCGAGCGAGCGTGCAAGCATCCATTCTCCTATCGCTGGGAACAAACGAGACCTTGACCATCTTTCGGTCCGCGCGCACGTCGCGTGGCCGACATACTTGAGCTCTCGACGCTCGCGTCGTCGTGACCGCTCGCCTCAAGGTCATTTGTCGACACGACGAGAGCTCGTCGCGGGCATAGGCGACCTCGGCGACCTCGGCGACCTCGGTGACCTTATTCGAAGTACTTTGCCCTTGACGGCGATAACGTCGAGGACCAGTCGAGGACCAGTCAGGACAGCCGACCACGGCGAGACAACGTTGCTGAAGGGCTTTTAAAGGCCTCGGCGGCATAGATTTCCCGAGGGGCTGCCAGAACTACAACGAGTCTGAACAGTACAAAAGCACCGTCAGGAGCTCGTGAACTGTACGCTTAGCGAGCGAACAATGTCTTTGTCAGCGGAAATCGACGACGTGGAGGGCGCTGCCACGAGCGAAGAGGAGAACAAGAACTCGAGCCCAGTGCAGGTGAAGAAGCGCAAGAGCGACGGCCAGTTGGCGCCCACATCGGCAAGGAAAATTCTCAGCGAGGTGAACCGCGGCGGCAGCGGCCTGCAAGCTCCCGGATGGAGCAAGTCCGGAAACAAGCAGAGCAAAGAACGGAGACTTACATGGAAAGCTTCCAACCTCAAGGCCATTGCCGACCATCCTCAGCACACGCAGCAGGAAGAGCTCATCGAAGTTCCCAGCGAAAACATGGAGACCATCGTCGCCCGCTGCTTTGGGTCCATGGACGAGCGTGAGCAGCAAAAGGCAGCTCTTCTCAAGCGCGTCAAGCCAGAGCAAAAGATCTTTGGCTATGCCAAGAAATTCCTCGAAACTGAGACCAAGCGACTTGCTCAGGGTCTTCGCGACAGCTTCCAGACCACCGATCAACTCGTCGAAGCCTGCAAGTCTTACGAGCGCACCATGCTCAGCTCTTTGGAGTCTGCCAAGTTTCGTGTCGAGCAGCTTGCCCGAGCCGTCGACGAGAGCAAGCACAAGCTTGCCGCTACAGAAAAGGAGCTCAGCTCCGTGCGCAAGGACGAGTCTGCGCTTCGAGGCGAAGTCCAGGTTATTCGAAAGGAGCTCAAGGCGAGCACCGAGCGCGGGGACGAAGCTGCGGCGCACATGGGAAAACTCGAGGCTCGCAAGACCGAACTCGAGGCACGCGTAACTCAGGCTGAGAATGCCCTGGCTCAAAAGGAGGCAGAGGCCAAGGAGCTCGCCAAACGCATCGAAACCCACTCTGTTGAGATGAACCGCCTGCACAACGAGCATGCCGGTAAGGTGGCGGACCTTCGTGCCGAAAAGGAGCGCATTGCGAATGAGTTGCCGGGACTTCGTGAGCGCATTGCCACCCTTGAGCGCGAGCGCGACGCCGCTGCCGCAGAGACCAAGGAAGCCACGCAAAGGCTCCACCAGTCCGAGGCCGAGGCGCAGCGTCTACAGGCATCGACGGTGGCGCTGCAAGCGCAAATTACCAACATGGAATCCCAGGTCAAGCAAAAGGATCTCCATCTTGACAAGACGCTTGAGACCTTTCAGCAGAACCAAACCTTTTCGCAGGATCGTATCGCTTCCTTGAGCGATGAGAAAGCCAAGCTCGAAGTTCGTGTTCATGATCTCGCAAACGCAAAGAGCGCTCTCGAGGTGGACAAAACGCGTCTTGAAGGCTCCCTCAAGGAGGCCACCGATGCCAATGCGGTTCTCACAACCGCCAAGACCGATTTGCAGAACGAGCTTGTCAGCGTCAAGGACCAAGCTAGTGGCGCGGTTTCGGCTCTTGAAAAGGCCAAGCGTGACGCCGCCTCCGCCACTGTACGCGCGGAAAAATGCGAGGCCGAGCTAAGCAAGCGTGCTACCGCTAGCGCGAAAATGGAAGCGGCCGCAGAAGCGATGCGCACGCAGCTTGATGAGGCGCTCGCCAAGAACAACGCGCTTGAAAGCGAAATGGAAGTGCTGAAAAAGACATACAGCGAGCAAGGCATTTCCTCCGACGAGCGTCTCGAGCAACTCTGCGAGGTGTCCAAGGAGGCCGCACTGCTCAAGCGTCAGGTTGGCGAATTCGAAAAGCTGCAAGCGCGGCTGCGCGAGACCGAAGCCGAGCTCAAGGACACGCAGAACAAGCTCTTCGAGTCGGACAAGACGCGCCGCCGCCTCCACAACGAGGTGCAGGCACTCAAGGGCAAAATTCGAGTTGTGGCACGTGTTCGCCCCAGCACCGTCGGCGAGGACAAGGAGGACGAACAGCAGCAATTGCTCTGCGACGTGAATGGAACGACGCTCGCGGTGCAGACAGAGCGTGCCCAGACGTCAGGAACCCAGGTGCAAAGCCATAAATTTGAGTTTGATCGCGTGTTCGCACCGCAATCCGCCCAGGCTGATGTCTTTGAAGAGGTGAGCGACTTTGTGCAGAGCGCCCTTGACGGCTTCAATGTTTGCCTCTTTAGCTACGGACAGACCGGCAGTGGCAAGACGTATACAATGACGGGCGACCACAACTCGCCCGAATCACGGGGAATCATTCCTCGCGCCATTGATCAAATCATGTCGTACCAGACAGAACTTCGATCCAAGGGCTGGGAATACACGCTTGAGGCAACCTATGTGGAAATTTACAACGAATCCATTCGCGACTTGCTCACGCGCTCGTCAAGCAAGACCGATTCGAAGCCGGAGATTCGCGACTCCAAAAAGGAAATCATTCTCACCAACGTCAATCGGGAGCCCATCGATTCGAAGGAAAAGATTCACCAGGTTCTCGAGCTGGCGCAGCAAAACAGGTCCGTGGCCGCCACGGACTCGAACATGCACTCCTCACGGAGCCATTCGGTATTCACACTCTTTATTACAGGCGTCAACAAGGAGTTTAAGGCTCAGGTCACGGGTAGCTTGAGCATGTGCGACTTGGCTGGAAGCGAGCGCATCGCCAAATCGAACGCCACTGGCGACCGACTCAAGGAGGCGCAGGCGATCAACAAATCATTGAGTTCTCTGGCCAACGTCTTCTCTTCGCTTCAAAAGAAGACGGCTCATGTCCCGTACAGGAACTCCAAGCTCACGCACATGCTTCAGCCCTGTTTTGCTGGTGAGGGCAAGACGATGATGATTGTTAACTTGTCTCCCGAGAGCGAGCATTCCAACGAGTCGCTCTGCTCGCTCCGGTTCGCTGGCGGTGTGCAAAAGACGGAGCTTGGTCGTGCCAAGAAGCAGATCTCATCCATGTCTTCCTAAAAAAAAATGGTAAAGGAGGAAAACGCGAGCGAAGAGAAAAAGACGTCTTTCGCTCATGGCTGCGCAGTCACAAAAATACATGGCGACGCTGTGAAGTGACCGCCTCGACAGAAAACCTGGATCGCCTCATCCTTGGTTCTAGCATGGACATGGTTCGAAGCGCAAAAATGTTGTAATTGATTTGGATTGGTTTAATGAGGTATATTGTAAAAAACACAGAGCGACTCTGCTGTGTTTTGTGGGTGCAGAACGTCTTGTTGGGTCGATGATGACGCGCAAAAATATCTCATGTGCTGACCTCATGCCGCCTGGGCACGTTTGGCGCGCCGCTTTGCAAAGTCGGTGAACGTTTGATCTAATCTCTTGTTCAAGACCCCTAGATCTTCGAGGCGGACTCCCATTGCACATGCTACCGTCACGTAGGCGTGCGGGTACTCGTCAAAGCTTGCGCCATAATGGCCAAAGTCTATTGCAGCGACAGTTTTGGTCATGCCCGGCGCCACAACGCGCGCCCCCGATACGCCTCGCGTAAAGAGCATGGAACCAAACTCAGAAAGTGTGCGCGCGCTTGCCGCTGATCGGTCCCCTACGTCGACAATGCTATCGAGGGTCAGCGCAAAGGATATTGTATTGCGTTTTTGCGTCACGAGAACGCGCTCGCTAAATTTGGCAGCAAGTTTCTCAAGCATCTCCTGGAACGGCCCCAACATACTGATACGTTCCTTTCGAAGCGCCATGTAACCGTCCGAGCCCAGCGACACAAGTGTAAGAAAGACGTCGAGAATGGGAGACATGCTGGCGCGGCCTGCATACGACTTGCTAAGCGTGACCTCGATCCAACTTGCGTCCGGGCCTGTAATGATGCAGCCGCCCACGGGTACCATGAGATTTTTGTCGGTGGACTGCACCACGGCGTCAACACGACCTACGCGACACGCCTCGTCGACATAGTGGCAACATTTTGAGCATTGAAGGCCGTAAGCATTGTTGATGACATGTGCAACGCCCCGGGCAGCGCAAATGCGAGCAATACCTTCAACATCGTCTGGCACGCGCGGTGCAAAACAACTGGTTGTCGACAGAACTCCGAGCACATTCTCTGCCCCGTGCTCGTCGATGGCGCGCTCAATGGCTTCAAGGTCTGTGCAGACAACGTCGCCGTCCCTTTTATTTGGCACAACAATCGGCTCAAAGCCTGCTGTTTGAATGCACTTGAGGCAGGTTGCTTGGTCGATGCGAGGCCAGACGACGTAGCGAGGGGTAGCTCCATCCTCATTCACGCGCTTGTGCCGTAAACACTGCAAAACCAGCGCAAGCCCCATGCCGGTCGCCATGGGCACCACGAGCACGCCACGAAGATGTCTCATGCCAAGAACACGCCGAATAAGGTCGCGCACGAGCTCCACGGTCAGCTTGTAGATGAGGGACGACCCAGCTGCCTTGGGCTGTACGGCCCCAACGTCACCGGAGCGTCCGATGCCATGGGCCAGGCCAAAATGGCGCCTCCGCACGAGGTCGCAGGCGACGCGCCCTTCACGTTCGCCGGCTCCAACGTTGCCTACAAAGTTGTTGCTATCCAGAAGCGCTGTCTCGGCCAAGAACCACTCGAGGGTCTGCGCATCCCAGCCCTGCGCGGGCAGTTTACGGTGCTCGACGAGCTGCCGCGCCAGCTTCTGTCGCCGCCGAACGGCTTCGCTGCCTTGCGCTATGTACGAGTCGCCCACAAGGCGCGCCGCAAAGCGCGCCGTGTCCTCGTCCATGGTGCCGACGCGGTCGGCTGTGACTTTCGCACACAGCGGCCAGCTGTGAATTTTGCACGGCTGTCTCGCACCTCGCCTTTCTCGCTCGCGCCCGTCGTGCCCGCCGCCTTCGGCTTCGACTTCGACTTCGACTTCGACTTCGACTTTGAGTTGGCCTTGTTCAGGACCTTCGCTCGCAAAATTTCTGGGCTCTGCTAAGACCAGGCCTCGACTATCGTCAAGCTTGAACGCCGACAACGCCTGCGAGTGAACCAGCGCGTGCGTTGACGCGAACGACGACTGCCACGACGACCAAGACCTCAACGAGGCGCAAGAGCAGCGCTTCTACGTTTATTGACCAAGGCAAAGAACGCTTTTCGACGCTGCTGCCCGGGCCGCAGCGTAGAATTCGTCTTTGCAGCCTTCGGCTCATCTAGATTTCAAGTTGGTCTTCTTGTTCAAGACCACTTTTTCACAGCGTGACTCGGGCGATGTGCTCGACTACAACGGCTGCGTGTATGAGAAGCTGCGAGACTTGCAGGGTGATGCGATCCTCGAGGTCACTGCGTGAAGGCAGTATCATTGTTGAAGGCGAAAGCGCAGCAGCAATTGTGCGAATGATTAACTCGGAGTTTGCTCGGGAAATGCGCAACAAATTAAAGAGGGAAGCTGAACTGGACACGCTTGCGTAATTTTCCAACATCAAAGCGACGGACGACGTGGCTGTATTTGGTTGGAAATAACTCGATGCAAACGAAATCGCACGTAGGTCTTGGCGGCAAGCAGCATGTACTTTTCCACGTAAAGAACAAAATTTGCTTTTCGTTCAACTGTCCAGAATAGGAAGAGATAAACTTGCGCCAGGTCGCGATGGTTACGGGTACATTGGACAAGGCAAATTTGCTTACAGTTAGTGAATGAACACATACAATCATGCTTGCATAGGTGCTTGATGCGAAGTGTCGATGCGCGTGTCTTCCTGGCCGCCAATGTCTCTTACACGCAGCATCACAAAACAAGCAAGCAAGCAAGCAAGCAACCTATACACCGTCACCATCGCGCGCTAGGTCCCGGGGGAGACCTCTTGCTGCCTGACCTCGGTGCAGTGCATTTCCCCCGACCTAGGTCCAGGTTCGCGGCCGGCGAGAGAGAACCTCGACGCCCGAAACTATCTCAGGGCCTCCGCCGAACCTGACGCCCGGAGAACCCAAGCCGCTCACCACCGTCATCGCCAACGAGCCACGGGCTTGCTGGCTTGCTGGCTGACCGGCCGGCCCAAGACTCTGTCTAAGATGACCTCAGGCCAGCTCCCCGGGCCCCAAGAGTCCCAAGACCCCCGGTGACCTTCGACGATCGGACAGGGACATCCGGGGCTTCCCCGCCCAGCGCGTGCAACCGCGCGTCTCACCTCCCCGCCCCGGAAGACGCGGCCGCGCATCACGCCGCGAGGCCTGGCCGCCCCGCAAGGCCACGCAAGGCCACGCGAGGCAAGGCACGCAATGTCACGCAAGGCAAGGCCACGCGAGGCAAGGCAAGGCCACGCGAGGCGAGGCGAGGCGAGGCGAGGCTCGGGCGCTCTCCGCGTGAACGGAGTGACCCCGCACGCCGCGCCTCCAGCATCTACTATATACTAGTAGTATACGTACAGTATGTAGCGTATCGTAGCGTATCGTGGGCACAAACAAAGCGGACGCGGAGCGAGCGCCGCACAGCAGCAGCAGCAGAACCGCAACGCGAGCGAGGCGGCGGCAGCGCGGCTTGCGTTGCGGCCGGCGGCGCGACGGCGATGGCGGGGGGCGGCGGCGGCGGCGGCCCGAAGTCGTTCAGGATGGCGGCCGAGGAGGAGGAGCCCGAGGCCCGGGGCCTGGAGGAGCTGGAGGCGGGGCAGGTGCGGGCGGAAGTAGCGCCGGAGGCGAAGATGACGTCTGCAGAGCTCGAGGCCGCGGACGAGGCCATGCTCGGCAACAGCATCGACTTTGGCGAGTGGGCAGACGCTCGCAAGTCCCGCGAGTTGGGCGCGAAACGTACGCCCAAGGACACCAGCGTCTTCGGCAGGGCGTTCCTCACGTGGATGTACGGACTCGTGTTCAAGGGGTTCAGGAAGCCGCTTCAAAAGGAGGATCTCCCCGGCTTGAATCCAGACTACCTTTCGTCCAAGCTGTACATGCAATTTCAAGAACATTTTAACGCGGACCCGACGGCAAAGCACGCGTTCCAACGCGCCCTGTTGCGCATTCCAAAGGTGCGCCACACACTCATCCTTGGAAGCATTCTCTCGGCCACGCAAGGCGTCTTGGCCACGGTGGGGCGGCCTCTCATTCTCAAGATTATTGTGGAGGCCGTGGAGAACGACGTGAACACGGTCGACTCAATTATCCTCATCATCAAATTTGCCGCAATCGTAGGCATCGAGGGATGGGCGGGCGTCCTTGGCCGGCAGCTTCTTGCAGAGGAGTTTGGAACCCAGTTTCAAATCTGTGCGAGCTCGGCCGTGTACAGCAAAATGCTTCGCGTCGACACGCAGCGTCAGTACGAGGATCAGGCGTCAGAGTCGAGTCTCATTGGTAACGACGTCGTCCGTGCTTACGAAAACCTCCGTATCGCGGCGCAGCTTCCCATGGCGGTGAGTAGTGTGATTGGCGGCGTTGTCGTCCTCATCCTTTTGATTGGCAAGAGCGCGCTTGTAGGTATCGGCATCATGCTGGCCATCTTGTGCCTCAACGTGCTCATGGGCAAGATCACGCACAGCATTGAGCAAAAGAACCTTCGCTTTGCAGATGAGCGCTTGTCCATCCTCACAGCCGTCGTCGAGGGCATTCGCGCCGTCAAGCTCTTTGGATGGGAAGAAAAGTATCGCAAAAAGATCAACGACATTCGCGACGAGGAGTGCACGCATATTCGCAACTACCGTCTGGCTCACGTGACCTCCATCGCGTCGGGGCGCGCGAGCCCGGTGCTCTCCGCTATGGCAACCCTCGTCTTTTATGCAATTGGACGGGGCTCTGTCGACCTGGCTGATGCGTATGCGGCTGTGAGCGTTTTCCAGGCCTTGCGACTAGGACTCATCTTTGTGCCTCTGTGCATGACTGCCTTCCTGGCTGTTGATGTGACGATCAAGCGACTCAATATTTACTTTCGGCGTCCGGACAAGGCCGACCGCGTCTTTCTCCCAATGCCCGAACCTGGTTCGCAAGACCCCGTCGTTCAGGTCGAGCGATGCTCTCTCGGCTGGATTGCGGATGGCAAGGACGATAGCGCTGTACTTCGCGACGTTGCCTTTTCCGTGCAGTCGGGCGAGATCGTGGCCATCGTTGGCGGCGTCGGCGAGGGCAAGTCGACCTTGCTTGCAAGCGTCGCGCAGGCGATTGCGCCATTGTCGAGGTCAGAAGGTCGCGCTCCAATTCGCACGGTGCGTAGCGTGGGCTTTGCGCCGCAAAAACCTTTTGTCGTGTGCGGCACACTCAAGCAAAACGTTCTCTTGGGAAGGCCCTTTGATCAGGCTCGCTTCGATCGTGCGCTCTTTGCCAGCGGCATGCATGCAGACATCGCCGCACTTCCGGGCGGAATCTATACCGAAGTGGGCGAACGAGGCACGACGCTTTCAGGAGGCCAGCAGGCGCGCATGGCCGTTGCGCGCAGTCTGTACGCAGAGCCAACGCTGCTGTGCTTTGATGACATCCTTGCGGCCGTGGACGCCAAGATGTGCGCACACATGTTTGAGCACGCTATCCTCAAGCAGGTTCAAGAGCAAAATCGCGCGTGCGTCGTTGCCATGAACCAGCTCGCTTTGCTTCCTCGCGTGAGTCGCATCCTGTACATTTCGGAAGGCACCGTGTCAGCTTCAGGGACATACGACGAGCTGCTGGAGTCGTGTCCAGCCTTTGCTGACTTTGTCGAGTGTACCAAGTTGCTGCAGGAGGAGTCCGTGGAGGACACTGTCCTCGCGCAAGGCGGCAACGAGCCGGAGGAGTCGCCCGCGCGTTCAGCGTCCAATTCCCATGTCGAAGAGGCAAGCGAGGTGATCCGTGAGAGCAGCAAGCTGTACGATGGATTTGCAGCTCGCCTCGAAGACTCGCGGCTCAATGATGACGAGGAAAGTCTCGTGTCCAAAACGGGGAAAAAGGGCACAATCCTTGGCACCGAGCAGCTGACGCGGGGAAAAGTGAACAAGGACGTGTACTTTTCATACTTTAAGGCGATCGGGCCGTTTTTTATGCTCTTATCCCTGACCATTTGTCTGTCGGGATACGTCATGATGGCGGTCAACGATTACTGGCTCACTCGCTGGGCCGAGGCGATGGAGGACCCGAACGAGACAAGAGGTAATGCCTTTTTTGCGGGCGTCTACGTCGCCTTGAGTCTCGGCTTTGGAAGCTTCATCATGACGACGAGCTGGATGCTCTGCTTTGGCGGCGTGCGCGCTTCACGGACGTTGCACCACACGATGCTCCGGCGGCTCTTGCGCGCTCCGCTCGAGTGGTTCGAGGGAACGTCAACGGGCCGTATCATGTCTCGTTTCAGTGGCGATCTCTCCAAGGTGGACATGATGCTGAGTTTGATCGTGGATAACGCGACCCAGATCTTGGCGACCCTTTTGGTGCAGCTCGGCGTCATTTGCTATGCTGTACCCATCGCGGCCGTAGTCATCGTTGTCGTGGCCGTCCTCTTTTCCGTTGCGGTCGTGGCTGCCGATCGCGCATCGCGCGAGACGCGCCGGATTGCGAACAGCAATATGTCGCCGCTCCTCTCCAATGCGGCAGAGGCGACACGAGGTCGCGACGTGGTCGCGGTCATGGAGACGGGTCCCTTTTTTGAAGCTCGCCACCGTCTTGCCTCGGACGAGTACGCGCGCGCAAACTTTGTCGCAGGTTCTATCATCAATTGGAGCCAGCTGATTTCGCACTACCTCTCGTTCACCATCGCGGTCTTTTCAACCCTCATGTTGGTCGTGCTGCGCGATGTTTTCGGTGGCTCGGACCTTTTGGCTCTCGTGATTGTCTACTGCGTTAATCTTCCATACTTTGCAGCCATGCTGTCCCAAATCACGATTCGCATGAATAGCTACTTTACCTCGTACGAGCGGCTTCTCGAGTATGAGACTCTCGAAGAGGAGGAGTCTGTGGAAGAAGCTGCCGTGCAGCATCAGCCGGGGCTGGACCCCAAACCGCCTGCTTCCGTGTGGCCGACAAGTGGCGCGATCGAGTTTCGTGACGTGCAGCTGCGCTACCGACCCACTGCGCCACTCGTGCTCAAGGGCGTTTCTTTTACCGTCCAAGGCGGCGAGTCGCTCGGCATTTGCGGCAAGACAGGCGCAGGCAAGAGTTCGACGATTTCGTGCTTATTTCGCTTGCGTCCCATTTCAGGGGGTGCCGTCATGGTCGATGGGCGAGATGTAGGCACGGTGGATCTGAACGTGCTGCGTAGCCGCATTACGATCATCCCTCAGGATCCGGTGCTCATTTCGGGCACGCTTGCGACCAATTTGGACCCCTTTGGTGAGGTGGGCGATGCGGAGATGCTCGAGGCCTTGCAGATTGTTGGTCTTGGTCAGCGCGTCTCGCTCGATGACCCCGTCGAGGCTTCGGGCCGCAACTGGTCGGCTGGCGAGCGCCAGTTGATCTGCTTTGCGCGTGCGCTTCTTCGGCCGAACAAGGTGCTTGTGCTCGACGAGCCAAGTTCTGCCATCGACTTGAACACGGACGATGCGATTCACGAGATGGTCCGTGAACAGTTCTACCGACGCCGGCGATGCTCTGTGCTCTGCATCGCGCACCGTTTGCAGACGATCGCAACCTATGACAAGATTGCTGTGATGCAGGATGGTCGTGTGCTCGAGATTGGCTCGCCGACAAGCCTTCTCAACGACGCGACCTCGGAGCTGCACTCCATGGTCGAGTCCTTGGGCCCTGCGTCACGGCAGCACATCAACGACCTCGCTGCGCGGGCCGAGGCGGAAAAGAAGTCCCAGTGATTGTCGAGATCTCCGCCCCTCCCTCTACTTTCTATGTCAGTATATAAGTTATTTGTACTACGTACGTACGTATGCGCCTCTTGCGGACACAACGATCTCACGAGTCTTGGCGATCCAGTTTTCGGCCACCGATGCAACCAACACCTGCCCCAGGTTGATCTCGGGCTTGCGCCATCACCGGTCGCGGTCTGCTTGGTCCGTCCATGCAGCCCTCGATCCAGCCCGGGCCGCGCCGCTCGCCGACGGCTGAAACGACCAACTTACCCTGGCGCCTCTGCGCGAGCGAGGTCGGTCGGTCGCCCGCCGTCACGCGTGCCCTGAAGCGAGCCTTCACGCGTGCCGTGCATTTACCCCGCCCATGCGTCACACATGTATGCATGCATGCGCACCATGGATAGCTTAGCTTACACGTCTAGACGCACCCTCTACAACCTTCCCGGACTCGCGGCGCACCGAGGTCGACCCAACTCGAGCGACGGCGCCGGCGCCGTCGACCACGAGCGCGTCTTCATCATCGCAATCACCGCCATGAGAATGTGCATGCACCCGTGCATCTGCGCGCCGAATTCCTTCCTCGCGCGAGGCAAACCGCCGCGGCGCGATCCCGGCCCGCTGCCTTGCTCGCTGCCTCGCTCGCCATCTATTATCTATTCTTTCGCAGCCTCGCTCCTGCGAGTCGGTCTCGGTGCGCTCGCTCGCCCTGCGTTGCGTCGTCTTCGACGGCCGCGACGAAGGGCGCCGCTTCGCCTTTCTTTATCTGCATCTGCACTGCGCCTGCTGCACCTGCAACTGCGTCCTGCAGTTTCGACTCCGCGACCCTGCTGCTGCTCCTCGTCATCTCGTCCGCCCTTTCGATCGGAATCTCGTCCAACATCTTTATCTTTCTCCTCCTCGTCATCGTGCTCCTCGTCCCCCTGCTCCTCATCTCGCTCTTCTCTTCGTCCAGCTCACCAGATCGTCTCCATCATCGTCTCGCCCGGCATCTCGCCCAGCGTCTATCTCATCTTGTCACAGACCTGCTCCTGTTCTCCCCGTCGTCGAGCTCCTCAGCTCCCTCCGCGTCAATCGGTCCCCTTCCGCCGCCGTGCTCGCCTCCAGCGACCCGCGATCACGATCCGTCCATGCGCATCCATGCGCATCCGCATCCATGCGCATCCGCATCCATGCGCATCCGCATCCGCATCCACATCCCGCCTCCTGCCTCGGCCCCTGCCGCGGCGGGTTCGGATCGCCGAGGTGCTCTCGAGGGCGCACGGAGGCGCGGCGGGAGGCTTCTTCCTTCTGAAGCTTCTCGGCTGCGCCTGATCGAGCCGCGCACGCCGCGCCGAGAGCGGCAGAACCGAATGCCGGGAAGCCCGCCCGTGGGGGCCTAGCACGAGCACGTCGACGAGCACGTCGACGACGACAAGCACATCGAGGAGGACGTCGACGACGACAAGCACATCGAGGAGGACGTCGACGACGAGCACCTCGACGACGAGGACCTCGAGGAGGAGGAGGAGGATATCGGGGGCGGGCCGGGATGGGCGCGGAAAAGTCGCCGGCGGGGCCGGCGCCGCGGGCGGAGGAGATGCCCGAGGTGGAGATCCGCGTGGAGGCGGGGTCGGGAGCGGTGGCGCCGGAGATGAGGATGACGGCGGCAGAGCTGGCGGCGGCAGACGAGGCCATGCTGGGCAATAGCGTCGACGTCGGCGAGTGGGCCGACGCGCGCAAGTCGAGGGCCAAGGGCGCCGAACACACGTTCAAGGACACGAGCGTGCTGGGGAGGGCCTTCCTGACGTGGATGTACGGCATCGTCTTCAAGGGATTCAAGAAACCCCTGCGCAAAGATGATCTCCCCGGCCTCAACCCGGACTACATCTCCTCGTCGCTATACCTCGAGTTCCAGGAGCACTTCAACACAGACCCAACGGCCAAGCACGCCTTTCAGCGCGCCTTGCTCCGCATTCCCAGAGTGCGCAACACGCTGATACTCGGAACCCTCATTTCCATCATGCAAGGAATTCTGTCCACCGTAGCCAAGCCCTTGATCCTCAAGGTCATCGTTGACGCGGTCGCAGAAGACGTCTCTACTCCGGACGCGATCGTGCTCATCGTCTACTTTGCTATTATCGTCGGCGCCGAGGGCTGGGCCGGCGTGATGGCCCGGCAGTTGCTTGCCGAGGAGTTTGGCACCATGTTTCATATCTGCGCCAGCTCCGCGGTGTACGGCAAGATGCTCCGCGTCGATACGCAGCGCCAGTACGAGGACCAGTCCTCGGAGTCGAGCCTCATTGGCAACGACATCGTTCGCGCCTACGAAAATCTGCGCTTCGCAGCCAAGTTCCCCATGGCCATCGCTGGCGTCATCGGCGGCGTCGCAGTCCTCCTGGTTCTGATCGGCACGAGCGCGCTCGTCGGCATCGCCATCATGCTGGGCATCATGGCGCTGAACATGCTCTTGGGAAAGCTCATCCACATGATCGAAGAGAAGAACCTCATGTACGCGGACGAGCGCCTTTCCATGCTCAACACGGTCGTGGAAGGCATTCGCGCCGTCAAGCTCTTTGGCTGGGAGGAAAAGTACCGCAAGAAGATCAGCGACGTTCGTGACAGCGAGTGCGTTTACATTCGCAACTTTCGCATCGCGCAGGTCACCTCCATCGCCTCTGCTCGAGCAAGCCCGGTGCTCGCGTCAATGGCGACCATGATCTTTTACGTCTTTGCCAAAGGCTCTGTCGACCTGGCCGACGCGTACGCTGCAATCAGCGTCTTTCAGGCCCTCCGTCTCGGGCTCATTTCCGTGCCGCTTGGATTTACGTCGCTCATGGCCTTTGATGTCACGCTCAAACGTCTCAACATTTACTTTCGACGCCCGGACAAGGCCGAACGCGTGTTCCTGCCCACGCCCGGCCCAGAACCAACGGCCCCGCTCGTCGAGGTCAAGCAATGCTCGCTGGGCTGGGTCTCGAGTTCCAGCAACGAGAGCGCTGTGCTCCGGGATGTCGCCTTTACAGTGCGGCCTGGCGAAATTGTCGCCATTGTCGGTGGTGTCGGTGAGGGCAAGTCCACCTTGCTTTCGAGCGTTGCGCAAGCCATCGCACCGTTGACGACTCCAGGCGAAAGTACGCCGATTCGCACGGTCAAGAGTGTGGGCTATGCACCACAAAAGCCATTTGTGGTGTGCGGCACGCTCAAGCAAAATGTGCTCCTGGGTCGACCCTTTGACCAGCTTCGCTTCGATCGCGCGCTCTTCGCTAGCGGCTTGCAAGCCGACATTCCCGGACTTCCCGGGGGCATTTACACGGAAATTGGCGAGCGTGGAACAACACTTTCCGGAGGTCAGCAAGCCCGCATGGCCGTCGCGCGCAGTTTGTACGCGGAGCCGACGTTATTGTGCTTTGACGACATTCTCGCAGCCGTCGACGCGAAAATGTGCGCGCACATGTTCGAGCACGCCATTCTGCGCCAAGTCCAGGACCAGAACCGCGCGTGCGTCGTTGCCATGAACCAGCTCGCTTTGCTTCCGCGCGTGAGTCGCATCTTGTACATCTCCAGTGGAAGGGTGTCTGCGATCGGAACGTACGATGAACTCCTCGAGTCAAGCGCGGCGTTTGCAGACTTTGTCGAGTGCACGAAACTCTTGCAGGAGGAAACCGAGGAGGACGCTGCAATTGTGCAGAGAGCCCCATCAACTGCACAAGACACGCTCCGCAAGCCTCTGAAAGAGGCTGAGGACGCGATTCGTGCGAGCAGTCAGCTGTATGATGGTTTCGATGCGCGGGTCGAATCAGCCCCTCCGAGTGACGATCACAATGATGATGATGATGATGATGATGACGATGTGGTCGCAAAGGGCGGCAAAGGATCTCTTCTTCGCACGGAAGAGCTGACACGAGGCAAGGTCGACATGAACGTGTACTTTTCGTACTTTCGGGCCATTGGCCTCGGGTACCTGACCGTCGCCCAACTGATTGGCACGGGCGGCTATGTGATGATGGCAGTGAATGACGCGTGGCTGACGCGCTGGGCTGAGGCGCTCGAAGACCCGGGCAACACGCAAAGCAATGCGTTCTACGCGGGCATTTATGCTGCGCTCGGTATTGGCTTTGGTAGCTTTATCATGATTGCCTCGTGGATGATGAGCTTTGGCGGCGTGCGCGCCTCGCGCCGACTGCATAACACAATGCTGGGTCGCCTCGTGAGTGCGCCTCTCTCGTGGTTTGAAGAAACCTCGACGGGCCGCATCATGTCTCGCTTCAGCGGCGATCTCTCCAAGGTGGACAACATGCTCAGTCTTGTGGTGGACAGCACCATTCAGCAAACGGTTGGCCTGATTGTACAGCTGGGCGTCATTTGCTATTCTGTCCCAATTGCTGCTGTCATTGTGGTTGCCATGGCCGTGATTTTTTATTTCGCAACGCTTGCCTCGGATCGGACGTCGCGAGAGTCGCGCCGCATTGCCAACAGCAGCATGTCGCCTCTGCTTTCCAATGCCACGGAGGCCACGCGTGGTCGTGATGTGGCAGCGGTGATGGAGACTGGGCCCTTTTTCGAGGCTCGCCATCGTCTTGCATCCGACGAGTATGCTCGCGCCAACTACGTTGCTGGCTCGATTATCAACTGGAGCCAGCTCGTGACGCATTACATGTCTTTCACGATTGCGGTTTTTGCCACATTGATTCTGGTGGTCTTGCGCGACAGCTTTGGCGATTCAGATTTGCTAGCGCTCGTCATTGCCTACTGCGTCAACCTTCCTTACTTTGCATCTATTCTCGCGCAAAACATCATTCGCATGAACAGCTTCTTTACGTCATATGAGCGTCTGATTGAGTACGAAACGCTCGAGGAAGAGGACGCGGTCGACAAGACTCTCGCAGACCTCGACTCCAAACCTCCAGCCTCTGAATGGCCCTCCAAGGGCGCCATCGAGTTCCGTGATGTCCAGCTGCGCTACCGCCCGAACGCGCCGCTCGTGCTCAAGGGTGTCACCTTTACCGTCCAAGGCGGCGAATCCCTGGGTATCTGTGGCAAAACGGGCGCTGGCAAGAGTTCGACGATTTCATGCCTCTTTCGCCTCCGACCCATTTCTGGCGGCGCTGTCATGGTCGACGGTCGTGACATCAGTACAATTGATCTGACTGTTCTGCGGAGTCGCATCACCATTATTCCGCAAGACCCCGTCTTGATTTCAGGTACCCTCGCGACAAATCTCGATCCCTTTGGCGAAACCGACGACGAGGCCATGCGCGAGGCGTTGCGCATTGTCGGTCTCGGCGAAAGCATTTCCCTCGAAGATCCGGTCGAGGCCTCGGGTCGCAACTGGTCGGCTGGCGAGCGTCAGCTGATTTGCTTTGCGCGTGCGCTTTTGCGTCCAAACAAGGTGCTCGTTCTTGACGAACCAAGCTCGGCCATCGACTTGAACACCGATGATGCCATTCATGAGATGGTTCGCGAGCAGTTTTACCGGCGTCGGCGTTGCTCTGTGTTGTGCATTGCACATCGCTTGCAGACGATCGCGACGTACGACAAGATTGCTGTCATGCAAGATGGCCGTGTTCTCGAGATGGGCTCACCTACAAGTCTTCTTGGCGACGCAAGCTCAGAGCTGCATTCCATGGTCGAGTCGCTGGGCCCTGCTTCGCGCCAGCACATCAACGACCTTGCCGCCCGCGCAGAAGCTGAAAAAACGGAGATGCTCTCGCGACAAACTTAGGTTGCCATGCACGATATTAATAGGCCTAGTACTACCTATGTAAAATCATACGCTTTCTTTTTTTATAACTTTAGTCAATATACCTATACCTGTTCACTGTCACAGTCAGCCCGCACGGCGCTCGCTAGACTCACGCTCACGCCAACCGCGACGCAGCTTGTATGCACGCACCCACGCCGACTTGCTGTTCGTCGCCCACCACTTTTTTCCACAGACCGAGATGATTGAACCTCATTCTCCCTCCCCCTCACCACTCCAATCCCTCCCTGGGTCGGCCGCTGAAAGCTGTTCGCCGCAGCTGGCTGGCCCCGCACTCCCTCGAGGCCAGCCAGCTGCAATCAAGTCGACTCCGACGTTGCGCGCTAAACCGCATCCTCATCCTCGGCCTCCGGCGCCATTCCAGCGACCAATGGCAACTGCAACCTGCCGAGGAAGATCGGCGCTTTCGCATCGCGATGCTGCAGCTGGCACGATCGGCGGCGCCTTCGCTGCGTCGGCGTGTGCGTCTGCAGCGCGTCGAGGGCGAGGTTTGGGCCACCTCGTCGCCGATCTTGTTGCTGTCAAGACTGCGCTCGTCATAAACATGAGACGCCAAGATGAAAGATATCGCGTCAAGAGTCTCATTCCATAGCAACCCACGCGTGCGTGTGTACGTACGTACGTGAGCTGTGGTCAGCTCTTGTTGCTTTCTTCTTGGGCTTCTTTATGGCCCCACTTTCCCTTTGTCGCAATGACTTACTCTAGCGTCTGCAGCGACTCATTGTCCGCGACTGCGTTCGCTAGCGCCGTGGCGCCCTTGTCACCTATATTGTTGCTGCGAAGACTGCGCTCGTCATAGCATGAGACGCCGAAATGAACAAAATCGCGCCAAGGGTTGCATTCCGTCGCATCATCCATGCGAGCGAGCTGTGAACAATGGTAGCCCCGGGATGCCGGCCCGGGGTCATTTCAGGGTGCACCTAACCAAGGAAGGAAACGATCGCGTGGTCAATCTCGCGCGGTTCTTGGGCGCCGGAGCAGTCAGGAATCGCGGCGCGGGAGAGAAGACGCGCGGCGGGGAGCAGCAGCAGCAGCGGCAGGCGAGCGCGGCGGGCATGGCGGGCGCCGGCGGCGGCCCGCGGCCCGCGGAGAGCGTGGAGATCGAGGTGCGCGGCGCAGCGGCGGTGGCGCCGGAGACGACGATGGGGACGGACCGCGGGACCGCGGGAGACCTCGCCGCCGCAGACGAGGCCATGCTGGGCAACAGCGTGGACGTGGGCGAGTGGGCGGACGCGCGCGCCTCGAGGGCCAAGGGTGCCCAGAAGACCCCGAAGAACACGAGCATCTTGGGCAGAGCCTTCCTCACGTGGATGTATGGGCTCATCTTCAAGGGCTTCCGGAAACCCCTGCAAAAGGACGACCTCCCAGGTCTCAACCCGGACTACCTGTCGTCGACATTGTATCTACAGTTCCAGGAACACTTTAACACGGACCCAACGGCCAATCACGCCTTTCAGCGCGCCTTGCTCAGCATCCCCAAGGTCCGCCTAACCCTCGCGATTGGCACCTTGTTGGCGATCACGCAGGGCATCCTGGCTACGGTCGGAAGGCCGCTCATTCTCAAAGCAATTGTAGATGCCGTTGACAGCGATGTCAGCACCGTAGATGCCATCATTCTCGTCGTTTACTTTGCAATCGTGGTCGGGATCGAAGGCTGGGCCGGTGTCATGGGCCGACAACTACTTGCCGAAGAATTCGGCACCCAATTCCAGATTTGCGCCAGCTCCGCAGTCTACAGCAAGATGCTTCGTGTCGACACCCAGCGTCAGCACGACGACCAGGCCTCGGAGTCAAGTCTTATTGGCAACGATATTGTGCGCGCCTACGAGAACCTGCGACTTGCAGCGCAGTTTCCCATGGCTATCGCAGGCGTCTCGGGCGGCATCTGCGTGCTCGTCGTTTTGCTCGGCGAGAGCGCACTTGTGGGCATTGGCATCATGCTCGGCATCATGCTGCTCAATGTCCTTTTGGGCAAGCTCATTCATGCCATCGAGCAGAAGAGTCTCAACTTTGCCGACGAGCGGCTCTCAATGCTCACTGCTGTTGTTGAAGGCATTCGCGCTGTCAAACTTTTCGGCTGGGAGGAAAAGTATCGCGAAAAGATCAACAAGATTCGCGACGAAGAATGCAATCATATTCGCAACTACCGCCTCGCGCATGTCACATCGATCGCCTCCGGACGCGCCAGCCCTGTGCTCTCGGCTATGGCTACGCTCGTTTTTTATGCTCTTTCGAGAGGCTCCGTCGACATCGCCGACGCCTACGCTGCCGTAAGCGTCTTCCAGGCGCTACGCCTCGGGCTTATTTACGTCCCGCTTGGCTTTACCTCTCTCATGGCGTTTGACGTCACGCTCACGCGACTCAACATTTACTTTCGGCGCCCCGACAAGGCTCCCCGCGTGTTTTTGCCCGACCCAGAACCTGGTACTTTGGCCCCTCTCGCTGTGGTGGAGCCATGCTCGCTCGGATGGGTTGCCGACAACACTGCCGACACAGCTGTCCTACGCAACGTCTCCTTTACCGTGCAGCCAGGCGAGATTATTGCGATTGTGGGCGGCGTCGGCGAAGGTAAATCGACGCTTCTCGCAAGTGTTGCACAGGCCATTGCGCCGCTATCATGGACGGGAAATCGCGCGCCAATCCGCACTGCCAAAAGTGTAGGTTTTGCGCCGCAAAAGCCGTTTGTGGTGTGCGGCACACTCAAGCAAAACGTTCTGTTGGGTCGACCCTTTGATCCAACTCGTTTCGATCGGGCGCTTTTTGCCAGTGGTCTCCATGCTGACGTTCCGAACCTCGCGGATGGCATCTATACAGAAGTTGGTGAGCGCGGCACCACCTTGTCGGGCGGACAGCAGGCTCGTATGGCCGTGGCCCGGAGTCTGTACGCCGAACCGAAGCTGCTCTGCTTTGACGACATTCTCGCTGCCGTGGACGCCAAAATGTGCGCGCATATGTTCGAGCACGCCATTGTGCGCCAGGTCGCAGACTGTGACCGTGCGTGCGTGGTTGCCATGAACCAGCTCGCCTTGCTGCCTCGCGTGAGTCGAATCGTGTACATTTCCGAGGGTACTGTCGCAGCGGTCGGAACCTACGACGAGCTACTCGAGTCATGTGCAACATTTGCAGACTTTGTTGAGTGCACCAAGTTGTTGCAAGAAGAAACCGAGGAAGATGCGGCCATTGTGCAGGGTGGAGAGTCGATGCCTCCGGAAGAGTCGACGCATTGCACGTTGGACCCTGCGGACCAAGTAGAAGAGGTGGTCCGTGAAAGCAGCAAATTGTACGATGGCTGCGACGCGCGACTAGACTCTTCGCCCGAAGACTTTGATCCTAGTTTTCAGAAAATGGGTGGCGAGAAAGGCACGCTTCTAGGCACGGAAAAGCTCACTCGAGGAAAAGTCAACGCGAGCGTCTATGTGTCGTACATCAAGTCATTTGGCGTGCTTTTTATGCTCCTCTCCATGACCATGTGTCTGTGTGGGTACGTGTTGATGGCTGTGAACGACTATTGGCTGATTCGCTGGGCCGAGGGCATGCAGGATCCAAACGACACGCATGGCAACGCCTTTTATGCCGGGGTGTATGCGGCGCTGAGCCTTGGTTTTGGCACTTTTATTATGGTGACTTCGTGGATGATGAGCTTTGGTGGCGTGCGCGCCTCGCGCAGTCTGCACCACTCCATGTTGGGGCGTCTTTTGCGCGCCCCGCTCGAGTGGTTCGAGGGAACGTCCTCGGGTCGCATTTTGTCACGGTTTAGCGGTGATCTCTCCAAGGTTGATCTGATTTTGAGCTTGATGATGGACAATACGATCCAGCAAGGCTCTGCGGTCCTTGTCCAGCTTGGAGTCATTTGCTATGCGGTGCCAATCGCGGCTGCACTCGTGGTCGTCGTCGGCGTGGTCTTTTCATGCGCGATTGTTGCTGCGGACCGCACCTCGCGTGAGACGCGCCGCATTTCCAACAGCAACATGTCACCCCTGCTTTCCAACGCCTCGGAAGCGACGCGTGGTCGTGATGTGGCAGCGGTGATGGAGACTGGGCCCTTTTTCGAGGCTCGTCATCGTCTTGCTTCCGATGAGTATGCTCGCGCCAACTTTGCGGCCGGCTGCACGATTAACTGGTGCCAGCTCGTTTCGCACTACCTGTCCTTCACGATCGCGGTCTTTTCCACTCTCATGCTTGTTGTGCTTCGGGACATTTTCGGCAACGCAGATCTTTTGGCTCTCGTTATTGCTTATTGCGTCAATCTTCCCTACTTTGCGTCCACACTCACGCAAAACATTATCCGCGTCAACAGCTACTTTACGTCATATGAGCGTCTCCTCGAGTACGAGACTCTCGACGAAGAGGACGCGGTCGACAAGGATGCGGTGGAGGCCTATCCGGGTCAGGATCCACAGCCTTTGGCATCGGAGTGGCCCTCAAAGGGTGCCATCGAGTTCCGTGATGTCCAGCTGCGCTACCGCCCGAACGCGCCGCTCGTGCTCAAGGGTGTCACCTTTATCGTCCAAGGCGGCGAATCCCTGGGTATCTGTGGCAAAACGGGCGCTGGCAAGAGTTCGACGATTTCATGCCTCTTCCGCCTCCGACCCATTTCTGGCGGCGCTGTTCTCCTCGATGGTCGCGACATTGGCACAGTTGATCTGACTGTTCTGCGGAGTCGCATCACCATTATTCCGCAAGACCCCGTCTTGATTTCGGGTTCCCTCGCGACAAATCTCGATCCCTTTGGCGAAACCGACGACGAGGCCATGCGCGAGGCGTTGCGCATTGTCGGTCTCGGCGAAAGCATTTCCCTCGAAGATCCGGTCGAGGCCTCAGGTCGCAACTGGTCGGCTGGCGAGCGTCAGCTGATTTGCTTTGCGCGTGCGCTTTTGCGTCCAAACAAGGTGCTCGTTCTTGACGAACCAAGCTCGGCCATCGACTTGAACACCGATGATGCCATTCATGAGATGGTTCGCGAGCAGTTTTACCGGCGTCGGCGTTGCTCTGTGTTGTGCATTGCACATCGCTTGCAGACGATCGCGACGTACGACAAGATTGCTGTCATGCAAGATGGTCGCGTACTCGAGTTCGGCTCACCGACAAGTCTTCTTGGCGACGCAAGCTCAGAGCTGCATTCCATGGTCGAGTCGCTGGGCCCTGCTTCGCGCCAGCACATCAACGACCTTGCAGCACGCGCTGAAGCCGAGAAGAAGAACAACTAGATTATTTGCTCTTCCAAAGTCGTTTGTCTTGTCAGGAGCATGCATAGTTTGCTTCGCAGAACAAGACCAAGCATGTGACCACATCAATTTATGAGGACGAAAGTCGAAGATAAGTTAGATTTATTAGATTTTTCTTTTGCTAAAGGTCATAGAGCCCTAGCATTGCTAGAGGATCAAGGGCTCTCTCCTGAAAAGGCACGCGTGCGTCGCCGCGATGCAATCGCATGAACACAGTCGAAACGAGTCGAAGAAAGAATAGATCTTAGTTGTTTTTATTTTCTTTTTATCAAGTAGGCCTACTTGCTCGATCGAGGTCTTCTCATTGGCAGCCCACGGAGAGCTCTTTCTCCATGAACGGGAACGCGAACATGAATCTTGATGTTGGGGAAACGCGCGATCGCTCATCACAAGATCCATTCTCATTATCCATATGCAATGTATAAACTATGCTATGGAAAAGAACGTAGAATCAAGACGCACGCAAAAGCAAGCAAGCAAGGAAGCAAGCAAGTAAGCAAGCAAGTAAGCAAGAAAGAAAGCACGCGGGCGGGCGGGCACGTATGCCAAAGTAGCAAGCAGGCAAGCCAGGAGAATCCAGGGCGAGAGGTGCCAGGGGATGCCAGATGATGCCAGGACAGATCAGGACAGAACAGGACGACCGACTAATGTTGTTTCTGGTATTGTATGTCTACTCTTCGGCCTTCTTCGTGTACAGCGCGCCGTGGTCTTTTGCTTTCCAGGCATTCATGTACGCCTCAACGACCTCCTTGCAGTCCTCATAGTGGTTGACGCCCGCCTCATAGTAGCAGTCATTGACGCGGTTGCGCAGCACGTTCACGTACTCCTTGGCGATGAGCTGTTCCCTTGCGCGCTGCATGCGGGCCTCATAGTTCTTGTACGGCTCCTTGAACCTGCGCAGGACCCCGTCCTCGCCCTCCTCGAAGTCCGGGACCGGCGTGTACTTGGTCTCCGTGCGCGGCTTGAAGGCCTCTGCCATCGTCTCCTCCTGCTGCTGCTTCTTCTCCACCTCCACGACCGACGGCGCCCCGCGAGCGCAGACCCAGCGACCGGGG
>KN805388.1:125461-135639 GCA_000818945.1 Schizochytrium sp. CCTCC M209059 | reverse complement strand
GGGGCGGCGGAGGCGCAAGCGCGGCGGCCGCTGCTCTGCTCGGCTCGGCGTCCCTGCGCAGGTCTGCGTGCGCGGCGGCGTGCGACTGCGCTCTGCCGCGTCGCGCGCCCAGACAGACAGACAGACAGGAGAAGCGCCGTCTCGCGGAGGCCGCCCAGGCGCTGCTGGGTGCGGCCCGGGCCGGTTAGGTTTGGCCGTCGCAGCCGCGACGCGGTCAGGGTCGGGGGGGGCGCGCACGAGCGCACACGCCAGTCCCCGGGGAGCACACCGGGTCCCCGGAGAGGTCCCCGGGCTGGAATGTGCGGGTCGCCTGCCAGGGCAAGATGGAGGAGTGCTCGAGGAGAGAGAAGCGCAGCGGTGAAGACGGACAGGGGTGAGAGGCCAGGCAGGCAGGCAGGCAGGGAGGGAGGAAAGCAGTGGAGAGGAAAGCGCGAGGTTTGCATTCTTCGGCGTGGCGTGGCTTGGCTTTTGGTTTGGGCTCGTTAGATTAATGAGCATCGTCCCTCTCTTGTTATGCTCTCACCGTAGAAACAGTGGGACGAAGAGGAGGAAGGCGAAGAGGCAAACTTGAATGAAGCTCGAAAGCAGTCAAAACCGATTTGGCGTGCGCGCTGGATTGAGGCACGCCACGCCGGCCGCGCGCGAGGCTGCCAGGACGAGGAGAGGGTGGGTGCTCGCTCGTGCGGACCTCCTGGAGGTTCGCGCGGCGGAGCGGCGAGGACAGCGCTTCGCGTGGTGAGCGAGCAAAAGAGCGAGTGACGACCTAACCGTCGGTCGCGGCAAGAGAAACATGACGACTCTTGCGATGGCGCTCGAGGCCGTCGAGGAGGAGAGTGCGGCGCTCCTGCGCACAGCATTGCTGTTCCCGGCGCTTGTGCCCAGAAAACGAAAGCGAACCAAGGTCGCCTTTGCGAACGAAAAGATGGCGCTCAAGAGGGCGGCCTTGGAGGCCCAGCGGGAGGATGAGGACAATTTGCGAAAGCTGAGGGCTCAACAGCAGGCAGCAGGCGACGAGCGGCTGCCCGATGATCGAGTTGAAGCCGAGGAAAGGCTTAAGGCAAGCATTGCTCTTCTCAAGGTAAGTCATTATTGCAAGCCGATTCATATCCAAAAGTGGTTTTCGCGTCTTCGAACCCAAATTGCGATGCTTTGCTTTGCTTTGCTTTGCTTTGCTTTGCTTTGCTTTGCTTTGCTTTGCTTTGCTTTGCTTTGCTTTGCTTTGCTTTGCTTTGCTTTGCTTTGCTTTGCTTTGCTTTGCTTTGCTTTGCTTTGCTTTGCTTTGCTTTGCTTTGCTTTGCTTTGCTTTGCTTTGCTTTGCTTTGCTTTGCTTTGCTTTGCTTTGCTTTGCTTTGCTTTGCTTTGCTTTGCTTTGCTTTGCTTTGCTTTGCTTTGCTTTGCTTTGCTTTGCTTTGCTTTGCTTTGCTTTGCTTTGCTTTGCTTTGCTTTGCTTTGCTTTGCTTTGCTTTGCTTTGCTTTGCTTTGCTTTGCTTTGCTTTGCTTTGCTTTGCTTTGCTTTGCTTTGCTTTGCTTTGCTTTGCTTTGCTTTGCTTTGCTTTGCTTTGCTTTGCTTTGCTTTGCTTTGCTTTGCTTTGCTTTGCTTTGCTTTGCTTTGCTTTGCTTTGCTTTGCTTTGCTTTGCTTTGCTTTGCTTTGCTTTGCTTTGCTTTGCTTTGCTTTGCTTTGCTTTGCTTTACTTCGCTCTGATTCTCACGATCGGGCAATTTTATCGTGCTTACCCACCCACGCATTCGCAGACACAACTCTTTGATCTCACGGTGGACCTGCAACAGAACGAAGCCGTGCTTGACAGGATTTTCTTGAGTAAAGTCGTTGCCACCGAGTCCGCTAAAGAAGCAGCTGCAGCAGCAACTCTTGATGCAGACGCCGCCGCTCGAGCAGCTGCAAATGCCGGTTTTATGGATCGCGACAAGCTCGCATCTCGCGTACTTCAACTCGCCCACGCCTGTCGGCTAGCAGAGGAAGAGGAAGCCAGCTTGCAACGTCAAGTGCTGCAGCGACAGACCGAGGCGAGGGAGAAGTGGGCTTCCAAGACAGTGCCATCGAGCCCCACGCATGGCGCAGAGTCCTCTTCGCTCAAGCGTAGCGCTGCAGAGACTGCCCAATTGCGACACCGAAATGCCTGGCTGCGTCACGTTCTAACAACGATGATGCTCGAGGCCAAGGTCAATTGGGCTGCCCATGCAGACCTTCGAGCGGTCATGATGGGTGACCCCATTCCCTAGCTAGGCTCCTCAGAGCAATGATCAAAATGTAATTCTTGTACTCTATATTGTGACCGTCAATGCATCGGAAAATCGAACGAGCAACTTTCTTGTCAGCACTTGAAAAACATCTTTTTTCTTTTTCCAAAGGTTAATAATCTCTTGAAGCTCATCATCATTGAGGTAATGTAATTATGACTCGAACTCCGGATGGATGTCTCAAGCACTGGCAACAACAGCGCCTTTGGCGTTCTTGTCGGCCTCGGTCTTGGCCGCGCGACGGCGGCGACGAATGACAACAGTAGCAAACACGGAGATGGCCTCAAATGCTCCAAACACAGGACTCACAATAAGCGCCCGCGGCACAGCCGACGACTCGCTGACGTTGCTGCCACCTGAAGCGTCGCAGACTTGGTCACGACCTGAATGAAGAGATCACGTCGAGTCCGACTCGAGCGCACGCCGCTCCCCCGTCGAAAACGTCCAGGACGGCGTCGAGCACGTTTCGATCACAGCCGTCACCGTGATCTCTCTCCACATGGGTACATGACTAGAATGATGAGCTCTGAGAGATCATCAAATCTATGTTCTCAAACCAAAAAATAAACAAAAGCAGAAGCTTGCGAGCACAAAGCTCAGTCTTTGATGCCCAAAGCAAATGCAAGACAAGGACATTTATGATACAACAATCTTTCAGTCTCCGTAACAGCATTCCCCCCGATACGTTAAGGTTTTCACGCGCCGTTTCCGTTGTCGGATTCGATCAGGGTGGACAAGCCACAGAAGCGACGCTGCAAAGTCGATACCAAACCATACCCAGATCCAAGCTCGTATGACATCGCGATATCGCGTCATTGCCGGCTCGACTGGCTCTTCACGCGAAGGTTCGACTTCTATCTTCTTCCCCAAATGCAAACCATATGCGGGCAGAATGATCTCAGCAATCGCCACTGCGCGGGGCATGTGCAGCGAACTCGTGGCAAGATGCACCCTTTTGAAGTTATGCTCTCGCATCAGATCCACAAGCGTCGTAAAGTTCGAGAGCGTATCCACCGCCTCATAGTCAAGGAGCAGATACCGGGCGTCGCAGCCGGCATGGACACACCTCTCCACGGCGTCTTCCGAGAGCGCAGGTCCTGAAAGCCAAATTGGCCACTTTTGCCGCCCTGGGCCGCCGCCTGCTTGCTCGTCTTGCGCGATCGAGGCTTCCACGGACCGCTCCTCGCGGTCCGCGCCCCCGCCCAAGACCAGAACCAAGGTCTTGGACATCATCTTCTTGTGCGGCAGACTTTGGCGCGTCCGGCGCAGGTCTTGCCGACGATGCGCCCTCCGTCAGATCCAGCAGAGTGGACCACGAAGGAGCTCTCGCACGTGGGCTCGGCAGCGAGCGCTTTCGGGCTTTGGGCCTGGAATTTGGACGATCGTCGGGACGAAGGGTCTTCAGCCTCATTGATCCATGAAAATGAGGGGATCGCCCACAAAGATCACAGCACGTGGCACTTTTGTCAAGACGCACGACGCGGCCGGCATGGACTTTTGCCAGACATGGCGTGCGTCTGGCTCGGAGACTTTCTTCTTTCTTTGTACGGCTTGGATTGACTTGGGCCCAAATGGCGGGCGCTACATTAGGGCGGCTGCTGCTTCGAACGGCAGCCGCCGATGTCAACGGCTACATGTAGATATGATGAAACAGGCAAGACAGGGCAAGCAGGCACGTGCCACATTGCAAAGCCAGACGAATTAAATTTCGATCAACAACGCTGAGGGAGCACGCAGTCCTGCGGCAAAGCTTATCTCCGCCATGATGGTCTCGACCGAGCAAGAGCAGCAAGAGCAGCATCAGCAGTCGTCGCTGCCAAACCCGTACTTCCTCGAAGCGCTCGAGCGACTTACCTTGGCGTCAGCCAACGCCGAGAATCACGAAAATGCTGATGGCGACGCAAGACACGAGTACGAGGTCAATGACAGTGATGAGGAAGCTGCCTCCCAGCGTTCGCCCGAGACGCCAGCCACACAATGCTCAACGCGCAGCCGAAAGTCACGCATCAGTATTGAGGAGCGTGAAGTGACCAACCCGCATGGAGCCGCCTGGAAAGAGTTTGAGCATGACTCTGAAGCGGGACGTATGCTTCGTAAACTCTATGCCGGTGGGCGTCACAACGCTCCTCTCGCAAGCTACCCGAAACTTCGTTCCAAACCGCGCGAGCTCAAACCCAAATCGTGGTTCACAGGCAAGCCTCTCGTCGATCCCCGCGAACGCACGGATCGTCGTGATCGCGAGCAACGTGTACAAGCACCGCGGCCCAAGCAAACTGTCTCTAAGCCCATGCCGGCAATTCTGAGTGTGCCAAAACGAAAGCCACTTGACCGCATCGAAGAAGACCAAAGGCGCATCGAGGAGGACCGCGCAGTTGAACGACCACGACCTTGCAAGGCAATTTCAACCGAGACAGAAAAGCGAAGGCTTGCCATGCACTTTCAATTCAAGGGAGGCAAAGCGCTCCCCGAGACTGGGACAATTGCACCCATTCAAGGCAATATTCCTCTGTCGCTTATTTCTGGAAAACCAACAAAGTCCGTGCTTCGTCGCAGTCAGCGTGAAAAGGCAGAAGCCGATTTGAATGCACGACGACAACATCGCGAGCAACTCGAGCAGGACTTTGAGCAGGTTCACGAGGAAGTGCAGGTGCTCAAGGCGCAGATCGAAAACGTGGAGGGCTCCAATTCCTCGGCCCGTTTGCTCGCGCACATTCGCAGTGAGTTGCGCCAACGTCTGTCCGAGCTCGAGAACATTGATAGTCTCTTACGAGAAGAGTCTTGAGAAGGTGATGATGAGTCTCTCCTTTAGATAAGTCTGAAACATGTATTGCAAGAGAAAAAAAAAAAGGTCTGCTTCTCTTCAACCTCTCAAGAGAATTTGACTGAAAAGAAAGAATATTTTGAAGAATTTTGCAAAGCCAAGTTTGAAAGACGCAGGAGGAAAGACACGGCCGCCGACTTGGCTCTTCTTCATTGCCAAACTGTATGTGAAAAGAAAACTTCCGCAAGTAGCTCGCATCTTTCTTTGGAGGTCCATGCCTTTCTTTTTTTGTCTCTCTCATACGTGCCAGTAAGACGTAGCTTCGAGTGTGTACAGAAATCTTCGTTCTGCTCGGGTGCGATATCCTTTCTCTTTTGATCGTCCAAGAAATGAGCCTCACTTACCTCACCTCGAAGTTGCGATTGGCTCTTGCAGCACGGACTCGAACAGCTCCGCTCTGCAGTCGGTCACCAAGCTGTCCACGACATTCGCACGCCATGCCACCCACCCACCCACGCACGCACGCACTTCGACTTGTGCTCGCGGCCCCGCCCCACAGGGTTATTTTTTTTTCCTCGGGGTGGTCGAGGAGCCGAGCACAACCCCAACCCGAAGGCAAATAAGAAACAAACGCAAGGGCCGCGCACTCCGCGAGGCGTCGCGCTGCGCGGGCGAGAGCGCGTGTGCGGCGGGGCCGTCGACGTCGCACCCCCGCGCGCCGGGCGTCGGAGGTCTGCCCTCCCCTGCACAGCGAACGGCGCAAGGACGCGGCGGCGGGGACTGGGCGCAAGGCGACCGTTGCGCAGCACGGCGTCATGGAGGACCTCCTCGCAGGCATGAACGACTGGCGCAACATCCAGGACGTTGTGCGCAAGACGTTCAAGAGTCTGCACGATGTGGTGCGTGCACAGGGCGAGAAGATCCGGCAACTGGAGCAAAAGGCTGCCAACGCGCCCACGGGTGGCGAGTTTGAGAACTTGCAGGTCTCCATGGCCAATAAGCCGACGTTCGCAGAGCTCAACAAACACCTGACAGTCCGCTTCGAGGAGATGGGTCTGCCTGCGCTTCGCGCGCAGCTCGGGTCCAAGGCAGACAAAATTGAAATGAAGGATCTGTACGCAGACATGACGACTGCTACTCAGCGCATGGCCGAAAGCAACAACGCGCTCGAGCTCCTCGTGCGGCAACAGCAGGATGAAATTGAGACGCTCAAGCGCCAGGTCCGCGGGCTGAGCAACATTCAATCACAAGAGGAAGACCTGCACACTAAGTTTGCCACGCGCAAATGGGTGGGAGAGATTCTTGACTTTGAGACCGAGGCGCGCAAACAGGCGTTGACGAATGTCCGCAAAGAGCTTGCCGACCGCGCCGCCGTCTTGGAAAAACGAATCAGCTCTCTTCCCACGGTTGAGGACCTGGACGAGGTGCTTTCTCAAAAAGTAGATATGGACACGCTGGCGCGGGCCGTGCGTGACCGGCCGACGCACGATGAAATGGCCAAGGAAATTCAGACAAAGACAACAGAAGCCATCGTCACAGTTCAGGAGCAAAGCCGAACACAGCTCCGCGAGGCTGTAGAGCTCGCGCTTGCGCGCACCAAGACGGAGCTCGAGCGACTCGAGGACTCCATGGTTGACATGGTATCACGGTCAGAGCTTCTTGAGGTTTGTGGGCCCAAGGTCGGCGGCTCCGAGTTGGAAGAGCGCTTGCAAGAGGTCGCGGATTCGCTGGGGGATCAATTCAAAGAGACTCTTGTTGAAGTGCAGCGAGAACTCATTCAAGTCATTAATAAGAAGGCTTTCAAAGCGGATGTACAACGCCAGCTCGCAACCAAGCCAAACGCTGACGATGTGCAGACGTGGCTCTCGTCCAAGGTGGAACTTGCCGACGTTCGCGACGCTTTGGCGCACAAAGCAGACCTGACTGCGCTGCAAGCGGTGGCGGATCGTCTTGGGCCTGCAGGCAAACGTAGCGCAAAACGGGGCGGGGCGTCGCCACCTGTATCGGGGCGCACGGGGCGTCGTCGCGGTCGTCAGACACTTCGCGATGGGTCGAGGGGCGACCCATTGCCACCACCGCCATCAGCTCGACACGCCAAGTCGTCACGAGACAAGTCACTTCGAGCCGGCCTTGATGGGTCAAGTTCCGAATTCGAGGGTCGCTACCATCGCGAGGACGAGTCTGAAGAAGAGCGAGATTTCGACGATGCAAGTGGCGACGCCGATCAAGACGAGTACCTTGACGGCGACGGCGACTTTGATGGCGGCGACGACGCTGCCGCGGCTCGCTGGGCCGTGTCTCGGCTTACACGGCGTCTTGCCAAGATGGATGCAGACAAGGTCTCCGTGAAAGATCTGTGTCTTCTTCTTGACCAAAAAGCGAATATTAAGGACGTCAATGAGGCGCTCGCACAGCTGAGCGAGCAGCAGGCCCAGGCAGCAACACGACAGTCACAAATTGCGGACGCCGAGCCGTCGGACCCTTCCGAGACGCCGCGCCAGCTTCGCCGCGACATCAACGAACTTGCCAACGCGATTTCTGCCGAGCTTTCGGTTGGTCGATGGATCTGGAGCTCTGGTCGCGTGCTCAGCGATCGTGCGGTGCCGTGGAATATCGAGTGCGTAAACACGGCCACCGATAACTTGCAATGGTCCAAGGATAGCTCTGACGTGACGGCCATCGTCCCGGGTCTCTACGAGCTTCATATTGGGTTTTTCGCCGAAACCGACCCCGAGGTGCAGGTCCTCGTCAACGGAGAGCCCATTCTCTACACCGCCAGTCGCCCTCGCGATAAGAGGGGCGTCAAGCCTGCGGGCGCTGCGCAAGCCTTGATGCGACGTGCCAAACATTCTGCTGGAAACGTTACGGGCTGGACCATGACTGATTTTGTGGCCTTGCCGGCACGGGCACGTCTCAGCATCACCTACGACGGCGACCCGGGGGCGCAGGGATTTCTTTCTCTGCGTAAGTTGTAGTTTTTCCTTTGCGCCTTTGATTAGCTTAGCTTGAAAGGAGGCGAGTCCTCTTGTAACGTGTATAACACAGCGAAATGACTCTGAAACTCGGCCAGCTTTTACCGCAGGCACCGGTTGGCAAACTTTATAGACTTGCAGACAGACAAAACATCTGTCTCACGCTGCAATCGTTGGGATCTTTCCTCAGCCCATCTTGCCTTGCATCGGCCTCAGGCTAGGCTATAGGTAGTAGACCTAATAAACAAAAATCGAGAGAAAAAAAATATTGGTTTTAAGCTGGACGCGAATCGATGCTAGCCTTATAATAAAAAAAATTGAAGGACTCAAAAGGCAAATCTCATTTCGCGCCCGCCATCTGAAGCGAGGCAACTAGCATGGGAGCGACAGCGGCCGAGACGCTGGCCAAGGCGGACGCCTCGTTCCGGCGCGCCCTGCGGCTGTCTCTGGACCTTTCCAAGATCGAGGTCGATGCGACGCGCGCAAATCACGGTGGCGCCATGGCCGAGGCTGCGGCAACGACGCCACCTACAGCACCAACATCAACAGCAGTAGGGCCAACAGCAGCAGTAGCACCAGCAGCAGTGGTGGTGGGTCGCGGCGCAGGAGCAGGAGCAGGAGCAGACGCTGGCGATGGCAAAGAGGCCAGCAAGGGCGCGGTCTCGGCGCGTAGAGAATTGCAGTTGCAGCAGCGCGAGGCGCTCAACACGCTCCTTGTGGAGCTCAAATTTTTGGAAATGGACTTTGACGCCGTCGAATCTGCAACGACCAAGCGCCAAGTCCAGGAGGATATCAATTTGCTCAAGCGGGAGATCGCACTCAAAGACAAACTGGTGAGCCAGGTTGTGAAAGATCTCTCGAAATGGGCTGCCCGTCCAGGAAATGACGAAGGTGGCGAGACCTCGGGCGCCGCACCGCGACAAGCTTCTAGCTCGTGACGTTGCGTCCTGTGAAAGGCACATTACCATCCTAATTGCAACTACCCAAGTGCCGGGAGATTGCGAACATCAAAGACAAGCTCACGCTCGTGAGCCATCATGATTCTCTTTAGGGTCTCATCCGCACGACCTGAGAATGACGAAGTCGGAAAATGTCCTCGGGCGACAGAGTTTCAAGCTTACAGGAGTAGTATTGGGAAAATTTATTCTTTCCACACACTCCAGATCATGACGATTGACAATGACATAAAAATTAGAACCAAACTGAAAATGGACGCTTCGTAAATAGATTGGAAGAAAAGGGGTAGAAAAAAAAAAACGAAGGTCGCATGCAGAAGATGCCTCAGGCTAACACGTGGGCGAAGATAGCCCTTGGATTTAGATGTCATCGAAGGTGAAGGCTGTAAAGATGGTCGGAGAAAAGTCAAGTCAGCATTTGTTTCTTCGTGCTCCTGCGCGCGACCCTTCCACGCAATCGTCCGCAACTTACCGCAGTCGTCCTCCTCCTCGTCATCGTCGTTGACGGCACCCTCGTTAATCTTTGCCGTGTCGGGAATTTCCTTATATGCCTTGAGACTCCGGGCCTCGTCCGGGTTGTACTTGAGAATGACGTCGCACTTGTCGTCCTGGAAGGAGCGAAGACCGACAAGGATGATGTCGCCGGCGGCGACCCAGACCTTCTTGCGCATCTTGCCACGGATGTGGGCAAGGCGCTTGTTGCCGTCAAAGCACTGGGCCTCCAGCCTGCCGTTGCCGAGCATGCGAATCACCTGCGCGTACTCCTGGCCATCCTCCTTGAAGACGAGCTCGCGCTTCTCCTCGCCCTCGTTCTTGCCGCGACGGCGGTTCTTGCCGCCCTTGCCCTTGTTCTTGGGCATCCTGCTCGGTCTTCTTGCTTCTGCTTCCCCTCCTCTTGTCTAAATAAAACCTGTGTGTTGTCATCGGACGCGGCGAAGGGTACGCAACGCGACACGCGACGCAAAAAGTTGCAATCCAACCCAGCAAATCGCGACCCCGCGCAGAACACATCACGAAAAGCACATCACGCACAGCAAAACACCACTCGTCTTCTCGTCAGTCTCCCCGTCCTCCCGTCCTCCCGTCGTCCCTCCCTCCGAGGCCAGCCGGCACTCTCTTCCCGTCCTTCTCTGCCTCCTTATATGCGCCGTCTGCGCCTCGGCGCCCTTCGCAGCCACCCTCTCGTCTCCGCCCGCGTCGCCGCCCCTGCCTCCCCGCGCGCGGGCGCG
>KN805388.1:105935-124563 GCA_000818945.1 Schizochytrium sp. CCTCC M209059 | reverse complement strand
GGGGAAAGAGAAGGAGGGGGACGGAAGGTTGGCGTGCGATGGGGCGGGGGAAAAGAGTTTGTCGTTGTTCTCGTCGTGTGAGCAGGATGCGCGCGGGACCAAAATGTGGACGGAGTCATCGGGTTGTCACCGTGTCGAGATAGGAATGGATCAAGAAGATGGAGAAAGTGGAAGTAAGCAAGCAAGTAAGCAAGCAAGCAAGCACGCAAGCACGCAAGCAAGCAAGGACAAAATGAGTGTTGAGGGGATTCTACATTTTGATTTATTCATTGGTTGACTTGTGAAGGCGCGTGTAAGTTTAGAGACTCGGTGACGGCCTCGACGACGGCGACGATGAGGATGAGAGTGGGGGAAGGTGCTCACCTAGAGTGCGCAGTTCCAATTTTATCCCTGCTTGATAGAAAAGGGAGCGAGGGAAGAGAGAGCTGACAACTAAGCCACCCTGTCAACTCAGACGGAGAATCTGACGACGACGACCAAAAAAAAAGAGAACTAAGAGCAAAGAAATCAGGGCGAACAAACAATGCGAAACAAACACCGCGGAACAAAAGAACGAACGAACGAACGAACGGACGAGAGGAAACTATAAATGCTCCGCGAAATGTGAAACGAGGAATTTGTAACTTGATGCGGCCATCCACTGAGCACGCAAAAGCTGAAAATGGAAACCATCCAACGAGCACGCAGCAATGATCTTCGTCCATCAACAGCTGATTTTCGTCCATCAATGTTTGACTTTCGTCCGTCCATCAATAATTGATCTTCGTCCATCGATGATTGACTTTTGTCCATCAATGATTGACTCGCTTGCAGTTGTTGAAATTGGCCCCATACCCAACTCCGTGTAACACGGCTCCAAAGGCCCTGCAGACGTGTGACTACACAAGCGAGCAAGAAACAACGTATTTCATTCGAGTCATCGATTCGAGGGCGAAGACAAAAACGGCCCCAGCTCCTTGGAAAACTTTGCCAGCAGCGACGCAGGAAGATTCTCGCGCGCGGTCGAGTCCATCTTTTCCACACGGCGAATCTTCTTTCGAGCACTAACAAGGAAGCTCTCTTGCTTCTCACGCATGACACGAAGCTGCTCGGCCAACGAGGCTCGCTCCGCTTCGAGACGCATAATCTCACGCGCGGCCCTCTCAGAGCCGTACATTCGCAGCATCTCTTGAAAAACAGCTTCTTGCCTCTGTTGCTGCTGCTGCTGCTGTTGCTGCTGCTCCTGCTGCTGCTGCTGCTCCGCCGTCGCCGCACGATCCTCGGAGATGCTATCCTTGAGGTCTTTCTCCGGAACCCTTGGTGCAAACTTCACATCAGGCACCACAAGCGCTGCAGGGCAGATGCGACCAGCCCCTCCCGAAGCCGACAACATGACAAAGTCGTCTGGATTCGTGGTCTCGCAACGATCGATCGCCGTCTTCAGTGCGCGAAAGTTGCGAGGCCCGAGATTGAGACACTTGCGTTGAAAATGCGTGTAGCAGAGCCGCTGCGCGCTCTTGGCAAGTTTGTCCACCTGGCTAGCGTCCATACCGAGATGCGCCAGCCACCGTTCGCGGCGATTCAAGCCATCAAACACAATGTTATGCGCCGGAAGCGTGATCCTGTACCCAAAGAGAACGGGGTCGTCTTCTTCCCGCTCAATCTCACGGCACCGCCCATGACCGCAGTTCGTATCCTGCACAAGCTCGCACAAGCAAGTGAGGCTCCGGTGGATCGGACGCTTGGTGCCGCGACGCGCGGCCGGAGACTCTGAACGCTTGGCCTGCAGAGCCGCAGGAAATGGCGACGCGGGTTTCGCAGGCACCTGTTGCGGCGCCGCGGGCTGTGAATTAGGCGCCATGGCGAGGCCCGCATCGGGCAGCAGCTTGGCTAAGAACGTCGCCGTCGGCATCGGCGCCACGCGAGGGATCATCTGCAAGCCCGCTGGGCCCGTAGGATAAACCGACGACGCCCCGGGTAAGCCAGTCCTCTGCGCAGCTGCAGGCTGCGCCGTCGCCTCGTTGGACGCCAGCGCCGCGAGCTCCAGGAGTGAGACCTGCGCCGCGGACCGTGCCGTCATGGCGTCCATCGTCGCGCGCGTCTTTCGTCGCGCGAGGCTCTCGCCGCGAAACCCGACCAGGCGCTGTCCGCGGGCCCGGTCTCCGCGCCGCCTTTCCGCCGGCCCTTGCCCGCGCCCGCGCCCGCGCCCTCGCGCGAGCGGTCTTTCTCGGGCAGCCTCGGGCGCGACGATGGATGCCGCGCGCCTCCGCGCCCGATCCGATGCCGCCTGCACGCGGCCTCGCGCTCGCAGGCGCCGCGCGCACGGGCGAGGAAGACGCGCGCAGCGAGGCCGCGCCGCGCCGACCGAGGCTTCTCGCGCGAGGCACGCGAGCCGCTTTTGTGTTTTGCGTCAAAACAACTCGTGGCGGGAAGCGCAGCTCGGCCAAGCCCGCCGCGAATAAGGCCTGATATTGCATCATGTCATGATGCCAAGTAAGCTGTATAGGACTACGTACTGCTGCTGCCACGTCGCGACTTTGGGCGACGGATGTGGCGCCTGCGCTTGGCCGACAAGCGAGCGAGCGAGCGAAAGCAGCGACGAAGGAAGGAAGGAAGGAAGGCAGCCGTGGCCTGCCTTTTGATGGATTGGTCGTCTAAACGAGTGAGTTCAATCGAGCGAGTTTGCGAGAGATTCTGACTTTGATGACGATGGAGGTGATGATGATGGAGGGGGTGAAGGGGTCGGCGCACACTTCCACAAAACAAGCAATAAGGTTATAGTGCGCTGCGCTTGCACGAGCGAATACTGGCTGGCTGATCAACAAAGATCAAAACGCGCAAGTGGAGCAGCCTTATGCCGATACAACTGTGGTCAACCAAAGTAGAACCCAAGGCCAATACTTTTTATACTTAAAACGAATGAGGAACGCTTCATCGCGACGCAGCAGCCTTCGATCTTGCAACGTCGAGATGCGACTGCTTCATACGAGTTGCATAGGGGTTGATTCCATCAAGCTTGTCCTGTGCACGACGATATCGGACATGCTCGTCTTGAACATTTGCGCGCTTGGCCTGGAAAACGGCAAAGTTTTTGGCCTTGGTCTTCTCGCGCGCAGACTCCAACGAAGCTGCAGCATCGGCCTTGGCCTGTCGCTGCAATGCGGCCTGCCGGCGGGAGTAATCCTTGCAGACATTGAGATCGCGAGTTTTGATGTCCTCGCTCGCCTTGGATTCGAGCTGAGCCCTTCGCTGGGTCTCGCGCGCTTTCCTCTCGGCGCCCTTGAGAAACTCCTCGTACGCCTTGGCTTCAACCTGATCCTTGGCAGCGCCCAGAAACATGTTCCGCTTCTGAAGACGCTCCTCTTCCTCCTGCAGAGTACGAATTTCCGCCTCGCGCGCAGCGCGGACACTCGCGAGGTGGTCGACGAGCTTGAGTTTTGCCTCGTCCCGCAATTCCTGCTCCAAACGCTGCCGCTCGGCATCACGCTCGCGCTGCTCTCGTCGCGCCTTTCGATTGGCCGCGGACGCGGCTTCCCGAGCGCGTCGGATCTCGTCCAGCCGTTTGCGCATGGCCTTCTCCTTTTCCACCTTGCTTGTGATAATTTTGCGCCGCATCTGGTCCTTTTCCTTGGCGTGCTTGGCCTCATTCATCGCCAGTCGCTCGCGCAGTTCAACGAGTGACATTTCCTCCAAGAGACCGTGGCCACCGCTCTTTGTCGGGTCGAAGTGCTTCACGCGAACCACAGGGACTCGTTCCAGGGCGCGAATTCTCCGAATCAAGTCGTTGCGACGCTCCTGCTCCTTCTCGTCCTCAATGCGCTTCTGCTCTTGGAGCCGCTTTTGCTCCTCTCGCGTCTCGCGCATTTGCTCGCGCTTCTGAGCAGCAATCTTTTCGCGCTCAATCCTTGGAATGTCGCGACGACTCGCCACCTCGGATACACGGGCGCGATTTTCCTCTACGTGCTCCTCCTTTTGTTGTTCGGCGTGGGCCTGAATCACCTTGCTCTCTTCATTCATTTTGGCTGCAACGCGCCGATTCTCTTCGATCTTGCGCTCGTGAGCAAGCCGGGCTTGCTCTTGCGAAAGTGTGCTTGCCATTCGTCTCTCCTCGACAGCTCGAAGACGCTTGCGCTCGTCTTCCTCCCGCTGCTGCGCTTGCCAGGCATAAAACTCGGTCGAGTCTCTCAGATCTTCCTCATACGCGCGCAACAGATCGGCCTCCTGCTCGCGCTTTTTCTTGTACAATGCGTCTTCTCGAAGAATGGCTGCGGCATTCAGCTTTACGCTTCCTTCCTGAGCATCAAACTCGGGAACGGGCTTGGCGCGAAACTTCCTGTTCATAATCTTGCTCAGCTCGCGCTCCTGAGCCTCCACGGCCTTGGTCAGCGTGTCTTTCGTCTCACAAAGTCTAAACGATTCATCCTTTTCGTATTTACGCCGCGTCTCCTCTGCGGCGCGCTCTCGCGCAGCTTTTCGTTCTGCTTCAACGTCTGCTAGCGTGCGATCATTTAGTGATGCTGGCACAGGGTTAGCCGTCACGCACTGCTTAATTTTCATAGGCTCGGGGACACGCACAGGCCGCGCAGCAGTAATGTTGAACGGCCGTGGAATTGTAGGCGGCTTCTTCCACACGTCAGGGACCCCGCTCGCTCCCGTAGCTGCATTCTTTTCCGCTTCGGCTTGTCGCTGCGCCATGCCAAAAGCAGCTTCGCTCAGCTCTTCACACAGCTCATCAGCTTGTGACTTTGCGCGTTCGACGCCTGCAATTACGATATCTTCGATGAAACGCAAATCGTAGTACTCAATCCATTTGTCTTTGACCCATTTCTCCAATGTAGCCTTGTCAAAAATGTACGAGAGGAAGACATGCATTTTCTCGGCAGACTGCGAGCGCACTAAGCGAGCAAAGGCGGGAAAACCGAGCTCATCGAGTCGCAAGAGGGCCAGATACGAGAGCACCATGTACTTGGTGTAGTCGCCTCGCGAGGTGGTCGCGCCATTGTTAAAGTAAAAGCTTGTGATGAGCGTCTTAAGAATAGCTTTGTAGCGCACGCAGCCGTACAGGACCTGATTCACAAACTCTTTGTCACTTGGGATGAGATCGTTTCGCTTGTCGAGTGTGTTTTGCGCGTGCGAGTCAAGTGTGTTTACAACAGGGTCAAAGCCTTTAAGCGTCTCCTCGCACAGACTCACGAGCGCCCCCGCGCTCAGGCCGTCGAGGCTCTTTTTCCTTGCTGTCAGCGCCGTCGGCGACCTGCTCTTGTCGGCTGCCAACATGCTCGCACGTATTTGCTCCCCCTCGAGCTCTCTGCCGCCGGAGGCAGAATCGGATAGCATCGCCTCGAAGCGTGCCTCTCAATCGAGCGCGTTTCCTTGCGGCGCGCGCAAAAGCGCGGTCCTAGCGCGTCGTCTCCTCTCAAAGAGACACCGCTCTCAACATTTTCGAGGCTGCCAAGCCTACCTACACCTAGCCTTCAAGTCACATATCCGTTAGTACACACCTTTCCGTCGTCGTGATGCCAACCAACGAGATAGATCCATGGCTCAGCTGAGAAGAGTTTACGACTCTTTACAATTAACTATCGACAAGGGGGAGGAGGTCAAGGGGGAGGGGAGCTGACTTTGAAGCACGTTAGGTGTGTGTTATTCTGCTTTGGAAGCTATCACGGGCCGCTTCGTCATTCATTGGCCAAGACTTTACCAACGTCCGCAAACTCGGAGCCAGAGGGGAGCGGGAGAGCGCGGCGACTGTCTGCAGCTGCAGCAGGAGCAGCAGAAACGCAGACAAAGCAGCAGCACAGCGTGTGGGGTTTGTCACCAAAAGATGCCTCGAGCAGATGCCCTGCATGTAGCATCGCTGGGCAGGCTTGGTTTTGCGCCTGCCAGCCACGATCGCAGCAGAGGCAACAATATTAACAGCAGGCGCGCGCCGCACGCAGGCAAAGCGAGCGCTGCTGCAGGCAGACGAACGCAACAGTGTCTGGACGATCTACGCGAAAAAATTAGAGGCCAGTTGCAAAGTGAGGTCACGGATATCATCGACAATGACGCAAAGGGAGACGCGCGTGCCGGCGTGCTCTCGGCGACAACGTCGCGAGTCTTTGGTAAGCTGCGCTCAGCAATCTCTTTGGTATCAGGCCAGCGTCACGTTCAAGAAAACTGCGCGCTGCATCGCATTGCAAGCAGGTTCGAGTATTATGCCGTAAAACCGCGCGCAAATGGTGGCGCGTCGGCCTCAGGTGCGCCTCTTCGGAGACCTTATCTTGACCGCGCAGGAATTCGGCGAATGCTCGCTCACGTCCAAGGGAAGCAATCGGCAAAGATTGTGAGCGCGGTCATGGATGCTCTCGATACACACCACAACGGCAGAATTTACTTTGACGAATTTGTGAGCTTTGCTTCGTATGACAGAAGCGAACTCGCAGAGATTGCCATGCGACTGCGTCGCAAGCTCAAAAATGGCGCGAAGTCAAGCCTCTATCATTGCTTTGGCCTCGTCGCCGATCCAAAGTCACAGCTCGTGTCCTCTTCGTTGGTGTTGACGCTCATTGATAAAAAGCTTGACTTTCAGCTAACACCTGGAGAGGCCAACTGGGTCGCGGCTCGTATTGGCCCTGCGCTAGCGAATTTTAAGCGTTTCCTCAAGTCAAATGTGCAGGATCTGATGAGGAGCTGGACCCTAGAGGACCATTGGGTTTCCGATATTGCTCTCTCGATGTCGGCGAAGCAAGCTCTGGAGCATGAGTCGCGCGGACTCACACCTGTGCAAGTCTCGGCAAATCTTGACTGCACTGCAACGAGTGTCAAAGCTCTTCCCAAATTTTGGGCAAGAATTGCGCAGGTAGGAGACCTACGCGCCAGGAACGGAGGTGAAAGCGATGACGCAAGTGAAGACTCAGTGACTGATTCTGAATCTGAAGACGACGATGCCGATGGCGCGAGAAGTGCGTCAGAAGAAGAACATCACACCGACGACGACGACGACGACGATGGCGAAGAAGAAGAAGAAGAAGAAGAAGAGAAAAGTAATGTTTCTGACGACTCCGACGCCTATTCAGACTTCGCGCACAGCAGAAGGATTCGATCGCCATCAGCCAAGCGAAAAAGCTCGCGTCAACGGCAGAAGCATAGAGCGAGAAGACGTGCAAATCGAGCCGTCGAGAAAAGAGAGGCACCAGTAACGCAGCTTGAGATTGCACAAAGTAAAACAGATGCTGGACTTGTGGCAGATGGGTTCGTTTGCGTCGAAACACCGCTCAATGGTCATCGTATGTTCGAACGCAAGCCATCGTTTCTGTGGATCAAGAAAGAAGCGCTTCGCTACGATGCAAATGCGGCCCCGGACGCTGTTCTCGAGCTTGCCGTTACATTGGGGCGAGCCGCAAAGCTTACATCGCCAATCTGGGCTCCGCCCAGTCGTGGGTTCAAGCGCCTTGCTTTCAACTTTGGCCCTGCAGGTAGACAGTTTGCGAATGTCAAGCATGACGAAGAACCTTATGCTGAAGGCACGCGTGCTCTTGACTGCTTCCTCTGGTATCGCAAAGCAGACGCAACCTATGCACGAGAATACCTTGCAGATTTGCGCACAAGTAGACTCGTGGCGCGGGGCCCAGATGATAAGAGTCTGCAAGCTAGGCTGCGCGAGCGCGTCCGTGCTCAGGTTGCAGAGTTGCGCAAGTCGCAGGGTGCTCGCTTTGACCCTGCAGATATACTAGACGCGGTGGCACCGCACTCGGACCGACTCAAAAAGCGTCAGTTTGTCCAGGGAATGAGTAAATTGGGAATCCAGCTCTCGATCTCTGATTTGGCGGCCATTTTCGACAAGCTCGATGTGTTTGGCGCCAATTACGTCTTGCGCGAAGACGTGATTGACTTTTTCGAACTCTCGGACAAAGAGATCGAGTCGATCCTCATCCAGCTGAGGGCTTTTCTGCGTCGCTCCAAGCGCAAGGGTGAGAGCCCCATGCAAATTTTTCGAGAACTCGACGCTAATGGCAACGGAAAGCTCTCCGCTCGCGAGCTTCACAAGCTCTTGCGGCGAATGGGCATTCTGGCCTCACTTGCGGAGGCCCAGCGGCTCATCGACCGTATTGACACGAATGAGAATGGCGCCGTGGACATGAACGAATTTCTCGAGTTTGTTCAGCGAGGCACCATCCTTGGTGGCATCAGCGCGAGAGCAGCTAACATCTCTTCGAATGTTCGCGATGCAGCTCGCACGTTACACGCAATATCGCGGAAACAAGCGCATCTCGGTACCGATTCTGGACGACTTTCGAGCAAGCTGGATACCCGACACGCATGGCAGCGGCTCTTGGGACCCAGCGACGAGTACGGCACAATCCTCACGGCGGGTCGTGTTCGACGCATCTTACAGAAGCGAGGTCTTCGGCTGCGGATGGAAGAGGTTCAGACCTTGCTGCGGGCTTTGGAACCTGCCTTCGAGAGAGTTGGAGGACTGACTTTTCCGAGTTTTGATAGCTTTGTGAGGCTCTCAGAACCGGTCGAGAATAATGAAGGCCTTTGGTACGACGACAGCGAACATGCCAATCGTGGTGTAGCGATAGACGCGGACGCAGGCTCAGGGACCTCGGCGGATCTACGCTTTCGCTCTGCGCTGGCAAACCTCCATGCTGACCTGAGCATGATGGCTGTGTCTGAGGATGTCGATGATGCGGGTCTGTTCGAACTCCTGTTTCCAAGTGCTGGCGGCGGCAAAGTCTTACGTCAGCAATTTCTCCAAGGTTTGGATCACGTCGGCGCGTTGGCACGATTTCGTGCCGCCAGTGATCGCGATCGCCTTGCCACCGTCTTTGATTGCGACCGTGATGGAATGGTGTCTGTGCATGATCTTAGTCAATTTCTCCGCGACAGCGAATGTGGTTTGGGACAGCTCATGCATCCCTCAAAAGGTGAAGAGGACAAAGAGGATGATGATGCAAGCAGCAGGGCTTCATCGTCTTCGACTGAAAATTATCGAGGTGACTGGCTTGCAACAGAGCCAAGTCCGAGACGAGAGCGCCAAGTGCGAGGACGACGCGCTAGACAGTCATCCAGCGCGTCGCCCCCAAAAAGACATAGAAGCCCAGATGGACGCGGCAGCGAGAAAGTGGATACATGGTCCCAGTCGGGGAGTGAAGGGGAAGAAGAAGAAGAAGCACGAAGTGACGAAGACGATCTCGCAGGCGTCGAGCTAGCAAGCAATCTTATTGCAAGCGACGTGCGCAAAAGCTGGCTTTTGCATCTTGACTCGATGCACGTTGATTCAGCTCCTTTTGGTGCTAGAAATCACAGAAATTATGGCGTCGTACGCGCCGAGAAGGCAATTAATGTGCAGCTATTGCAAGCTGCAGCGGAGTCAGCTGCTCGCGAACACGGTGGGCCGCTGAGGCTTCGCAAGCGATTTTCCAAGCTCGATCCGGCAGGCCATGGCACAATTTCCAAAAAAGCTTTTGCTACCGTTCTTCGACGTGTTAGACTTGAGATTCCGCGCTCAGAGCGCGATGCTCTTCAAAATCTTTTACTCACCAGGACTGGACAGCGCTCGCGGAGGGTAGACTACGAGCTCTTTTGCGATATTGTCGAGCGGTCGAGTGAGATTCGTGACTATGGCGTGGACCGCGTGCATCAGCGCCTTGGTGCGCTTTTCCAGCACGTCGACGCGCGCTCCATCATGGAAACCTTCGACCGCAAGGGCGAGGGGTCGCTCAGCACGTCCGATTTCCAGCGCGCCCTCGATCTTTGCGGTGTGAAAATTTCCAAATTTGACTGGAGTGTGTTGCGGCCTCAGCTTGCACAAGATGGTCGCATTAATTATATTGCGCTCTGCGAAATGATCGAGACAGCGGATCTTGCCCACCCGCTCGCTAAACGTCAGAACCGCAAGCCGGACGAAGTGCGACTATTTCGTGCTCTTGCAGAGCATCGCGGTGCTCTTGCAGAAGCGACAGCATCGACAGACTTGCGTCGGGTTTTTGAAGTATATGACGAGCCTGGTCTCGGTGTCATCCCCGTTTCAGAGGCTGTCTCGGCGTTGCGAGACCTAGTGCAGCAATGCCAACTTCAGGGTTTGGTCCCGCTCGAGCTTTTGCGGAGTGTCGCAACAAGATATGTAGCAAAAGAGGACCAGTTCGACTATCTCGCGTTCTGTAGCGCATTCGATCATTCCGCCGTGCACGTGGCCGACCACGATGTCTTTTTGCGCAAACTAGGAGAGCAAATTCGCGCGGGCTTTGAGACGACCGGGCTCTCATTTCACCAAGCCATGGCTCGGTATGATCCAGAAGGCACTGGGAAGCTCTCGCGGTATGCGTTTCGTCGTTGTATTCGTCACGATCTTGGCGTGCGCGTTGCAGAGCATGAGTTGGCATGTTTGATGGATTTGGCCGAAACTCACGCCGACGGTGTCGTCGATTATCTCGAACTTGAAAAGAAGATGAGTCTGCAGAAACACGCAGTCGTAGGAGCGTCCTTAGTCCGTCAGCGCGAAGTCGTCGATGCATTGCGCCGAGCAATCGACAAGCGGCGTCGCAAGGACCCGTTCTTTGACTTGCGCAAATGTTTTCGCTGTCACACGGGCGGACGCAGTGCGGCACGTATGCATGAGTTGACTTCGCTTCTGGGTAATCTTGGCGTCTTTGTCTCTGCCGAGGATGTTTCCGCACTCTGTTCGCACCGCAACGTGCTTACGCTAGATGCATTTGCGCGTTTTGTGGACACGGACGAGACAGAGTGGGACATTATTGCGACCCGCTGCCAGCAGCGCATGGAAGAGCTCTCGCGGGAGGGCGTAGTCTTCTCACGCGAATGTTCATTGCACCGGGCTCCCGAAAACGCAAGTCCCTCGGGTATCTCGCGTTCACGCTTCGTCGACGTTTGCCATCGCCTGGGCATGCCCCTGAGCGCTTCGCAGCTGGACCTGGTGCTCCTTCGATTCAAGGAACCTGGAGGGAGCCCGCTAGTCGCCTTTCGTCCTTTTGTTGATTTTGTGCAAGCTCGTGCCCGCCAAGTTGCCTTGGAAGGCCTTGGCGAGGACTTTTTCTAAGCTACCTCTTAGTTGTTTGCTTGACTGCTTGCTCGACTGCTTGATTGGTTGTTTGCTTGCTCCGCTCGCCCGCTCGCTCACTCGCTCAATTGAATCGCGAGTGAGGCTCTTCTTCGCGCTCGCCCGCTCGCTCGCTCGCTGCCTGAACCGAGGTGGGCGCAACGTGAAGTGCACACCGTGGGTGCACACCGTTTTTGTCTCGCCTTGCGAACGGGGACGGGTGGGACGGGTCAGCTCGCGACAACTCGAGGCGGACGGACGGTTTTTGCGCGCTCGAGCATGACGCAGGGCTTGCAAGGGCGCCCCGGGGCCCCGGCATAAAGGCTGGCCATCGCCGGGGTAGACAGGCAGGCAGGCTGGCAGGCGGCCAGGCAGGCAGGCAAGCGCCAGAAGAGAGACGGCGCAGGCAAAGCGCACCGGCCACCGCCAGATTGCGCTCGCCCGAAGGCTCGCGTGGGAGCGCGCCGCTGCCACGCGACGGCTGGCGAAGCGGGCCGAGAGCGCAGGAGACGAGCTGAGACGGGGCGATCGAAGTTCTCGCACGATTCGCGCGAAGCGCGCTTGCGAGAGCTGTGTCTTTCCGATGCAGTCGTCATGCTACAATCATGAGACTGATGAGGCGGCGCGCCTCGCTGGGCCCCGTGTTCCACCGAAGCTTCCCCCCAAGGTCTCGCGAAGACTGACAGAGCGTCCGGGCGCAAGCACGAGCGAGAGCGCTGCAGCCAAGGCAAAGAAAGCACCTCCCTTGCCGGCACAGCCACCGAGATCAACTTCTGTTGTTCCGTGCACATCATCGCACTCGCAGCAGCCGCCCCATCATCAAGTCCAGCAATCTGACTCCTTGGTCTCACTCTCGCCACCTCCTCCAGCACCCGTTAATCCCAAGGGGACCCATAAGCTTCATTCGCCTGGTCTCATCCCGCACGAATTGCCTGCGCGACCGAGTGATCCGGGGACGCCTCGACTCGGCGCATCGCGGAGACGTCGCGGCATGATGCCTCCTCCACCACTTGTGTCGTCTCCTAGCCCCTCAACGAGCACATCTGCTCTGACACCGAGGAGTTCATTGCCAGGAAATACCTCGAGACTCTCAAGCCCCCAGGATAGCGAAAATCACGCCCCAGCTTCAAAGGCTGTGGAGAACATGCCGCTTCTTCAGCTCCCGGCTCGCCCTTCGACACGACCTGATCGGGGGTCTCTAAGCATGACCGGGGAACTCAACATTTCCCACGACGCAGGTCTTGTCATTGAGACCAACTCCAAGACCAGCTTCAGACCAGGTGCTTCATCTCTCCCTCCAACGCCTCGTGCAGGGATCATGACACCAATTGTTCGGTCACCTCAGGCGCGAGAACTTGGCGGAAGTTTCTCGACGTCGTCGGCCTCGTCAACGTTCTCACTCGAAAGCCACACTCCGGCTAATGCCCGCGAAAAGGCAAACGAGATAAGCATGCCAAATACTAGTGGCGGGCCAGGCCGAGCTCAAGTGGAAAAAAAGACCTTGGTGCGTGCACGCGTTTCGTATGACTCGAGTCTGCCGGAGCACTTGTCTTTTGAAGCTGGCCAGATCATTGAGCTTTTGCAGCAAAAGGAGGATATTCATGACGACGATGGGCACGCCCTGTGGAAGGGGCGCGCCATTATTGGCGGTCGCGAGCATGTTGGTATTTTTCCGTCCGTACATGTTGCACTCATGAAATCGAGACTCAATAGCTTGGGCAATGCGGATTTTGCTGCTGCAGGCTTGCCCTCCAAGAAAGAGCTGCGAATATTGAATAAAGACTGCATCTCGCCAGAGAACCTCGAGCGCGAGACGCGATGCGACAAGCTCTTCCGCGCCATCGAAGAGGTCATTGAGACAGAGCTGCGCCACGTCTCGGATCTAAGCATCGTCCTCGAGGTCTTCATTATGCCTTTTCAAGACACCTTCGGTCCTCTTTTAGCGCGTCAAGTGTTTTCTGACTGGGCCCCGCTGCTGCGCGTGCACGAGCAAGTGCTGGTGAACTTGATGGCCACACTGCCTTCGATAGAGCAGCTTGCCAAAGGCTTTGAGAGCGTAGGCAATGACCCTAATGTACAGCTGGCCTTGCGAGATGACACAAATCAGGGTCCCGCAAAGCAGCCGCGAGGTGCTCGTGTTGGTCTTGCGCCAAGCAATCTAGCTGCCTTTGCGGAGGGAGTGAATCAAGCTGCTCGCCTTGGTGTGGCTCGAAAACCTCTTGGGGCAGACTCTGGCACCCCATCTGCAGCGACCAAGTCGACAGCGCAGCAACGCGGCCAAGACTTTTTGTCGGCAAAAGACATGAATGCCATGAAACAGCGTCTTTCATTTTTATCGAAGCTGCGTCGTGAACACCTTGCAGATTTTCTTTATCTCGATGACGCACAAGTCACGCGCTGGACTCTGATTCTGCACGAGATGACGATCAGCGTGTGCCGCGTCATGACCGAGATGAGTGACTGGCTCAAATTGTGCATTCCCTGCGTTGTCAATCAACCAGTGGCGATGAAGACGCTTTTACGTAGTAAGGGTGGCAACGGGGCCACGGTCTCGCCCAAGATGTTTATCCAGCTGCAGGCACACCAGGAGCGCGAACGCCTAAAACACTTGGACCTCGCCTCGTTCCTCATCAAGCCGATGCAACGCATAACAAAGTACCCGCTGCTCATGCGCGAAATTCGCAAGTACTGCGAGGCCGACTCAAAAGCACAGTCTGATGCTTCGGACGCAACTGAGACAATGACGCGCATCGCCACCAACGTGAATGACATTATGAAGCAGCACCAGAATCTCGACTACTCCAAGAGACTGATCGAGATTTGTACGCAACTCCGTCCGCGGGAGACAGTCGAACGGCTCGGCCTTGGCGCGGACTCGCGGGGTCGGCGCCTGTACCGCTTTGGGCGGGTGACCTTTCAGACGCTCACAACAAGCATGAACTCGTCGCAGCTGACACACGAGGATGATTCCCATATGCCGGCTGCCCAGCTGTCCAAGACGGAAGAGATCCGTCACGGCTCGTGCTACGCGATGCTCTTCACCTCAGCGCTGCTGCTCAGTCTCAAGGCACTCAACAAGTGGAAGACCAAGACCAAGTTTCATATTGTTAAGGTTGTTGAGCTGGGTCACATTGTCTCGGTAGAAAGCATGGATGGCTGCTTGGCGGTCCGTACGGCATGCTCTTTGTTGCTCATCACGCCGCTAGAGGGCGACGTACTCGAGTGGCTGGTTGATATGCAAGAGTGCCGACGCGTTGCTGCGGCGGATCGAGAGCGTCAAGATGTCGTCAACGCGCAGCGCAAGAAACGGCAGGGGTCAAGCGGTCGCGCGATGACACGTCGAACGCGCTCGGAAGATTTGTCGAAACTCGTACGAGGTCCTTTGCAAAGCTTGCGAGGCGCGCCGAGCCGCGAGTTGACGAAGGCAGAGCGGGACAATATTATTTGCGAACTCAAGACACATGCCAAATTTTCGACCGCGTCATGAGAAAAACGGCGCGCGCTCTTGCAAAGATACCTCACTAGCACTAGGGCTTGCGCACGTGAATACACGCATGAAGCGCCTTAGGGATTGTGGCAACATTCTAAAGTCAGATCTAAAACACACAAATGTAGCTTGCACTTATTTTCTTTCCTTCTTCTCTCCAGAATACAAATGATTGCCCAGCGTGACAAATGAAGTCAAACGATTGGCGTCGCAGATAATTGCGCAAAGAGAGAGAGAGAGAAAGAGAGAGAGAGAGAAAGAGAGAGCACGATAAGAAGAATGAACGGGGGAGCTGTGCAGCTGACGGCAAGTCTTTGCAGTTTGATCTTATAATCCTGCGTCAAAGTCCATCGCTTTGAGTGCCCGGACCTGCTCTTGGCTAAAGTACGCCATGACCTTGATGGCGTACAAGGTGACAAGAACGTGGATAGTTTCGTTCTCCCAACTAACCTTGACAAAGGTGTCCCCACCATCTTCGACGTGATTGCAGTCCCAGAGCATCTTGTTATGCGCTGTGAAGCCGGCGCCGACCTTTTGGCCAATCACGAGGGTCACGGCGTATTTGCAATTGCAGTTGTCCTGGCACTGCTTGAGGATGCTTTCGCTGATGGACTTGGACCACTTGTCCATGTTTTTGCGCTCTACGTCAACGCACTTTTGCCCGTCAAAGGTGTCCTTGATGGCTTTGCGGATGGCTTTGACCGCGAGCTCCGCGTCAAAGTCATGCTCGAGCCCATCGTCCATCATTGCGCGGTTCTCGCGCGCCTTGGCGTGGGCTATGCGCGACCTCTTGCACGCCCTCTCTTGCTTCTCTGCCCTCCCTCGAGCGTGAGTGCACGAGGCTCTGTTTGCTTTTTTCTCTTACCTGCTCGCCGAAATCATTTATGGTCTATCAAGAGACCCAACGGTCGGCTGGGGACTTGGACTCGAACTCGGACAAGGCAAGCACTGGTCCTGCTGATTCCGACTGGGCTAGAGCGTAGTTGTGGAAGAGGCAGGCACCAATTAACCAAGTAGTGCAACTCATGACAATGAGAAGAGGAGACTGATTGGCTGACTGTTTGATCGATTGCTTTGATGACCTCGTACGTGACGCCGTAATTATGATGCGAGAGCTCCCATCCTGGCGATCCAGGAGGCCTAGCAGCATCAGCAAGGAAAAGAATCAGGATTGAGATTGCTCTGTAAAAGGTATTTGACAACCCAGATTTGATGCAGAATGTTTGTAAATCATCCATCACGATTGTGTGTTTGCAGGAAATTTCAGGTTGTAGGTTTATGATAGGAAAAAAAGAAAGGTCAGTCCCAAATTTAGAGTTGCGCGAGCTCCTCGGAGCCGAGCATCTCAATCTGGGGAGGAATGCTGCCGCCAGGAAGTGCGGAAATGACGGCGTTGGATTGCGCGTAGGGAATGTACTCGCCCTGGATCGATGCGAGAACAAAGTAGACGCCCGGCTCAGAAGGAGCGTCAAGATCAGTCGAGATGCGGATAATGTCGCCGCCGTCCACCTTGGCACAGTTGGAAACCTTGGTGACATTGGTGGGCTTGGCATGAAAGTCAAGCACGTGCGAGTGCACAGCAATGCAAAGGTTGCGCACAGGGAACTGCAGCGGGTTGCGGAACGAGGCAGTGACCGTGAAAGGCTTGGGGCCAGCACCTTCCTTGGCGCCAGCGACTACCGACGTCGGCGCGTTCACATAGATGGCCGGGGAAGTGAGGTCGAGCACCGCCTTGTCAAAGTAGGTCTCACCCGAAGAAGCCGAAGCAACAGCGACGAGCTTGATGAAAACGTCGCCCAGGTCATGCTGCAGGTAGGCGCTCGAGTCAATGAGGAACGGAAGCGTAATCATGCGACCCTTGATAAGCACCTTTTGCGAGGACTTGTAAATGTTCTTGATGCTGGAGCCGTGGTACGTCTCGAGCGTGGCGGTGAGGCTGAGGTCCACCACATCATCGTCCTTGAGACCGGTCGTGTCGAGATCAAGATCGCAGGCAATCGGGGATCCGACAGTAACACCATAGGTGGCAGGGACAATTTTGAGGTTGTCGGCGCTGCTCTCGGCAGTGAGAGGCGTGACCTGAGATCCGCGAAGTGTACCAGCCGTGACTGCAGGGGCCGCACCACTCGCCAACACAATGCGCGGCGAAAGGTCCGGGGCCTTCGGGTCCGTCATGTAAGGAATGCGCGCATCGGTGTTGGGGTTGATGAAGTCACCCGTGATATCGTGGGAGCCAAAGGTGCCGTTGGGGAGCGAGACGCTCGTAAGCATAAGCTTGAGTCCCGTATGGTCGTACTTGAGCTGCTTGTCGACGACGCATCCCTTGAGCTTGTCCTTCTTGGTGTGGTTCTGTTGGCAGTGCACGAGAAAGGTGCGCGTGGTGGAGTGCACGGTAGAAATGACGTCGCTGACCTGGTATGGCACGGTCTCATTCAAATCGTGGATGGCACGGACAGGTGCCGGGCCAATGCGACCGGGTGGAGTGCCGTCCATGGACTGCCAGCCATTGAATTCGGGGAAGTCGCCACGTGTGAGCCAGACATCGTTCCAGCTATGGTAGTTCCAGGCAACACCATCGAGGTAGACGGTCTTGGTGGATCCGTCTTCGATGGCGTAGTATTCATCGATGACATGGTGGTAGCGGTGGTGAACATCGTGGCGGTTCGAGGCGTCCATCCAGGAGCCGAATGCGGTGAGCTGGCGGCTGCCGATACCAATGCCGCGCATGAGCGTGTTGAGAAGGGCAGCAAAAACCCAGCACTGGCCGTACTTGGTGGGCTTGCCAGTCTCCTTCCAGCGCACGAGAATATCAACGGAAGAGGTCCAGAGTTCAGGCGCGTTCTTTTCCGTAAAAGGAAAATCACCCCAGTTACCCTCCATGAGTGCATCGTCGTCGCCCCAGATAAAGGTGCCATCCGGGCGGCGCTGCATGCCTTGGTGACGAGAGAGGGTCTGCATGGCCTTGATGGGATCACGGGCCATGGCGCGGTTCTTCTCGAGGAGGTGGAAGGCCGCGTCAAGGACGATCTGCTTTGATTGACCGTAGTGCCAGATTTGGGCATCGAAAGCCTTTGCAGATCCCTGAAAGACGTTGCCGTACTCGTGCACGACGTATTCTTGGCGCATCGTTTCGTTGGGAAGGTAGATGATTTTGTCCTCCGGGGCCCAAGGGTTGAAGAGTACATAGACTGGGTGCGGGACACGATAGGTGGACGTGCAGTCGGCACCCTGGTCGCGCAAGATGAGGTCAATGTGCTGGTACTTGCCGATGGGCGAGTCAAAGGGGATGTCCACTTCAACGAGGTACTTGCGGGCGCTCACCTCGGCCTTGACCCTAGCGGAAAAGTCCGGGTTTTCGTAGGCCTCTTCGCGGTCGTTGCGGAATTCGACCTCAGAGCTTGCGACATTGATCTCTGCGTCGGTTTCCACGAGCACCTCGAATGCCTGCGCGCGGCGGACGGCGAAGCCGCCATTCTCCTTGAGGTCAAAGTACTGTGTATGGTGCTGCGCCAGCGACTCGTTGAAGACCTCGACGCGGGTCACCTTCGCGCACGCGTCGGCCTGCGCCAGGCCCACGCTCGTCGCCAGCCCCGCCACGAGCCACGCCGCCGCGGCGACCGCGTTCTTTTTCGCCGCCATCCTCCTGCTGCTCACTGCCACGAACGCGCGTCCGCCTCGCGTTCGCGCTGCCTCCTTTCGCAGCCCACGGCTCGCCTGTCCCGAGCTCTCTCTCGCCTCGCGACCGCGACTCCCTCGCGTGCCGCCTCGCGTCTCTCTCGCGCGCCGCCCAGCGTCGCGTCGCCCAGCGCCGCCTTGCCCAGCGTCGCGTCGTGCGTGTCTCGCGATCGGGTTTTGCTTCTGGCTGTTCCGGGTTTGAATTCGAACTTGAATTTGAATGTGATTTGAACTCCGCGAAGAAGAAGAAGAAGAAGAAGAACAAGAAGATCGATTTTGTGTTGCTTCGGGCGGGTGGCTCCGCAAGAGATTCTACGAGGGGGCGCGCTGCGAGTCTCGCCGCGCTTTCCCGCCGCACGCCCTGCTCCGCGCCCTGCTTCCGGGCCTTCGCACCGCGCACCGTGCCCCCTCCGGCCTGACCGCTCATTCCCAGTCCCTGTGTG
>KN805388.1:79705-105839 GCA_000818945.1 Schizochytrium sp. CCTCC M209059 | reverse complement strand
GGGCCCCGAAGGCCGGCGCCGCTGCCGCCCGCTCTCGGCCGGCCGTGGCAGCAGCTGCGGTAGCTGCAGCACGGGTGGGCACGTGCCGCGCCTCGCTTCTTGATCGACACCATAAACCGCGACGACCGCCCCATAAACCCCGTGCAGCTGGCAGAGGCGAGCCCGCTTCCGAGGCCAAGACTTGCCGCCGCCGCGCTTGGCCGCGCCGCGACGTGCCTCCTGCGTGCGTGCAGCGAGCGAGGTTGCCGGGGCCAGGAAGCTCGCATCGGCAGCAGCAACGAACGCGACAGCGACTGTGACAGCGACCTCGACCGCGACAGCGACCCGGAGACGAACCGGTGGCTGCAGCAGCATCTGGCAGTGGCTGGCTCGCGCGGCGTGGCGTGGCTGGCTCGCCGCGGCGGGTGGCTCTGCGCGCAGGGCTCGGCGATCGATCGCCTCAAGCGTGCACGAGCTTGCTAGGCAACGTTCACATCATCAAGTCTCGTCGTCGCTGATGGCGATGGTCATCATCACCTGCAGCACAGCGCAGGCCGGTCATCGCGATGGCGACGGCGATGGCGATGGCGATGGCGATGTTGACGTTGACGCCGCCGCTCTGGCCGTCCCTGCCGCTGCAGTGCCGGTGGCGGCGCAGGCTCTTTTATGTGGTAGGCGGCCAGGCAGGGAAATGTTGACTGGCCGGGGAGGCTGAAGAGACGGTTCCAAATGAATGGCTCGGGTTGGCTCTTGACTCTTGCGCGAGGCGCCAGGGATCGAGCGACGCCGACCGCTCCCCGACCGGCGCCGGAGGCGTCACAGCCTCAAGAGTCGCATCGCTCCGAGAACCACAGCCACAGGCCACCCCGATGGGTGGCGTGGCCGCCCCGCTGCGTTTGCGAGCCGTGCTGCCACTGCCAAGAGCGTCAGTCAGGAAGTGGGGTGTAGTAAGCCCTTACGACCCGCGGCCGCAAGCTACGTTAGCCGTCGTCTGTGAGGCTGAGAGATTGTTCTTGGTTGATGGCAGCTGCAGCTTGAAGCGCCTCGCGATAGAGGCAAGGTCATAGTTGCATCACCATGATAGACATTGGATGCTATGATGTGGCTTCCCGGGCGATTGTCAGCTAGAGTAGGCCGAGCGGCCATAGTGGCGGCAACTAGCGCGTGAAATGTTTCCGTGATTGTGGCTTGGTTGGGATGATCTTGTTCCTTCCGCCTCTCTTCTGGAATACGCACAGCTGTGTCGACGATGGGAAGCACACACTGCAGGCCGTTGAATGTCTTTGCTTTATGTAGCGTAGCAGGAGAGAACATTGAGGAAAAAGTAAGCAGTCTCCTGCGTTGTCTTTAAAGATGATGGATGACGTTGAGTCCAATCGACGCATCGACGCTTGTCAGCATCGTAATCCTCCTTTCCATGCTATATTGCTGCTGGCAGCAGTCATATCGCCATAGTTATCAACGCCAAGCCTACGTGCTCGCATCCGTCAGAGCGTGCCCGACCTTCTCTCGTGGCAGACTGAGGCAGTACAGACAGACACCTTCCTGAGGTCGGTTTGTTCCCGTTCTTCTTTCCCTCCTTCTTTCCTCATCTATAGTAGTACGTATACGTACATGACTGTGGCTGCACGAATAGAATCTCGTAGGCCACCTCAAGTTGCTCTCATGACGGGGGAAAATGAGTTCCAGTCTTTTTTCACTCTTGGGAGGCGGACTGCCCGTCGGCCAGCCCCTCATTGCCGTCGTGCTATCTTGATGTGGAGCTCGAGATGCGCTACTTCTGCTGCTAGTGCTCCTAGGCCTAGGCCTAGTGTAGTACTAGTATGCTAGCAACCTGGCTGGTACAACACAAACTTTGGAAGAGACGGGCAGATTGCGAACTTGCGCGTCTGGAGTCCCGCGCGCGAGGATGCTGGAGGCGTGCGAGCTGTCGTCGTTCGCGGGCGGCTTCCTGTCGCCCTCGCTGGAGTGGTGGCTTGCAGACGCGGACGCGCGCGCTGGCAGCTTCGAGGGAGGTGCGTTCTCATTCGTCTACTACTCTGAGGACGACGCGGACGGGCCTGATGGCGCGCAGCTTGCGCAGCTTGCGCAGCTTTGGAGACCCCACGGGACCGCCGCGGCGCGAAGGGGAAGATCAGCGCGGGTCGAGAGCCGCGGCGGGCTCTGCGCGAGGCTGCTCGTCTTGCTCGGAGGTGATCTTCGACGAGGTCTGCGAAGGTCGCGCCGGCTGAGTAAAGTGCGGCCGCGCCCTGATGCAATGCAAGGCAGCTAGCTACATGACCACATGACCCGACCGACCGACCGACCGACCGACAGCCAGGAGATGAGATGACGCCAGCGATTGCAGCAGCGAGTCGGTCGGAGCCTCGAAAGGGAAAGGGGTGATCTTGAACGGGAATGGAAGAGTAATTACACGCACGCACGCACGCACGCACGCACGCACGCACGCATCCACAAACGAACGAACGAACAAAAGACATTGCTTCGAATGGAATTCAATTGGGATGCAATAAAACAATGTACAAAAAGCTACTTGCTATTGTTTAATTTTCTTCTTTGCTTTTAGTTATTCTCGAGACACTGCTCAAGAAAACTGGATGCCAACGCGTGCCTTGGACATCATGCTACCAATGTAAATGTCACAGTAGTGGATCTTGTTCTTCTCCTCAGCCTTAAGAGCGTGCGCATCGCCGGGATGGACAATCGTTAACGAGGCACGGAGGCGGTAACGGCGAGACTTGATCTCAACGTGGTCACGCTTTCCAGTGTGACCACCAGCAATGATGAGACCACGATTTTTCCAGCCACCCATGTCGAACTTGCGAAAACCGCAGTCAGCCATGACACCATGAGTGATGAGAAAAGGATCTTGCTTTTCCTGAGGAATGCTTTCACGACGCAAAACAAAGTTGAGCGTGACGCTCGATTTTGTCTTGGGCCCACCAGATCTACGCGTCGTCGTGACCTCGAACTCGGGCTGCCACGAGGTCCGCTTGGTCGGGTCATAGTCGATTTTCACGGTGATGAAATCGTCACCATAGTCAAGCGTCTGAAAATGGAGACCCGTTTGATGCCAGTAGTCCTTGCCGAACTGGTTCACAAGGTAGCTGCTCTTGGCAACAATGTCTAGTGCATGGTCACTCCAGCCCCGGTGGCCGCCGTGCGCGTTGGAACCCTGCTCCTTCTCGTACTCATCGTCAAAAGAGGACTCGGACTTCCAAAAGGAAAACCAGTGGTTCGTGCCGTAGGTGCGATCCTTCCAGACGAGCGCAGTGGGCTCCGTGCGATGGTAAGCGTCGGGGGTGCGCAGCGTGTAGGTTTTGCCGGGGGTAAGGTAGATAAATTGGTCAGGTGTCAGCCAGTCCATGCGGTGAGCTTGGGCAGGAAGCACACCGGCAGGGCCAGCCTCGTCAATTGGCGGAATGTACTTGGATCCACCCTGAACAGAAAGGGTGTCACCGTACTCTTTAACGAATTTCCACGTGCCATCTTCATTCCTGTAGTTGGCACGGAGAGAGTGGCCGAGACCAAGGTTATGGAGAAACTCGTGCCACGCGCAGGGAAGACTGGCGTTCTTGAGGATGGGGAACCCACCGCCCGATCCGTTGCCGCCAAACGGGTTGAGAACTTTGCCGGGCTTCATGAGGACCTGGGCAAGGTAGTCGCGCTCCGACGACATCGGCGAGTCGTCCTCGTCGTCCGACGAGGAATCGAGCGACTCGGGGGCCTCATCATCCGAGTCATGGCTGTCTTCTTGTTTGAACATGTTCTTGTCAGCACTTCGCGGGCCCAGGATGGATCCGAGAAAAAGGCCCGCTCTCTTGCTCTTCTTGGCCTTGGTCTTGGCTCGCATAATATTGCGAACCACGTCCTTGAACCGCTTCGCGGCGGGGATGCTCATCTGGTCGCCCTTGAGCTCCAGCCCCGTTTCGATGCGCTCAAAGCCGATGCCCAGTTGTGGGGCGATGTCAAAGGTGTTGTTGCTCCAGAGCTTTAACTTGGAGAAAAAGAGGTCAGCCCATTCTTTGTCGGACACAACGGGGAACTTGTCCTCCGGGATACCATACATCGTTTCGTTAGGTACATTGGTGTACTCGGCGTGTAGGAACTGCATCCGCACTTTCCGCGGCGCCGTGCCCTTGTTCACATTGGGGAAGATGCCCTCATCGAACTCTGCTGGTTCAAGCGAGTCGTCCACCTTGAAAGTCAGAACGGTCTTGCCCGCGTATGGCTTAAAAATGGGCGTCTCGCCCTCGTCCTGGGCCACGGCCGCCCATGCGAATGCTAGGAGCGCCACGCACAGCACCGCCACCATCGTCGACGTCTTCATCGTAGCTTTCTCTCCCTCTCCCCTCTCTCCTCAATGCAAGGCGAGGCGAGGCGAGGCGAGGCAAGGCAAGGCTCGAGCCACGAGCAGAGCGAGCGCGAGGTTGGCGGTGGTCTGGCGTTCAAACCCGATCACGGAATCCCAAATTGCGACGCGCGCGAGCCCACTTTCGTCCCAGCAGCCCGGCTACGCCAGCTACGATTCTCGAGCGCGCGCAGGGGACTTCGTCCGCCGCCCGCTAACACGCACGCACGCCCGCACGCACGCACGCACGCCCGCGCTCTCCGCCGCCCGTGCGGATCGCCACCGGGATCGCCTTCTTGGTTTCCCTTGCTGCTTTCGCTTTTGCTCGCGAGTCGTGGCCGGTCACAACGACGCCGCTCTTTCAAGCCCACACCCGCACCCCCGCCCCCCCCGCCGCCCTCTGGGGCCTCCCGCTCGCAGTGGCGCCTGAGACGGCGCTCTTCTTTTCCGGAGCTGCGTCGTACCTTTTTGGGCCCAGAGGCCTTCCCCCTTGATCGCGGGTCTCGTGCCGCAACTCTCGAAGATTACCCCCTCTCAGAGATTTTTTTATGGAACGGTGCAGATTTATGGAATGGAAACGTTCCAAACAAGGGAGTATTTAAGGAGCGAAAATCGGACTCTTGCGCGGCGAGGTGCCAGAGGGCGAAAGCAACATGACGCGCAAGGGAGGTTGGACGCCCGCCCGGCTCGCTCCTCTCGTCCATCTCCGCGTCGCGGTTGGATTCGCCAGGCTCGCGCCTCTCCTCGCCTGGGTTGTACCCTCCCTCCGCCTCCCTCTGGCGAGTCGCGCCGCGCCTCGCTTCCCCGCCAGCAGCAGCGGCAGCGGCACGGCGTGCTGGGTCGCTCGCGCGGGCCCCGGAAGAAGCCACGCGACCATAGTGCGGACAGTGAGTCGGCGCGTGGGAAAAAGCAAGAAAAAGAAGCTAAGCTAATGGAAGCAGGAAGACAGAAAATCACGCAGAGGAAAAATGGAAAATTCAAAGGGGGAAAAATGGAAAATTCAAAGGGGGAAAAATGGAAAATTCAAAGGGGGAAAAATGGAATACAGAGAAAAAGAAAGAAAGAAAGAAAGAAAGAAAGAAAGAAAGAAAGAAAGAAAGAAAGAAAGAAAGAAAGAAAGAAAGAAAGAAAGAAAGAAAGAAAGAAAGAAAGAAAGAAAGAAAGAAAGAAAGAAAGAAAGAAAGAAAGAAAGAAAGAAAGAAAGAAAGAAAGAAAGAAAGAAAGAAAGAAAGAAAGAAAGAAAGAAAGAAAGAAAGAAAGAAAGAAAGAAAGAAAGAAAGAAAGAAAGAAAGAAAGAAAGAAAGAAAGAAAGAAAGAAAGAAAGAAAGAAAGAAAGAAAGAAAGAAAGAAAGAAAGAAAGAAAGAAAGAAAGAAAGAAAGAAAGAAAGAAAGAAAGAAAGAAAGAAAGAAAGAAAGAAAGAAAGAAAGAAAGAAAGAAAGAAAGAAAGAAAGAAAGAAAGAAAGAAAGAAAGAAAGAAAGAAAGAAAGAAAGAAAGAAAGAAAGAAAGAAAGAAAGAAAGAAAGAAAGAAAGAAAGAAAGAAAGAAAGAAAGAAAGAAAGAAAGAAAGTAAGTAAGAAGGAAATGTTCTTCGTATGGGAGCCGATTCGACTGGAGGCCAGCGCTCGTGGTTGATGGGTCGGTCTCATCGGGCCTCCCGGCCGCTGTCCCTGGCTCGCGCAGTCGTGACGGCCGACACCACGTGCCTGCCGCTCCTCCTGCACTCGTTCGTGTCGCGCTCGTGCCGCCGGCGGTTCGGCCTAGGTCTCACTTTTTCTTTTTTCTTTTTTTTATTTTTTTTTTCTTTCCTTCGGTGGGTCGTTCGTTTGGTTCTGTGTGGACGAAAATCTTGGGCGGTTTGCAAGATCGGCCCTCCTAGAAGGCGTGTCAACGGCGGTTTCTCGACCAGGTCGGCGCTCTCTTCTGGGGCCCTCAGTTAAACATTCATTCATCTGTCACATACCATCTCATTCCTTCCCAACCCGTCCAAACATCCATTCATCTATCCATGCAAGGCAACGAAAGCAACGTGATGCGATCATGATGCATGCATGGCAAGCTAACCGCAATGTCGACAATGGCGGAAGAGAGGCAGAAAAGGAGGGGCAGAGGGAGAGAGAGCGCCAACTGCAGATTAGGACAGGGGTTGACCAGCCCGACTTGGTTGATCAGCCCAGCCCAGCCCAGCCCAGCCCAATCTAACCTAGCTCCGTTCAGCCCTGGCTGGCACATCAACTCTGGAGGGCCAAATTGTGCCTCCTCCGAGTCGTGATTTCGGCTGGGGCGCACTGGGGCCGAAAAGAAAAAGATAACGACTTGGCGAGGTCTCACACTCCAGCATTCAGCCGTGCTGTTGTCGTCGTCGTCGTCAGACTGGTGGTACCAATGACACTTACATGTTGGACGAGCATCATTGGCCTTAGGCCTAGCACGAGAAAGGAGGGTCGCAGCAACATTTCGTGGTCAAGGAAGAAACCGATTCTCGCAAGTGTGCGCCATAAACCCCACAAGGTATGCTAAGCTAGTGCTCATCGTTAGTGGAAGCCGAAGCAGTCGCAGGTGCAGCCGCAGAAGCGCCCTGAACATTACGGAAAACATCCCCCTCGACTCGGTAAATTTGTTTGCGTTTTGACTCAAAGTCAGAAGTCGCAGACACTTCGTCGCCTTTCTGGCCATCTTGACCCTTGCACTGTTCTTCCTGCAGCTGGGCGCGCTGCTGCTCCTGCTGCTCCTGCTGGGCGACTTGCACGAGACCGAGTTTTTCGCGCAAGGCGTCAATGTCAACAAATTCTGGTGGCTGCGACTTGTCATTCACGGTGCCAATAAGGTTCTTGTCTCGAGCGAGATCCTCATCATAGACCAAGAAAGGTGTGTCTGGCTGATCGATCTTCATCCGAGCGTACATCACGCCACGCTCTGCATAATGACGAGCAATCTCATCCTCGCGCCACGAAACACGAGATTCCTCCTTCTCGCCGTCTTCCGCATCAGCGTCTACTTCTTGATTTGCATCACTTTTAGAAGGTGGTAAAGCATCAAGAATGACGCGCTCACGCAAACCCACCACGGCGCGCGCTAAGAGCATACTGTGAGGAACCTTGAGCGCGCCTTTTTCGTAGACAGCTAGCACCTCCTGGTCACTCGCGCCTGCCTTTTCCATGGCAAGCGCCTTGCGTACATAACCTCGCTCCCACGTGGGCTTGAGTCGAATCGCCTCATCGGCGTCGGCAATGGCGGCCTTGTAGTTATCCTGACGATAGTGTCTGCGAGCGAGCATTAAAATGCTGTCCGCGTCAGAGTCAAGCGAACCCTTCAGCTCGTACCCCGTACTTTTTTCCCCACCTCAAACTTACGCCAGCGATCGATTCGAATAGAGCTTTTCGTCCTCGGGGTCGGCCACGAGCGCCCGCGAGTAAATGTCTACGGCGCGCGCAAAGTCGCCGTTGCCCAGCGCTTCGTTGCCGGCCTCGCGGCTTGCTTCGTTGGAGTGCTCCATTTGTTGCTTTGCGCGAGCCCTGTGCGCGAGCCTCGTGCTCGTGCGCGAGCCTTATACGCTGACTGCGCACCTTACTGCGCGAGCCTGCTGCAAGACGGTGTTGTCGTGTGGCTCCGCTGCCTTTACTGCTTTCGTCAAGCGAGGGCCCGCACGCGTGCGCGCATACACGATCCAGGCACTGCAGGCAACGGACTCTGTTTGCTCTTCCGCGGAACGGCGAGCCAAGCAGGCAGGCGCCGCCGGAGATGAAAAATTCCGCCCACTTGATTCTATTTTGCGTTGCGGCCAAAACATGGTCAGCGTCAAGTTGGCACCGGCGTGTGATATGAGTTCAACTAGCGTGGTGAAAGGTATTGAGGGGAGGAGACAAGGAAGCCATGATGAAAAGAATCACGATGATGATGAATGGTGTGTATACCTTTCTCAGCGAAAGCTCTTGTCATCTTTCGTTTGCCTTGTACGAGCATGAGCAATTCTTGCGCATGGAGCAATCAATTCTTAAAAGCTTTGAAAGTCAATCTTGTGTTGCGAGCTTGGCAAACTTGACGGACCGAAGCCTTTTCGCACGACGATCGATCTCGGGCGAAAGACCGACGAACATAAAAAGTTCAACAAGCAAAAAAAACGAGCAAGCAAAGATTCAGACGGACAAAAGACACAGACGAGTCCTTGATTCTTCAATACGATGGTGCTATAGTTTGTTGCTAAAGTCGGCGGCTCCTCTTACGAGCTGAACAGAGAGAGAGCGAGAGAGCTGCCCTGTGGCGGGTTGTGAGCGAGCACGTCTACTTGCGGTTGAGGGCGAGGTGAGCAGAAATGAGCGCATTGGAGGACAGCGCAGCGTTGAGCGAAAGCTCTCCAGCAAGCACACTGGCCGCGACGATCTCGGCGAGGCTGCGGGCGTTACCGCCCGGGTTCTCGCGGTCAGCGCCGGCGACGCCGAGGACCTCAAGGTTCTGGCGCTGAGCAGGGAGCGTAGTGCCGCCGCCGACAGTGCCAACCTCGATGCTAGGCATGGTCACAGAAACGTGGAGGTTCTTGCCCTCGTCGATGGGCTCAAAAAGCACCATGCAGTTGCTAGACTCGACGTTTTGCGCCGGATCCTGGCCAGTGGCGAGGTAGATTGCCGTGACGACATTGGCGGCGTGCGCGTTGTTGCCGCCGATCGAGCCCGCGAGCGAGGAGCCCACGAGGTTCTTTGTGATGCTGAGCTGCGCAAGATCAGCAATGTTGGTCTTGAGGACCTTTTCGACAATCTCGGCAGAGAGGACGACCTCGCAGACGACAGACTTGCCGCGGCCCTGGGTCCAGTTGAGCGCGCTGGGCTTCTTGTCGGTACACATGTTGCTCGAGAGCGAGATGAGCTTGGCCGAAGAGGTCTGCACGAGCTCCTCGACGATGCGGTTGGTGCCCTTACCAACCATGTTCATGCCCATGGCGTCGCCGGTCTGGGCCTCGAAGCGCAGGTAGCAGTAGCGTCCGGCGACCGTGGGGGTGACGCTGGTGAGCTTGCCAAAGCTGGTGGTGGTGGCAAAGATGTCCTTGAGCTTTTGCAGCGTCTCGGGCTCCTTGATCCAGGCGGCAAAGTCGGCGGCCTCCATAGTGCTGTTGAAGCCAAGAACGGGCGAACGCGTCATGCCCTCGCGCACGACGCGGGCCTTGGCACCGCCGGCTTCGCGGATGGCGCGCGCGCCACGGTTCGTCGAGGCCAAGAGGGCGCCCTCCGTGGTGGCCATGGGCACGTAGTGCGACTTGCCGTTGACCTCGAGCGGGCCCACGACGCCGACAGGGATGGGCAAAAAGCCTACGACGTTCTCGCAGTTGGCGCCCTGCACCTGTTCGTAAAAGGCGGCGGCATCGAACTCGGGGCCCGTGACGGGGAGTCCCGGAGCGTCGCCGAGGAGCTTCTTCTTGCGGGTCTGCGCGGCCAGCAGGGCGTCGCCCAGCACGGCCTCGAGCTTGTGGTGCGGGATGTTATCAATGTCCACGTCGGACGCGGCGCCCGAGCTCGACGACGACGACGCCAGCGACCTCCTGCCGCCCGCGGCCCACGCCTGTCTGCGCGCGCCGGCCTTGGCCAGCGCCACGCCCGAGCGGACACCCTGCCTCATCTTCTCGCCGCTGCTGCTGCTGCTGCTGCTCCTTCTCCTGCTGCTGCTGCTGCTGCTGCTGCTGCTGCGACGCGCGCGTGCTCTGTCGCCTGTCTCCCGAAAGGGCTTTGCTAAGGCCTTGCTTTGCTTTGCTTTGCTTTGCGTGCCTTGATTTGGACGCCGGTGATGCGCAATCCAAGTCGAGCCGACCTCCTCGCGACGCCCGCTCGCTCGCTCGCTCGCTCCTCTGAGGCTGCGCGGGCGGGCTCGAGGGCGGGCTCGAGGGCGATGTCGCGACCGCGCGGGCTCGAGGGCGGGGCGGCGGCGTCGACCTTGGTCTTGATCTTGATCTCGGCGAGAGCGGCGCGGCTGCTGCTGCTGCTGCTGCTGCGGCGACGTGCGAGCTCGCGTGCTTCGGCTGCTACGCGTGCGCACCTGGCAAGAAGACGCGATCGGGAACGCGGGGAACTTCATGTTTGTCGAACGGCACTGCAGCGCAGGTGGGTCTTACTTTCTGTGGGCGAGGCGATCGACCGTGCCGAGGGGGCGGAGGTGGGTTTGTGAAGCGGGCAGAGGGCGAGGCGGGATTTGGACGTTGTTGGTTGGTGTAAGGTGGAAGTGGAGATGGGATGGGATGGGATGGGATGAGATGAGATGAAATGAATCATGGTTTGCTTGGAGAAGCGTCGAGGCTGGGATGAACTTTTACATTAGAATGAACTGCTCGACGCAGAGAATAATGTAACCGTCTTTAAGGAGCTGTATGAGAGAGAGAGAGAGAGAGAGAGAGAGAGAGAGAGATGATCCTTGCCAAAAGTACGTACGGCATGTAAACGAGTTTTTCAAGCAATCATCCTGCGACTTTTGCAAAAAGCCGCACTACAAGCACGGATTAAGTAAAATCAATGCGCAGCGCATCGAGTGCCGAATCGAAAGCAATAAGAAACTAAACAAATCAAAAGGCGTAAAAAAATGTAACAAAGAGATTGTGAACTCATCTTCTTCTCTTCCCACCTCCCTCTCATATTTCTTCCCCCGCAAAAGGGAGAAAATGCATGGCGGGAGCGAGATATTGATTCAAAGTAAAACTCACGCGCTCGATCGGTGGCTTGGTGGCTCGGTGGCTCGATCAGACGGTCGATCTATCGCACTATCGATCGAAGCACCTGAGCAGGAAAGGGGACTCAGGATTGAACCGCACCAGAAGAAACGAAGCCACGAAAGGTCTTGCCCTCGCGGTACGTCTTAGCAAGTCGATCGTAAATGGTAAAGAAGTGACCAAAGTTGTAGTTGAAGGCCGCATGGTGCACGTGATGGTCCTCCGGGATGTTGACGAAAAAGTACTTGAGAATGTAGTCAAAAGGGTTGACATACTCGGAGTGAATCATCATAAAGTGCGTGCTATACGTCACGCCAAAGGCAATATAATCCCAGTTGCTCACTGGCAGAAGCTGCGCCGTGGTGAAAAGGGGAAAGAGAATCAGCGTGACCGTGTCAGCGGTCGAGCCGTCAAACGCATTGAAAAGATGCGGGTTAACAAAGCGGTGATGCGGCTTGTGCGAGACCTTGTAAAACTCCGGCATGACGTGCTCCAGAATATGAAAAGTGTAGGTGAAAAGATCCACCACGATGAGCTGCAACGCGACGTTCGACCAGGTCACGGGCGCATCATAGTCGTAATAGGATTCAGGCATGAGACGGAACATCCACGTGAGTACGAGATAAGGTCCCATGAGGAAGAACGCGCCCGGGTTGCTGAGATGGTGCTTGACGTCCTGGGCAAAGGTGCGCTCGTACACGGTCGGCTTCACCTGGATGCGCGGGTTGAACATGGACGGGTCCTTGATGATCGCACGCCTCACAAAGTGGTACGTGAGCAGGCAAACCTGCGCAATGGCCACGCCAGCCAGGCCGCAGTACAGGCCGTGTGGGTCCGGCCAGGTCGCGTGCCGGAAGCGGATCAACTTCTCGGCAACGTGGTACAAGCAGTACGCGATGGACGCGAGCGAGATGCCCACCGAGATGTGCCGCACCCGCTCGTTGGGTCCTTTCTTGTCCATGCCGGCCAGGCCGCCCACGAAGAGCAGCGCGCAGCAGCCGGCCAGGACGGCCACCGCGGGCGCCATACCATTCTTGGTCGCCGCCTCCAGCAGGGCCGAGCCCTGGCTCGTCAGGTTGCCGCTCACGTTGTTCATCTTACTCCAACGCCGCCTTCGCCTTCGCCTTCGCCGCCGCCTCTACAAGCTCCGTCGCTGGCTCCGCCGCGAGCTCTGCTGCTCCTGCTGCTCCTGCTGCGCGGCCTCGGCTGTTCTGCGCTGCACTGCGCTGCGCTGCGCTGCGCTGCGCTGCGCTGCGCCGCGCCGCGCGGGCCCGAGCTCGCGGTCGCGGCCTCGGCCTCCGACAACCCGGCCGGCCGCCCGCCGGACGCACGCGCGGGCTGCTCTGCTCTCCTCGCTCCGACGCGGCGCGCTCCCGCTCCGCAGACGCTCGTGCTCGCGTGCAGGCTTCGCTTCGAGGTCTGTCGCGCGCGCGGAGGGTGCGCTTTCGTGATCTCCTCCTCCTCGTCCTCGCCTTGGGCGGCCGCGAGGCTCCTTCCTCCTCGACGAGGCTGGCTTGCTTGCTTTGCTTGCCTTATGACGCCCGCCTTGCCTTGCTAGCCTTGCCTCCAGCTCAAGTTGCGCCTTATGCCCGCCGCCTCTTCCTCCGGGCCTGCCTTGCTCGCGCCTTGCGCTTGCGCCTTGCCTTGCTTGCCTCGCCTTGCTTGCCTTGCTTGCCTTGCCTTGCCTTGCTGCGTCTCCCCCGAGGCGGTGACGATGTGCCTATCGTCGCCCTTTATCGCGCCGCTCGCGCCGTCCGCGGGTGCGCGCGCGAGTGTGCGGGCGCAGCGGGGCGCGCGGGAGGCGGCAGGCCCGGAGGCGGCGCGGGTTTCCGCGCTGCTCGGGCTGTGCGTGGCGAGCTCGTGCTCCCCGAGGACGAGCTCTTCCGCGCCGGCCTCGCGGTCCGGGGCGGCGCGGCGCCGCGCCCTCTTGCGCAAACCGCGATGATGGCGCATCGCGCGGTGACGCGCAAGAGGATATCCTCGCCGGCAGGGGAGGTGCCTAGGATATCCTGTACTTCTGGACGAGGATATCCTGCGCAACGCTTTTCAGCGAGCAGGCGGCCCCGCCGCGCGCAGAGGGGACGCAGGCGACGTGGGTGAGGGGGCGGCCGCGTTGGCGCGATCAAGATCGGCGCAGCCTCCGCGGCGATGCCGCATCGCCGCGTGCGCATGCGCGCCAGCGCCCGCATCGTGCGAGAGCTCGCGGGTCATGAGCACCCGGCCGGCCGGCGAGCGACGGATTGCGGCGGGAGCGGCGGGGCTTCCTCCCCGCTGGCCGGAAGAGGCCCGCCCCGTTCGCCCAAAGGCGCAAGCAAAGCAGGCGCGAAATAAGCGCAAAGAAGGCGGGGCTCTTTGCGGCGTAGTACTACACTCTACTATAATACGTACTACGGACTACTATAATACATCACCTGGCTGAGAGTCCCAGCGACTGCTTTCTTGCTTTTTGCCTGCCTTACTTGCTTGCTTGCTTGCTTGCTTGCGCAGACAGGCACAGACAGGCATACACCGATCGCGGCGCGGCGGAGACAGAGCCCGGGTGCGGCCTGCGCCGAGCTGTGCGGAGCGGAGCGGAGCGCAGCGGAGCGCAGCGGGCCCTCGCGCGGTGGCGCAGAGGAGAAGGAAGAGCTAGCTGGAGAGGATGACGAGCATGGTGGCCAACTTCGTGGACAGGCTCGTCGCGGAGGTGCGACGCGGCAACCTGGCCGTCGCAGGGACCCTCTTCGTGGTGCTCTGGGTGGCGGTGAACGTGGTGCAGCACCGCCGCGCCATGGCGAAAAACCGCGCGGAACGCGCCGAGATTAAGCAAAAGAACGCCGAGGCGCGCAAGAGGCTCGCGGACAAGCTCAAGCTGCCCGTCCGCCCCGGCAAAGACGGCTGGGAGTTCCGCACCGGCCCGCCCAGCATCGGCAAGCTGGAGGTCTTGGGCTCGGGCATTGGCCGCGCCACTTGGCTCCCTGGCGAGGAAGACTCGTGCAAATCCTTCCCCTTTGACCGCGAAACTAATGCAAACTCCCAGGACAAGGTCTTTCGCGATCTCATGCTCAACCGCGACAATGCCGGCGGCTCCAAGGGCGTCACAACTGCTGTCGAAAATGGCGAGTCCGTGTCCGAGGCGGAGCTTGCCGCCACCACGGCTGCCCGAGGCTCTGTGTTTTATTCGCGTCTCCAGACTGACGAGGGCTGGTGGGCTGGCGACTATGGTGGACCCATGTTCTTGCTGCCCGGACTCGTTTTCGCGTGCTATGCTACGGGTGTCGATCTCGGCAGCGCTCGCCGCAGCGCCATCCTGCGCTACATTATGAACCATCAGCAAGCCCTCGACGGTGGCTGGGGCATGCATATTGAAGGCCATAGCACTGTCTTTGGCAGTGTTCTCAACTACTCAGCCGCGCGCATGTGCGGACTCGAGCATGACGACCCGCGTGCGGCCCGCGGCCGCGAATTCATCAAGGCGCACGGTGGCGCCGTCGCGGCGCCACAGTGGGCCAAATTCTGGCTCGCCTCCATCGGAGCCTACGAGTGGACCGGTGTCAACCCCACACCCCCCGAGCTCTGGCTGCTGCCGTACTGGTTTCCCTTCCACCCGGGTCGCATGTGGTGCCACTGCCGCATGGTTTACCTTCCAATGAGTGCTCTCTTTGGCTCGCGCTGGGTCTACGAGGACGCCGAAACCGATCCGCTCGTTGCCAGTCTGCGCAAGGAGCTCTACACGAACGACTACAAGTCCATCAACTGGGGAAGCTTTGCCGTGCGCGAGTGCATTTCGCCCACCGACCTTTACAACCCGCAAAGCTGGCTCATGACTGCAGCCAACCATGTCCTGCACAACACGCTGGAGAATCCCATTTTGCGCGCTGTCTTTCACTACCCTCTCGACGCTTTGCGCCGCGCCGGCAACAAGTTCGCCTTTGACTACATCCATGCCGAGGATGTCCACACGAACTGGATCGACATCGGACCTGTGAACAAAGCCTTCCACGTGATTGCCAACTATGCCGCCTTTGGCGCCGACTCGGACAATTTCCTCAACCACGTTGCCCGCATCGACGACTTTTTGTGGCTCGCCGAGGATGGTCTCAAGATGCAGGGCTACAATGGCTCCATGTTCTGGGACACCTGCTTTGCCACGCACGCTCTCGCCAACGCTGTCGTGGCCTCCAAGCTCAAGTCTGACCAGACTGTCATCACCGACGCTGATCGCGAGCACATGTATCGCAGCCTCGTCAAGGCCTCCAAGTTTGTCGACGATATGCAGGTCCGTGAGGACGTCTGGGAGAGACACACCTACTTTCGCGCCGAGTCCGTTGGTGGCTGGCCCTTTAGCTCGCGTGACCACGGATGGCCCATTTCCGATTGCACGGCCGAAGGTCTTCGCGCCTCCATTCTTCTCAGCACCTTTCCGGATTTTAAGGATGACAAGAACCTCCACCACATTCCCCAGGAGCGTCTCGAGCAGGCCGTCAAGATCATGATTGAACTGCAAAATACATCGACCAACAATGGCTGGGCCTCGTATGAGCTTAACCGTGGATACGACTGGTACGAGCTGCTCAATCCGGCACAGGTTTTTGGCAACATCATGATTGACTATTCATATGTGGAGTGCAGCTCTGCCTCGGTGCAGGCCCTCTGCGAGTTTTACAAGCACTTTCCGCAGTCCAAGTACGCCGATGCTGCGCTCACCTCGGCGGCCAAGGGTGTTGAGTTCATTATTGATGTTCAGCGTTCCGACGGCTCCTGGTACGGCTCCTGGGCGGTGTGCTTTACGTACGGTGCCTGGTTCGGCATCGAGGGTCTCGTTGCCGGCCTCGACACCTGCGGAGACCGCATCTCCAAGAAGACGCGCGAAGCTGCCAAAAGTGCACTTGTCAAGGGCTGTGACTTTTTATTGTCGATGCAGGACCCGCAAGATGGCGGCTGGGGCGAATCCATCCGTGCTTGCGCCGCGCACGAGTGGGTTGCGAACAAAGAAGGTAGCCAAGTCGTCAATACGGCTTGGTCGCTTCTTGCCTTTCTCCGTGCCATCGAGTATCTTACTGAGAACGATGCAGCGAACTCGAGGCCCTTTTTGCAAAAGCTCAAGACGTCGGCGCACCGTGCCAGTGTCTTTTTGCGTGAGCGCCAGCTCGACGATGGCGACTGGGCCCAAGAGGGTATTTCTGGCGTGTTCAACCACTCCTGCTCCATTACGTACACGGCCTACCGGAATGTCTTTCCTATCTGGGCTCTCGCTCGCTACGCCATTGTCAATTTTGCAGAGGAAACGCCAAAGTAAATCAATTTTCCCCATCATGTGTTGCACTCGAGAGGCTCGAAAGAAAAAACAAAACAAAAAAAACGGGAGAGATTCTGTATGTATACATATTTTGCGCATCACTTAACAAGAGAGAGAGAGAGAGGCATTGAGCAAAAAGCAATCTCAGGACTGCATTGCGAGACGGAGTCTTCACTTGGTCCGAATATATATATCTGTGCCTCAAAGCCCAACCTGGCGCATCACATCGCGAAGCGGGGAGAGACCATCCACCGACCTCGCCGCTGCCGCGGCCGCCACATTGCCGGCCCGATCGAGAGTCGCGCTAGCAGAAGCGCCTGATATGGATTTTGGCGTACCCCCACCACGCAACTGGCCTGGGCGCGGTGATGGGGATAGCGAGTGTATGCTAAAGGTACGGGATCGCTCCCCATGCTGATCTCGAGGAGTGTAGAGGATCTCGGAGCTATCGTCAAGGAAAGACAAGTCAGATCCATACATGGATCCCTCGTCTGTCTCGCGAATACCGCAACGACTTGGGGCACGCGCCATTGAGCTCGCATCAGGCCAGTACTTTCCATACTGAATACCAGACGTGGACCTTGTAAGGGAGTCCATTCCGAAGCTGCCTACGCTGCCATGACTGCTCATGCTGTTGCTACGCCCAGAGTCCAGCATGGAACTTCGCTTCATTTTTCGAGGCGAGAAATACTCGGAAGACATAAGCATCGGTAATGGCGATGCTTCGCCTGTTCTCTTGCCGGCCACCATCCCGCTGTTTGGATGCGGCGATCGAGAGATGGCACGCGCCCCGTGAGACCAGGCTGCGCCAGGGCTGTGTATCGGGCGTAGACTTGCATGCTGCGGAATATTCAGGGTCAGTTGCTGTTGCTCATGGTGTTGCTGCTGCTGGTGTTGCTGCTGCTGCTCATAGGCAAGCATTTGCGCCATTGGATTCGATGGTCGCTCCGGAGTCACACTGCGAAAGCCTGAAAAGCGACCGGACAAGTGGTGAGCATTCGGTACGTGCACATTGGAGAATGCCTGCAAAAGTTCTTCATCCTCTTCGTCAATGATCCGACCATATCCTGTATGACCGCCATCAAAGGTCATCTCACAATCTTCGTCCATGTCTTGATCATCGTCACCATCGCCGTCGTTTTCCACGCCTTCCATTGCGTCGGCAGAAAGAACATCTTCGCGACCATTAGACGCATGCACGACAGGATGCATGGGTCGAAAACCTCTCGCGCCTGGCGCCATGGGAGGCGGCGAGGCCAAGGTCGAAAACGAAGAGGACGAAGAGCTCGTCGAGGACGCCGACTGCGTTAGAGAGAGAAGTGTCGACGCATTTGACGACGAAAATGACGACGACGACGATGACGACGACAACGACGACAAAGATGGGGACGCTGACCAGGACCCGGACCCGGACCCGGACCCTTGTGGCCCCGTCGAAGCAAAGGACCCCGAGGTGGTTGCGGCCCTCTGGTCGCCGTCCGGCCGTGTGGCCCGCGGCCGCACGAAGCTTGGCGGCGGGATGGCGGCGGCGCGCGGCGACCGCAGCGCGGTGAAGTCTGCCGCTCTCGCGGGCTCTGCGTCGCGGCGCAGCGCCCGCCGGCAGGCCGCGTCGCGCAGCCCGCCCCGGGCCTCCGCGTCCGCGACTATGATGGCGGCGGCGGCGGCGGCGCGGGGCCCGCGCCGCCGGAGGCGCGCATGCCTGCCAGGCACGCGCGCCGCGCGCTGCCCGTCGCCGCCACGCGATCCGGGTTTGCTTTCCTTTGCTTTACTTTTTTTTGCTTTACTTTGCTTTACTTTGCTTTAGTACTTTGCTTTAGTACTTTGCTTTACTTTGCTTTACTTTGCTTTGCATCGCTTTGCTTTGAGAAAGAGAGGGAGGACGAGGAGACCCATTCGATGAGCGAGCTCCTTCCAAATGGCCTCGTACACGCGATGCGAGAAAGGCGTGGGTTCGGGCTCCTTGATGAGATGTTTGGCACATCAAAGAGCAGCGTTAGTGTATATGTCTTGAGATTGGCGAACCCCGGTCGAGTCAGATCACTCTTTCGCATAAATGGAATGGTGCTTTTCTTTTGTAAAGATGTTTCCAGCTCCATGGTCGCGGCGCCCATTTGTAACGTCTTGACAAGGGAGAGGACTTTGAATTTCTCGCGAACAGAGTTTCTTCTTTGCCATGTGGTCGCTTGCATCGCCGGCAGGGAAGTGACAAGGGCTCACTGACTCATTTGGAATTTAAAAAAAGCGCGAATGTCAAACATTCACTGTGAGCACTTGACTTTTGGAAGACTTGTCTTGCTCATTCCGGATTTTTACTCATGAACGACAGCGCACAGAGCAGCACCAGCGATAGTCCATCCAAGGTTCTCCGCTCTTTTTTGGAAATGAAGCCAGAAAACCACGAAGAAAGAAAGAGAATCCTCTGGTGTCCCTTTCTTTGTGAGGGAAACAAAAGCTGACTCTTCTGTGACCTCCACCACCTCCTTCCACACTCTCCTCGCAAGCTACTGCAATCGCTTGACGGTAGCCCCAGTGGCGCGGCGCTGACTCGGAATGCCCCCCGACTTCTCTTCCCAAAGCCTCCCCCAAGTCGACGCGCGCGTCCCGCTCTCGGCTGGGCCCTCTCATGGTCCACCACGCTGGCCGACGTCCAGATCCCGGCTCCCGTGGCGTCGGCGTCGGTGCCGTCCGCCGCAGCGACCTGGACGCCTCCGAGTTGGACGCACGAGGCTGCCCGATGGATGCTGCTGCTGCTGCTGATGATGATGATGATGATGACGATGAAGATGATTAATTATATGGTCGGTTTCACGCATACGAACGAACGTACGTATACGTACGTACGTACGCCACCCTCGATGTCCGCCAAGTTTATGCGCCAGCCGTGCCAAAGTTGGCCTCGGCCAGAACCCGAACGGAGGGGGAGGACGGAGCGCGGCGCGCGATGAGCGGACGCGCGGAGGCGGCGCGGGCGCGCGCGGCGTCTCCGAAGCGTCTTGCGACGAGCGGCGCCGACGAGACCGCGGTGCCGAAGAAGATGTGCGTGGAGGCGGACGCGCTGGCGGACCTGGCCGGCGCGTATGCCGACATGGAGGTTGACACGCCGACATGTGCCGGCGGCGACGACGGCACGACGGCGAGCACGAGCGGCAGCGCGAGTTTCTGCAGCGGCGCGAGCGTGGGGAGCGCGGCGAGCAGCGGAAACCTGTTGTTTTTTGGCGGGAGCGCAGCGACGCAATCGTCGTTGTCGTCGTCGGCGGCAACGGCGACATTTGTGGCGTGCAAGCGCAAGCGACCCAGCATGCCGTGCGGAGAGGGTACCCAAGGCCAGGGTCAGCAGGATACTGTGCTGCTGGGATCAGGAAAACAACGTAGCACCGGTCCGGAAGGAAGCGGTAAAAAGCTTTACCTTTGTGAAGAAGACGGCTGCAGCGCCTTTGTTGCGTCTCGCGGTCGGTGCGACGGTTGCTCGTGGCGAAGGGAGACGATTCCCAGAGTGTGGCTTTGAAAAATACGAATGCGGTATTTATGGATGCTCTCAATGTCTGAGGCATGCGAAATTCTTCAGCTCTGGAACAGTGCTATATGGTTTTTTAGTTGTCTGTCACGCCTCGCAGTACTACAAAAGAGGCCCATGGCGAGCGTGCTTCCTGCATTGTACAATGTCATACTAATTGATTTCTTTCATTTGGATGTACCTCATGCCATCGCCAGAGCTCGCGAACGAACGGCAGTCATTCCAGAAAGAACAAAAGCTGTTTCTAATTCTTTGCAAATGTCGGTAGTGGTCCTTAACAGAATCAGTCATTTCCAAAAAAACAAAAAGCTGTATCTATTTCTGTGCAAATGTTGCTTGTGGTTGATCAATCTTGACAAAGTCCGCCTCAAGATTTCTTTTTCATGTCGTGGGCCTGATTGCTTGCAGGATCCATTGCGCGTTGTGTTGCCTCGCGCATTACGAAAATTTGTCCTAGCAAGGTGGCATGGAACACGCTCGAGACACTCAGACTTATGAGCATCGCGGCGTCCTTGGCGAGTTGAAGGGTGGTGAAAATGCGTGCTACAACCCCAAGCACGTTGAGCGTCTGCGAGATAAGGGAGAGCGCGCCCGTGTGTCCATTGCGATGATTTTCTATAATCTGCGGAAGAAGGCCGCTCAGTCCTACTACTGTAGCTGTCAAAGGCAACATCCAAAGCTGATTCTCCTCGAGTGCACTCATCGCAGCAGCCATGGCGGTCAGCCCCCCGGTGGCCGCGACCATCTCGCTTACAGCCGCACAACTATAGTACCACACAAGACACACAAGGATAACATTTTGCACAAGTACAGAGAGGTTTTCCGCCCACGCACTCACGGGCGTGCCGCGGAGAACATTGTAGATTGTGTAGGCTGCCAGACTGACGCACTGCGCATACAGCGACGTAAGGGAGAGACCTTTAGATGAGCGGTACTTGAGCACATTGACGATGATGGGCACCTTAACTGTAAAGGAGCCAATAATAATGAGAACCCCAATGAGCTCACTCAGACGCGTCGCCAACGACACCCCCTCGCCCACGTCAACGTCCACGCCTGTCAGTGCCTCCTTGGCAGCCTCATCTTCGGCGAACATGGGCCTCTGTGCGTGCGAAGCCGAGCGACGCTGGTGCGCGTCCAGCTAAACTCTTTTAGGCAACACAGGGGCTCACTTTCGGCCCGTCCGGCGCCCGCCGCAAGTCTCCGCGTCAGGCTGCCGCGCCCGGATTTACCTCCTCTCGCGTCGCTCCGCGCGCTCGCGGCGAAGGGACCAAGGACTGTATACCAGCGGGCTTGCAGTAACACTTGCATCTTGAATTAATTGCCTTGAACCTAGAACGAGCGAAAGCACGTGCACGTCGTCATTACCGGTGTCTAAAGCCTGTTGTCTGTTCGCGCGCGTGCATCGGACCTGTGCGATATAGTGATGTAGCAGGCGAGACAGCGCGCCGTCTGTTGCCGTTGAAGGTAATCTTTGCCGTCGAAGGCGACCGGACTGGCGCGGAGAAACGAGCTCAACTTATGAACAAAGGTAGAAAAAAGTCTTGACTGTGTCACGAGGGGCCTACACCTCCTTCTCCTCATCCTGTATCTTAATTTTCCCCTCTTTGTTTCATCGTAACAGACGTCACGTATCAAGCGTGAAGACTCCATCTCAAAGTCAAGAATGTAATTGGATTGGAAGAGCAAGAAAAGAAAGAAAATAGGCATAATTACTCGAGCTCCTTGACAATGGCACGCTCGCGCTCTGGCACAGGCCTGGCCATGTTTGGGTTGTGCTTGATAATGCGCTCGTTCTTCACCCGACGAGCGTTCCGCATGACGCGCTCGCGCTCGCCCATCTTCTTCAGATTCTTGGGGGTAATCTGGTGCCGGTGAATACGATTGAGCTCCTTGACGTGCTTGTAGCGCTCGATGAGCTTAGCATTGTAGTCGCGCTGCTGGCGCTCACGAGGCAAGGCGCGGCCAAGCGGCTTGCTGGCGTCTGCCTTCCAAATCCGCACGTTGGAGTCACCACTGCCGGATATTACAAAACGACCATCGCGCGAAAACTCGGCAGCAAAAACTCGCTGCATGCGCTTGGCGTGATACATTTGGTATGATCGACCTGCATTCGTCTTGAAGAGACGCACCGTGCGGTCGTAGCTGGCACTGACAAATTCTTTACCCGTCGGCGAGTAGCTGACGTCCTGAACAGCCATAACATGGTCGCTATGTACCATCATGGCGCGTTTGAGCTTGCGCATGTCAAAAGTATACAATTTTCCATCCTCGTTGGCGCAAGTAAAGTTCAGAGGCTCCATGGGATTCCAGGCCATTGCGTTGGACTTCATGGAAAGTACGACCTTACGCAATGGCGTAGATTGTCGCACGTCGTAAAGACAAATGCTTCGGTCCGATCCGGTCGTACCCAGCAGATTGCGTTCAGCTGGATTGAAGCGGATCGACCGAATCGAATCTGCGCCCCAAGAAAAGGTTTGCACGGGCTCTAAGCGAGATCCATCCCAGATATCAACCTGTTCTCCACAAGTAGCAAAACGCGCATCTCCCCAGTGGCAGTCGATGCCCTGGAGCGCATGAGAGCTCACATACGTCGCTACGGGCTCCGTCCTGGACGTGGTACCCTTCGTTTCGTCGTCGCGTAGCAAAACGCCCGGACGAGGTCGCTTTCCGTGGCGTGTCGTAGCCTGGGTTTTGCGCGCCTTTTTACTGCCAGCGATACCGCCCTCATCATCATCATCATCATCATCGTCGTCGTCGTCGTCGTCGTCGTCGTCATCATCATCATCCATGCCATTCCCGCCGTTCCGGGCAGCGGAACCACGAGGCAACTTTTTCTCAAGATCTTCGTCCTCATCGTCGTTGTCGTTGTCATCGGCAGCATAGCTGCCGTCCGCGGCAAGACGAAAACGGCGAATAGTCTTGTCGTCGCCGCAGGTATAAAAAGCATCACCATCGTGCGCTACGCTCACCCCACGCACAAAGCCCTTGTGCGCCGGTGTAGACCACATACATCGGCTGTACGTAAGGTCCCAGACCCGGACCTCGCCATCGGCAGCGCCGGTGACAAACGCCCGCATGCTTCGGGGACTCGACGCCATGCACCAGATGCTGTCCATGTGGCCCTCAAGCTGCGCCAGCAGCGGTTTGGCAAACATACGCTGCAGCTTGACCGCCTTGATCGCCCGCGTGTACTCGCGCGCGCGCTCGAACGGGTGCAGGTCCGGGTCGGCGTTGCGCTGCATCTTGAGCACGTCATCGCGCCGATCGCGCGTATGCTCCAGCTCCGACCGGCTAAGCGCCTTGAACTTCATCGTCCCTGCCTCCCGTGCCGCCCGCGCTGCGCGTCGCGCACCCTGTCTCCGCTCGTCGCGGCTTGCTCGCTTGCTTGCTTGCTTGCTCGCTTGCTCGCTTGCTCGCTTGCTCGCTTGCTTGGCTGGCCTGTCGCTTGCTTGCTCTGCCTACCATTCGTGCCTCCACTCGCCGCGGGACGCCCTTCTTGAGTCCCGGCCGTGGATGGGTCTCTTTGCGCGCGGTCGCGTCGCCTCGTTTATACATCCGCCTCAGTTTTCACTTTGTACTACTCAGTAGGCTAGTAGCCTACACGTTACTAGTAACTTGAACTTGAAGTCACTTGAAGAGTCAACTTGAAGAGTCAACTTGAAGAGTCAACTTGAAGTGGCCCTCGCCTTCTGCTTTTCTTCCTCTCTATTTCTTTTCTGCTTTGGTTGAAGAATTTGCGTAAAGAAGAGAACGTCCGCCATCGCATCGCCAAGGTGATTCTTTCGTGACGCGTTTTGGAAAGCGAGCGGGCAGCATGGAGATGCCCCTCAGTGGTCTCCACCATCTGCATGCGCCGTTCCGCCTTCTGGGCTGACACCTGTTTGTGCGAATGCATACTTCGAGGTGCGATGGGCTTGACGAAAACTGGCCCCTTGTCTTGTCTGAATCGCTGTTTTAAGTACAGGTGCAGAAGCTGCTCTCTGTCTTTGGGTGAGGAGCAAATTGGTCGCGCCTCAATGACGACCTGGTCGACCATTGGTGAACAGACGTGCCCGGTTTCTACATAATGGTGCACTAGACGTGCTTTCTTCTGATTGGTGTGCTCGAACATGCATTGATTCTCTTTGTGGCACTTTGGCTTGCGCGAATCTTGCATTCTAGCGTACACCGCCTTCACATCCCGTGTCTCTTCCGTGCCAACGTCGAAAATCACACAAGCAAGGTAGCAGTAGCTAACGTCGATGCCGGCAACCCTCCAGACGTTGCTCTTGGACGGGCGATATGAAGGCGCAAAAAGTTTTAGTTTTGGATTTGGTTTTGATTTGTTGCAAAAGCAAAAAACGTAATGTAAGTATGTTCGATCCAATATTGTGTGTGGGTTGAGTGGATAGTTTCTCTTTGCTGCCGGTCGGGATCAGAGATTAAGTGGGCTGGACTTGGCGCTGGCGCAGAACGCGAGTGCTATCCGCAAAGATGTAGGAAATGAGTCCTGCATTGTCTGCGACGACAATGATGACAAGCCATTAGACCACAATAAGGAAGTGGACCTTCTCAAAGACCTGATGCCAGGCGGAAAACTGCTCTAATGGAAGCTTATTGACGCAAAGTCTGTTTATAAAAAAGAGCATTGAAGATGATTCGTATAAACGTCAAAGAAAACTCCCATCCGCATATAGCGCGATGGGGAGAAAGAAGTTGGAGTCTCTCGCGGCTGCACGGAGACGAGATTTTTCTTTGCCTAGGTTGCAAGGGAGTCGAACGGCTACAAAGAGCCCGCTTGCGAATGGCTGCCCGGCAATGCGGTCGGCTCGAAATCCTGTTCTGGGTTCGAGTGCTTCGGGTTATTTGGGTCTGCTGGCGAACGAATCCGCGTGAGTGTGGCTTCATCCATCTTATGGCTGTCAAATCGACCATAACCAGACCCACACCCTCTTGAATCTTAAATCTTGAATCTTGAATTTTCATTCCTAATACTATATACAAAGCGCGCACTCGCAGTCGATCTCGGCAGACGATTCTTCGGGAGACGGAGTAAGAACAATCACAGTCACAGGTGAGTCTCCTCGCATACTGCCCGACGAGCGCAGCCGTATTGCAAGCGCTCTGACGGTCCGCAACAGGATCGTGGAAAGCGTCGACACGCGCAAATGCAAATTTAATATAGCCAAACTCGGCCTAAGGTAAGCTTTCTGACGGCTGCTCAAACCAGGCTGTCAGAGCAAGAACGAAAAGAAAGTCTCGTCAGCAGATTGCGAACAATATGACATCAAGGAGCCATGGCGGAGGGCGCGCGCGCTCGTTACACTGACGTCCTGCCCCAGGATGGCGTCGGTGCGCCTTTACTGGTGCCCGTATCGGACGAAGAGCTTGCAGGTGTGGAGGAGTGGGACGAAGAGAAGCTGGCAACAAAGGTTACTCTGCCATGGATCGAGCGACTCAGCGCCGATCAAGTTGACGCTATCTTCAAGCGTGCGGACACGCTCGGTGTGGACCTTGGCCGCCGAGAGGACAGGCTTCTCGCTGTCGTGAAGGATCGCGACAACCGCACGATCTACAAGTGGTTCGACAGCGACGTTGCGTACGTCGCTCCTCCTGTCGCCGCGCGGGAACGAACGAGCGAAGTTCGTAGAAGTTCAAAGTCCGCGCTGGCTTCCGACGGAGCCGAAGCCGTGCCGCCCCACCCCAGGTCTTCCGTGGTGAGATCGCCTCGAGCAACGAGATCCGCGGGCGGCGTCCCGTGGATCTTCCAACCCAGATTCATCGAACCCTGGGACTCCTTTGGCGATGACACGCACGAGGCGCTCGATATCTTCAAGTCCACGCTACTCCGCGAAGAGTTTGGGGACCCGAATCTTATGTCCCATCCCAGTCCCATGAGCGCGAGACGCCGGTGCAGACCTGGGCACTGCTTTTCCACAAGGAGGTACGCGCTCGCGGCCTTCACCCCGTCATCGAGCATCTTTCGCGGGATTCCGTGACTCTTGGGTGTAAATATCGGATGAAGGGATTAGTACGCCTCGGCTTCGGCCTTGGGGAACGTCTCGTGGACGGCGAGACTTATTCCGTAGACGATAGCTCAATTGTAGCATTCGTTGAGTGCAAGCGGATGGCGACCATGCCCTGGATCTCGATCATAAATGAGTACAATCGGTGCTTGCCCTCGGACTCCCTCGAAACCGTTGTCGCCCTGGATGAAAACGGCGGTCGCACCAACTCCCGTCGAAATGTAACTAATTGGCGGCTGATTGTCACAGACCCTTTGGGAGAGCTCGTCATGTACATGGTGATGTCTGGGTGCAAGTTCGGAATGCTCACCAACAGCTACA
>KN805388.1:61725-79645 GCA_000818945.1 Schizochytrium sp. CCTCC M209059 | reverse complement strand
AACCGCATGGCTCTGAGCCACGCGACTCTGCTCTTCTATGCGCACGCCCTCGGTGAGCACGTGCGTGGCCAGCCACGGAAACCATTTTGGAACTGGTTCAACTGTCCGAATGTACAAGGTGCTGAAGAAGACGCGCGATTCGATGACACACCTCAGGGGGCCAACGATGGAAGTGACAACGGCTCAGATGATGCCACCGACGTACAGGCCATGTACGAGCAAGACGTGCAGGCTCTTTTTGGGCAGAGACTCAAGCTCGTTGCCGACGACGGCTCGCGCTCCATCGAGCTCGATCTGGGGGAGCGGTACTGGATAAAGCACGAAGGTACGGACGTGCTGTGCAGCGCCGGGCTTGGCATGGGCAACGTCGATGTTGAGGGTCGCCGGTGCTTTTTAAAGACGGTGTCACTCGACGCCAAGTCCGCGAACCGCGAACTGCTACACGAAGCGCAGGTCTACAAGGAGCTCAACCACCTCCAGGGCGGCGTTCTGCCAAAACTTGTCCTACATGGCCAGGACGCGTTCTTTGCAATCCGGGGCGTGCTTACGACACAGGAAGGTGTGGCCTTGAGCGCTGGTGGCTCGAAAGTGGCACAGCGCATCTCGCTCTCCGGAGGACTTGAGACTCTCACCAACAAGATTGAGGGAGCGCTGAGCGAGCTCCACACGGCCGGGTATTTGCACGGAGACGTGGCACTACGTAATATTGTCATTGATAGTTCCGGGGATGTCAAGCTCATTGATCTAGGGCGCGCACACAAGCTACTGAGCCCGGCCCAGGCATCTGACGAGCTCAAGATCGTGAGGGAAACATGAGTTCCACAGCTGAAAAATATTGTTTGATTCTTGGACTACCATAGTTCTTGCGAGGCAAGGTGCTATCGCGGAGTGGCTTTTGGCGCCGTGCATGTTCGAATTTTCTACTATACTTTGCGTTGTATGTAGCGTCTCCTTTTGTTCGGGAGACACCGTAAGATCAATATAAATATAACAATCTTCGCGATGCGTTCCTCTTGCTTCTAAACTGAGTGACCGACTGACCGACCGACCAACCGGTCTGTGGCTGTCAAATCGACCATAAACATAAACTCTCTCTCTCTCTCTCTCTTCTTTTCTAAAAAGTGCATGCCGCCACGGCGGATGACGCTCGTGATTGCAATTTATGATTGCTTGCCCGCCGCGGCAAGCTTGATCGAGTGAAGAACATCGTCGTAGGTCTCGCCATGAGGCAGTGAGATGCGGTCCAATGTACCCCTTCCTTGTGGACAGACCGCCTTCCTGGCATTCGCCTCGTCTCGTAACGCGCCAAAAATTCCTTGCTCCCACTGGCGCAGTAGTATATGTAATAGCATATCGAGCCGTTGCTCGCTCCGGTATAAGACTTGAAGAACGCCAGACCTTTCCCGGCATCGCAGCGGTCACGCACAACTAAATTCTCACAACCTCGATGCCGTGTCGGCTCTGTCACTCGCCTTTCCAACCCGAGTGACCACTGCCAACTGTGACTAGCCAGCCTGTCGCTTGTCAATCTCTAGGTCGGTCTCCTGGTCGCTCTCGTCCGCCATGCGGCGCAACGCCATGCGATGCGATGCCATGCGCGATGCGATGCCATGCGCGAAGCGGTGCGGCACGATCGACCACGGCATTGGTGCTCTCTCCCATCTGCGACCGATCAGACAGAGAGCCGGTGGACGAAACCGCCGCCGGCGTCTCTTTGTGCAAAGGCACGGCCCGCGCGAAACCGCTGCCGTCGCACGTCGGCCCAACCGCCAAAGGCGGGCGCCACGGTGGAAAAGTGGCGCCCCATCTTTCTTTCTTCAAGTTTCTTTCTTTCTTTCTTTCTTTCTTTCTTTCTTTCTTTCTTTCTTTCTTTCTTTCTTTCTAAGGCTTTCTATGATCAAGTTCCACTGACAAGTTTCGAACGTATTCTCCAGGTTCAAGTTCACTTCTTGCCTTCTCTCCTCCGTTCTCGCGCGCGCTGCGGCAGTGCCCGTCGCCCCGCGGCCTCGGAGCGAACGAACCCTGCGCGAGCTCGGCCCCGGCGCGCGGCAGCGGCAGCAGCGCGGCAGCGGCAGCAGCGCGGCCGGCTGTCCGCCCAGCCGGAAGCGCAGGCGCGGCAGCGGCGCTCTCGTCGCGGTCCCGGCCGCCTCGGTGATTAATTGATCGCTCGCTCGCTTGGCTGCCTCCCCCGGATCGCCGTGCCGCTCCCAGGCCCGAGCCGGCAGCAGCGGCGGCGGCGGGCGCGGGCACAGGCAGGCAGGCAGGCAGGCAGGCACGCAGGCACGCAGAGAGGCGCGCAGAGCGGCGTCGCGAGTCGGCGCCGCGGCAGCGAGCTCCGAGTCCGTCGGTGTCCCTGCCTCCATCCATCCCACGGTTACGTTTCAAACGCATCGCAGCTGGAGCGGCCGGCATATCTCTCTCCCTCTCTCTCGCTCTCGCGCTCTCGCGCTCCCGCGCCCCGCTCGCAGCCCGCGGCGCCAGACCGCGCCGCCGCGCGACACGCGACGCGAGCGAGCGCGTGGAGACAGCGCGCCTCGCCCGCCCGCTCCCGGTCCCGGTCCTGCTCCAGCTCCAGCTCCAGCTCCAGCTCCAGCGCGGCGACGGCGGCGACAACGACGGCGACGGCGACGGCGACGGCGACCACAGCCCGCGTGGGAGCCGGTCCACGGCGTCACGTCTCGCGGCCAGCTCGGCTCGGCCCTCTCCGGGCCGGCTCCCTTGCTCTCGCTCTCTCTCTCTCTCTGGCCGGGCCGGCCGGCTGTCTTCGACGCGCAGGCGGGAGGGAGCGGCAGAACGAGATCGGCGCCAGCGACGCGAGGCGAGGCGGCGCGGCGGCGGGCCGGGCCCGAGCCGAGCGCGCGGGCGCGAGGAGGAGGACGGGGAGGGCGAGGATGGCGAGGCGCAGGTCGTGCGCGCTGCTGGCGGCGGCCGCGATGGCGCTGGGGAGCCTGACGCCGGCGCGCGCCGTGTGGGACTGGGAGCAGACGCGGGCGCGCCTGGAGGAGGTGGGCCTGCCGTACGAGCTCGTGGACGTGGACGCCGAGGCGGCCGCCCTGGCGGAGGGCGGCCGCGCGCTCCGTATTGAGTTTGGGGCCTTTGAGCGCACGTGGCGCTTCGACCTCGAGCAGGACACCGCGCTCTTCCCCGGCGGCGTGCTCGAGCACAAGCACGTGAATGCCGCGGGCAAGACGATCGAGACGCGCCAGGAACGCATGGACTGCTTCTTCAGGACAAAGCAAAGCGACGGACGCGTGGTCCTCGCCAACAACTGCGGAGACAAGATCTCCGCGACCATCGAGACTGACCAGGGCAGACTCGCGCTCGTCCCCGTGACGCCGGCGCGCGGCGCTCGCCCGGCGCGCAGCCTCGTGTATTGGATCGACTCCAGGCTAGACAAGCCGTTCTCGTGCGAGCACATGCACGTACCAGAGAACGCTCTGGCCAAGGAAATCGATCTCGAAGCAGCCCTCGGCATCGACCTCCATCGAGACCTTGCTGGCGACCTTGTCACCCGCGACGCCACACCGGCAGAAAACGCAGAAAACACCGCGACGCGATTGCGCCCTCGTGGCTTGGCGTCGAAGACAGAAAAGTTCATCAAGTTGGTCATCGTCAATGACAAAGCGCGCTTCAATGAATACGGAGATCAGACTCACATGAACAGCGCGCAGATCCTTCAGTCCACCGTCGAGCTCTACAACAAGCTCAACGATATTACAAGCTCCTTCAAGCTCACGATTCAAGTTGTGGGCATGATCACCTTTGCGCACAAGGACTTTTGGACGCCCGAGATGACCTCGGACGGAGAGGTAAACGAGGAGACCCTCCTGCAAGACTTTTCCACCTGGCGCGCCCAGCTCATCGGCGACAACGACATCGTCGAACACGGCGTGGCGCAGCTTCTCTCAGGTCTCACGTTCCGCGACCAGACCGTCGGTCTCGCCCACGTCGACGTCCTCTGCAGCAAGTCATCGGGCACGGGTGTCGTTCAGGCCACGGACGCCCAACTCTCCACCGTCGCTGCTATTCTCGCGCACGAACTGGCGCACAATCTTGGCGTCAAGCACACGAACACCTACCTCGGAGAAGACACCTTGGTCGAAGAGCCTTGCACGGCAGGGTCGTGGATCATGGACCCCAGCGGCGTCAACGAACGCACGTGGTCATCGTGCTCGGCCGGCTGGATCGAAATGGCCTTTAGCGAGACCTCTTACCCACTCGGCTGCTCAGGGGGTGACTGTCTCTACCGCCCGAGCTATGGGCGCCGCTACAGCACCTGTGCAGACGATGCCGCGACCTCGATCTGGACCTTGGAGCCCGCCTGTGGCAACGGGGTGCGCGAAACCGGAGAGGACTGTGACTGTGGTCAAGACGATTGCGGGGAGCTCGATCCCTGCTGCGATGGTGCCACGTGCTCGCTGCTTCAAGATGCAACTTGCAGTGCCGATGACATCTGCTGCGACGCCAGCACCTGCCAGCCCCGTGCCGCCGAAGAAGCATACGAGTGCCGCGCCTCGGTAGACGACGACTGCGACAGCGCCGAGGTCTGCGATGGCATCTCGGCCTCTTGCCCCTATAATTCTTACGAGGAAAACGGTAGCACCTGCGGAGACCGCGGCGCTTGCTTTATTGGCGAGTGCAAATCCCACGTCGAACAGTGCGGCTCTTTTGGCTATGTGCCCTGCCCCGCGCACAACCACAACGACGGCGACGACTCTTGCGGGTCCTTGTACTGCCGGACCGACTCGAGCTCGGATTCGTGCTTCAAGGTGGGCGGGTCGTCGGATAGCGGGACTCTTGTTGAGGACGGCACCACCTGTGGCGGCAATCTCGAAGACGGTCAGGACCCCAGTGAGCGTGGCGTCTGTAGCGGCTCCACGTGCGTCACCGCCGGCGAACTTCAAGCTCCGAGCAGCATTACCTGCTTCAACGGCTTACTCGATGACGGCGAGACCGATGTCGACTGCGGGGGGACGTGCTCTCCCTGCTTGCCTGGTGAAGTCTGCCTCACGGACGATGACTGCTTTTCTACCAGTGGCCAGCCCGCCTTTTGCAAAAAGGAAAACACCCCAGCACCAACTTCTTCCCCAGTCGCGCTTGTCGATCCTCCTGTTGGATACACTTGTCGCAGTTACGACGACGACCCAGAGGCGTGTGCCGAATACTCCGCCTGCGTCTACCTCGAAGATTTCTCGCAGTGCAAGCCTACGGGCGCTTTGCCTCCTAATACGGACAAGTGCGACTCGCAGCAAAAGGAAGAGTCCTGCATTCCGTGGTGGGAGTGCACTTGGGACGAAAGCGCGAGCACGTGCAATCATGTGCCCACGCCTGCACCAACCGCGCTTGAGCCTGGCGTGTGCACATCTTCGGTTTCCTCGACTTCTTCTGGTGGCGACGACGATGAGTCTGATTCCCCCTTTGACAATTTGCTCAAGCTCTTGCAGGAAAACAAGATTACTGCCATTGCTTCTGCTGGAGGCGCTCTGGTCTTTGGTCTGCTTCTCATGTCCTGCGTTTGCCGTCGCCATTGCCGCAAGCCATCGGACGCGGAGCTGCGTCGTCGCGCCTCCGCAGCGGCGCTGAAACGCAACTCCCGTCGCTCTTCGGCTCTCGGAACGGCCACTTCGCTCCACACTGGTTCAGAGGCCATGTCTTCGCCGCGCAGCAATTCTTCCTCGTGTGCATCGCTCTCGACCGCCTCGGGCCGATCGTCAAGATCAGCAACGCTCACCACCAACAATAGTACCTCAGCGGCTGCCGTTGTTGCAGTCGATCCTGGCACCTCAGCAGCGACCTCGCCCAGAAGTCAGCGCGCAGCGGACAATCTTGCCATGTGCCCCGAGTGCGTGGTGCATTACTCGAACCCCAACAATGTCCGCGGACTTTGCAACTCTTGCGAGGCAAAGCGCAAGAGCCGAATTGCTTTCCTCGTCGAGAATGCCGGAGGACTTCCCGCACCAAGTGCGCCGTCTTACGTCTCTGCGGCCAATGGCGGTTCTTCTCGTTCTCATTCAATGCAAGCGCCATCGGCGCCGTCGTCTGCTTCCTCCGCGTATTCGTTGCATTCGACGTCGCAAGGTGCTTCAGGTCGAGGTGCACGCTCGCCCTCAGCACCTGCGCGACCGGTGTCGCCGAGAAGCTTCTCGGCGCGCACCCCGCCCACCTCCAGCCCCAAGAGCCCGCACACACCGCCAACACCGGGACCGGGAAATCCTTTCATTGAAGACACCTCGGAGCAAACGCATGAGAACCCTTTTCTTAGCAGCAGTACCAGCGTTCGTCATCCCTCGGTGTCTTCTGTTTGTTCATCAACGAGCGTCTCGAGTGCCGGTGCTGCAATGCAGCGACATCCGTCTCGTTCGTCGTCGCCTCCGCCTGTGGTGGTATCAGTGTATGATTTGGACGACGTGCCAACAGCTAGTGTTGTCCCGTCGGCTAGTACACTGACCTCGCATGTGGCGAGCCACCCTGCACCATCGGCGACCTCTGCGCCGCCACCTCAGACTGCCGAGGCATTGCCAGCACCACAGCGCGCACGCCAAGCCCCGAACCGCCACGATCTCGACGACTCCGTTCTTTGATGAGCGAGAGCGAATCTTGCGGTGGTGAACATACGATAACGTACTTGGCTCCACAATGTACAACTATACCTATGCGTATGAGCGTTTCAATCACTTTTTATTTTGTTGCTTTCTTCAACCAAACATGATGATAAACCTCTTGCGATTCTGGATGGTGAAGGAAAGGGAACCGTTTTTCTCGAGAAAAGAGAATAAAAAGGGAAAGAATTAAAGGTAAAAGGAAAAGAGACTGGAGAAATGATTGAGATTTTTTTTGCAGCGAAATAAGGACATCTGGGAGCGGAGTAACCATCCTTGTCCTTAATGTCGAATCGATGTTGAAGACGGGAGGCTCTCGAGGCAATCCGGTGACGGCATGATGGTATAATAAATTATCAACAGCAATGCCGTGTTGATCGATTACCGTGCCAAAAATGGGCGCCATGCCGTTTTGCTTGGTTCCTCTTAATCGCTTCGTTGTCGCAAACTGCTGAGCAAATCGCGGAAAGGACCGTCCGGCTTCGCCAACAAATCCGCAAAAGTGCCCTGCTCCGCAACAGCACCGTTCTCGAGCACAACAATGTGATCGGCAGCTTCAAGCATAGATGCGCGATGCGCAATCACAACGACTGCACAGCCGCGAGCCGCAAGGCCACGCACGGCCCTCTGCACATCCTGCTCGGCACGGTGATCGAGGCTGGACGAATGCTCGTCAAAGATGTAGACGCGCGCACGACGCAGGAAAGCACGCGCCAAAGCAATGCGCTGCGCTTGCCCCACCGATAACTGAACGCTCTTGGGCCCTCCACCCACAATACTCGCAAAACCATCGGGCAGGGCCTCGATGAACTCCGAAGCCTCCGCCATGCGAGCGGCTTCGCGAACCTCGTCCTCGGAAGCTCCAGGCCTTGAAAACGCAATGTTCTCCGCAATGGTGAGGTCCGTGAACAGGGCAGGGCGCTGGTCCACAGCGGAAAGCAGCGTGCGATAGGCCGTGAGTGGAATCTCACGAATGTCCCGACCGTCAAGAGTGATTTGGCCTTGCCAGTCCTGCTCCACGCGCATTATGAGCTTACTCAGCGTCGACTTGCCGACGCCCGAGCGGCCTGCGATGCACACCACCTTGCCTGGCTCGAGCGTCAGATCAAGCCCACGAAGAATCTCCTTGTCCGGATTTGCTGCATACGCGAAATGGACGTTCTCAAAGCGAAGCACGGGATCAAGGATCTGCTGCGCGATAGCATTACCCTCGGGTCGTGGCGTCGGAGTGGAACCAGACGCTGGCATATCCGCGAGAAGTACTTTCAGACGTTGCGAGGCGCCAAGGGATCGTGAAAAGTCGCTATAGGCGCTACCCAATTGGCCAAAACCAAGGCCCATGAGTCCGCTGTACATGGCAAAAGAGGCCAGCTGACCGCCCGTCATGCTCCCGGCGGCAACCAGGCGTCCTCCATAGCACACAACGGCCAACAGTGAGGCATTGAGAGAAAATCCGAGACCGCCCATGAAAAGCCCCTCAGCCAGGGCTGCCCGACCCGCACGGCCGCAGAGGCCGTCGAGGGCGCTTGCAAAGCGTTCCACTTCGCGCGTTTCACCGTTGAACATGCGCACCGTCGCCAGCTGCTGCACACGTTCGCCCGCTCGAGCAACGGCATTTCGAGTATCCTCCTTGACACTCTTGGCGATGCGTCGCGAGAAACGGGAAAACGCAAAAGCACCGGAACCGATCATCGGCAGTAGGCTCAACGAGACCATGGTCAGTTGCGGGGAAATGTAGCAAAGCATGGCAGCGCCGCCAAACGCCGAGTTGCATCCGCGATACAAGGATGCAATGTTCTTGCAAATGGACTTGGACAAGTCCTCGGCATCCTGCGCCAGGCATGAAATGACCGCATTGGCATCTTGTTCAACAGGACCATATTGCAGGGTTGCGCGGTACAAGTCGACGCGCAGGCGACGCGCAATCTTCGTCTCTGCCGAGCTCAGGAAGAAGACGCGAGCGATCGAGCCGACGGCTCCCGCAGCAAAGACACCGAGTGCCGCCCAAGCCGCTTGGGCAACACTTGGGCGTCCCGAGGCTGTAGCATTTTCAAGAAGCTGGCCGCCGCCCAAGCCGACGCCGCTGCCGCTTGCACCGGGGCCACGGGCTACCACCAGGTCGACCATCCAGCCCATGATCTTGGGCAAGGCTAGATTCGTTCCACTTGAAACCACGAGCGCCACAAGAGCGCACGCCATATCGCCGGCTGCATTTTCGCGTGCAAGCTTGGCAACCTCACGCATGCTCCAGCGCGCCGGGGCAGCATCTGCCGATTTGTCTGCGTCTTCGTCATTGGAATCCTCCGCAGGACCCAGCGATCCGTCGCTGTCGACCTTTTCATTCGTTTCCTGCGCGAGCAGTCTCCGGACGTCGTCTCGACCTTTGGCGTTTGACTCTTCGTTTTGCGCATCTTGGTGCGAAACCAGCAGAGGCTCATCGCTCGCCATGTTGATCTCGTCGCTGCGCGCAGCGCTCGCCTGCAGGCCGCAGGCTCTTCCCCTCTCTTGCCTGGCCACCTCTCTGTATATTAGCCCAAGAAGAGAGGAAAGGGGGCTCTCGGACGCGGAGACTTCTCTCCTCGACGCTCTCCGGCGTCGCTAGCGGCTCTCGCGGCCTCGAGACCAGAAAAGATCAGTGTGTGTTCTCCGCAACAGATGGATATGTCGCCTCCGCGTACGCGATCTGCGCCGGGGCCGCCGCGGCAGCCGCTGGCAACCCTCGCGTCCTGGTCCTTGGGCTTCGGGGTTTGCAGCTTGCTTCTCCAGCAGAGGGGTCCCCGCTTGCAGTGCGCACCCATGTCCCCGATCGCTTCTTGAGAGGTGTGTGCACACACTACTTCGGGACCGTTTGGCCTAGACTGTGCCGCTTGCTAACATAACTCCAAGTCGCACAACGCAGCGAGGTGCTCGACACACCGCGGTCGAGCGAACATTGTTTCTGTTCACTCGTTCGCTCGCTTGATTGCTGGCTTGCTGGAGCACTTTGCTTGCAAACTCTTCCATTTGACGCGCTTTGCTGCGCGAGAGAGTGGTGCCGCTGCTGCAGGCGATGAACATTTACGTCGAAGAGGTCCCGGCGTCTGCCGAGGACGACAACAAACACGATGTCCAGGACGCTCAGATGCTTCGCGAGTACGACACTATCGAAGAAGCCCAGGCAGCAGAGGCTCTTCTTGCACAGACTCGAGCCGAAAACTGTGAAAAACCTGCGCGAGACAACTGTGACGTTGATGCCTCTCGCAAAGTCTCGCTCCAAGGCGGAGGCGAGCTGCAAGACCTCAAATTCGAGACGTGTAGCCTCGGGGACCCAAGCCAATGGATGGCGCAAGAGCGCTTGCGCATCATGGCTACGTCCATACAAACTGGATCTACTTTAACACGCACGCCAGGACCCGCGGCACGAGGTGGCGCACAACTCGTTCGTCTTGGTGACGACGTCGTGCTCTTTGGTGGGGCATCACGCGATGGAACTCATTATGGTGATCTTTGGAAGCTAGCTGTCTCTGAAACTGGAAACAGCGCGAAAGACCCATCTGCTGTCTCCAAAAAGCGCCCAAACGCCTGGACCGACCTCAGCAAGTCGATCAAGGGCTCTGCGCCAGCTCCGCGCTGCGGCCACGCGGCAACAGCACAAGGAGACGCTAAGATGGTTATTTTCGGCGGTCTCGACGCTTCCTGCGGCCACGTCTTCAATGATGTCCATATTCTTACTAAAACAATTTGCTCCAAGACCGGCAAAGATGAGTGGACCTGGCATGCACCCACGCTTGTTGGTGTTCCGCCCACGCCACGCACGGAAACTTGTGCAGTCGCGCTGGGGGATAAGATCATTTATTTCGGCGGGTCAAGCCCTCATAGTGGTGTATTTCGGGATATGCACGTCTTGCATCTTGATGCAAGTTCGCAAACGGGCCGATGGTCCACCGTACGGTGTGAAGGGAGATGTCCGCTCGCCCGTGAACTTGCTGCGTGTGTGCTATTGCAGCCCACAACGCCTCATAGTACCAACAATGACGCGGACGCAGACATGAACCTGCAAGATGCTCGCGCATTGCAGCACTATGGAGAGTACCTCATGACAGACGCTGTTCTCGCGCAAGCAACGCGTCCGGAGAACAAACAAGTTCCCTCTGCAGAAGCTCAGTCGCGTGCCAACGACCTTCGCAACGAGGGAAATCGTAAATACGTTTCTGGCGAATTGGATACTGCATATGAGCTATACGCCAAAGGCATTGAAGCCGACGGAAGTGATGCTCGCTTGTTCGGCAACCGCTCTGCGGTGCGTCTTGCATTGGACGACCCTCAAGGCGCACTTCAAGACGCTTTGGCTGCTGTTCGCCTCGACTCACAATGGGGAAAGGCGTATTATCGTGAAGCAATGGCACTCATCGCGCTCGAGCGGTATCAAGAGGCAGTGGCTCCCTTGCAAAGTGCTGTAGAGCTTGCGAGCTCCGAAAAGGAGCGTGATGGCATGTTGCGTGCAAGTCATGAGCTACAGCGAGACCATCTTGCACAAGGACCTGATGCAGAAAATCTGACCCCAGTCTTCCCTCACAACCGAGACCTTGTGCTCTGCGTGCATGGTGGGAAAGGCGCAGATGGTGTGCTGCGAGATTTGCAATTTTTCGATTTGCATTCGGCTCGATGGTTCTCCCCGGCGCAAGAGTCCCCCTTTCCTCGATGCGGACATACCATGTGGAAAGCAAAAGACCGTCTATTCGTCTTTGGTGGCTGGGATGGAGGCGTTCATGTCTCCGGCGAGGTTCAGTCGGTCGATCCACTGACGGGTATGTGGAGCGAGTGTGCCGTGGCAACAGAATCGCAGGCGGCTGCGAGGTTCAGCCACGCTTCTTGCTCGGTAGCGAGTGAAGCACTCGTCTTTGGCGGTGTAAGCTTTCAAAGCGATCTCGCGGACGTCCTTGAATTCCGTGTTGACGATGATAGCACTCGAGAGGAACTAAGCGCGTAATAATTGAATTGAGATGATGCACTCTGTCCTTGTGGAATGCCAATTTCCAGAACACTTTTGATTTTTTTTTTTGTCGTGTCCCTGCAGCAAGCCTCAAGAAACGGACGCGCTTAGATTCATATTCATTCATTTCCAAAAGGAGTTAGTACTTTTCTACCTACGGCTGCTTTTCCCTACTTCTGCTGCTGTTGCGCTGCACGACGAGCCTGGCGAGCGCGGTCAATCTCTGCGAGCGCATGTTTGTTTTCCTCACCCTGCCAAGCACGCGAGAAGACTTCACGCTCGTGGTTCAGACTCACGTCAATATCTGAATGATCGTGCGCGAAGCCGATGATGCTCTTTGCCCCTTGGACTGCGCCAGGGTACTTGGCGTCATAAAATGGCTTCATGAATCTCTCGGCGGCCGCTTCGGCCGTCTCGTCAGGACCAGAGACATAGTCTGCGATGCCGAGCTCGGCGAGTCCGTCGGCATCGAGCTTGGGCGCCCCACACAACACCTTGAGAGCCTTTGTTCTCCCAACCAGATTGACGAGCCGGGTACCTCCGCCCCAGCCGGGAACGAGCCCAAGGGTAGTCTGCACCATGCGAAAGTTGGCCTTGCTCTGAAAGACGCGAAAGTCCGTGGAAAGGACAATTTCCGTCCCTCCGCCCATGGCGCCGCCATTGACGACAGCAACAGATATTTGCGGTAGTGCGCGCAAATCGTGCAGCGTGCGTTGCATGAGCCACGACATGTCGAGACCGTCCTGTCGCGTAAACTTTTTCATGAGAATCCCCAGGTCGGCGCCCGAGCAGAAAAAGTCCTCGGTGCCTTGCACAAAGAGCGTCGTCGTCGACTTGTACTCGTCGCCTTCCCGCAGCTCCCTGACAGCGTCGTGCAGCTCCGCCATCATCTTACCGGACAAGGCGTTCTTCTTGCCCGGGTTCACCAGCGACAGCCACGCCTGCCGCCCACTCGCGTCCTTTTCCAGACGCACGCGCCCCTCCTCGCTCCCGTAGGGCCGGAGGGCGTCTGCGATGCGAGCCATGTCTTCGCGCTCCGCGGTCGCCGACGCCGCTCTCGAGTCGAGGCGAGCCCATGGCGACCCGTGTCCGCGCAGCGGGGCCGCACAAAGCCGAGCCTTGCCCACCGTCGCGGCGTAGCGCGAGACTAGCATGCTCCCGGCTGAGGTCGCGACGATGAATCAATCAATCTTCATTCAAGTCGATTTGCCATCGTCGTCGTTGTCGCCAAGAGGATCGGACGATCGTGCACAACTTTGGAGACCAGGAAGGACATCATTCGAAGCAACGACGGACGACGACCAAGAGAATGCGTTGCCGAACTGGCAGTGGCGAACAATGGGAGTCTACCCGTGGCGATGTACTTTCCCAGCATCGGGTCGAGAGGGGCAAGGAGTTGCAGTCATTGAGAACGACAAATGGAAGAAAGACCATGGTATTACAAACATCTTTACACTATTGTCAAGCCCACAATTCTTCTTCTTGACCTGAGTCCTTGCACGAGCGACGGCGAGGCCCATCGGCGTCTGCTTGCTTTCTAGGTCTACGGTTCACACTTTTCTTTGCGTCGGGAATCGTTGTCACAACTCGTGCGCGTTTGCCGTTTGGAAGAACCACCTCCTCCTCTTCCTCTTCCTCCTCATCGTTACCGTTCTCTCGACCATTGGCACCTTGGTCATAACGAGGTGCAGAAGTCAAAAACTGGTCCCACATGGAACAGCCTCCATCTCCATGGTGCAAACCTGGATCTGACTCGCTTTCCTCATCTTCATCCTCGCGATCGTCTTCGTTGTTCGCAGCGCTTGAAGTATGTTCCGCAGCAAGTTGTGCTTGTCGTTCCTCGGCTAACTCGAAGCGCTTGCTTGAAAGCCGCTGACATACGATACGCATTTCCTTGGCCTTTTCGGAGCGACCGTACATGCGGCGTACGCTGTTCCGCTCGCGGCACATTTTGCAAGCGAACTTGCGCGTTTTCGGGTCCTGAATCACCTGAAAAGCTTCACACGTGCCGCATTGCACCTGCGCAAGAGTACACAACACTCAAAAAACGGTCAGAATTCATTCAATTGCTTGGCGAGGTATGCAAGGGGGCCGATCGACCGACTGATCGACCGACTGACCGACCGACCACATAACGACCACATCATCGTGTGCTGTCACACCTCTCCATTAAGGCTTGTGACGGCAAGTCATCTGCACAATACCTATCCCCCAAAACGTTGGCTCCATTTCCTGCTGGCCCAATGCATTTCCAACCTTTTCGTGAAATTGAGAGCGCAGTCGTTCCCCGAAACGCGTGCTTCTGAGGACGTCGTCACCGTTCTCGTCGTTGAACGCAACACAGTCCGAGTCTTCGGCGGCCCAACAACCTCTCTTTACGAAAGACGTACGACAATGAAGAAAGGCATGACTTGGCCCCGAGCCCGGCCTCGCCCTCCCCTCCCCGCGTGCTGCCAGCCGGCACAGGTCCGCGAGAGTCTGGCGCTCGAGCGAGCTCGCTCGCCTCCCTCCTCGTTTGGCGTATGGTGGTGTTATATGCAACAAGAAGAAGGTGAATCGCGGCCAAAGGCGAGCGAGCGCCTGCCAGAGCCCGAAGGCGAGCGCAGTGAGGCGGACTTTGCATGCAGCGCGCGGCGGCCCGAGGCGGCAGGATGGTGGTCACCTTTGTGACGGGCAATGCCAAAAAGTTGGAGGAGGTGCAAGCCATCGTAGGCTCGGCCATGGCGCTGCGCAACGAAAAAGTCGACTTGCCCGAGCTGCAAGGCGAGCCGGAAGCGGTGGCCGCGGAAAAGTGCAGACTGGCGCAGGCCAGGATCGACGGCCCCGTCCTCGTGGAAGACACGAGCTTGTGCTTCAACGCGCTCAATGGCCTGCCGGGCGTCTACATCAAGTGGTTTCTCGAAAAGACTGGCCACGAGGGACTCAACAATCTGCTCGCGGCCTACGAGGACAAGACCGCCTATGCACAGTGCATTTTCGCCTACAGCTCTGGTCCCGGAGCCGAACCGCTGACATTCGTTGGCCAGACGCATGGCCGCATTGTGCCTGCCCGCGGACCCAAGGACTTTGGCTGGGATCCTGTGTTCCAGCCGGACGGCTTCGAGCAGACCTACGCCGAGCTCGACAAAGAGATTAAGAACGGCATCTCTCATCGTTTCAAGGCTCTTCAAAAGTTTCAGGCATACGTTTTCTCGCAGCAGCAGCAGCAGCAGCAGCAGCAGTAGTGCAGCACCAGCAACAGTATCTTAGCAGTATGAACAGATTTTTTCGCGTCAAAAGTGAAAAGAAGGCTCGGCTCACCCAAGTTTTGCCCCGTGGTTTTTATCTTTTGGACAAATAGGAAGGGCTCAACAACACAGCACAGAAATGTAAAGGTGATGTCTTGTCTCCGAATTGATCTCATTTAGGCTGCTTTGTTGTTTCTGTTTACAGTGATGATGACTTGATGTGGAAGATGACACGCAAAATGCGAAATCGCGCTTGAATCTCCCTTAGACGCCGCTTGCGCATCAACTTTTGCTTAATGGTTGTCCAGACGCGGTCACTGCGCGCGGGCTTTTTCCCATTCGTGTCTACGAGAATGATGCGATCATCCGACGGCGTCCAAGGCGAAGTGTCGAGATCAGAACCAATAAAACGCATAAGCGCTGCGGTCTCAGGGATGCGTTGCACCAGACTCCGGTATACTTCAGAGAGTACCTGGGGCCCAATGTGGGGCATGTACCGCCCCGAAAGCCTATCAAAGTCCTCGCCGACAAGAGCAAGGCCTGTCGCAAAACGGTCCATGTCCGCACGCGTCAGCCAGTCGGCTGCCTCCTTCTCCTTGCGCGCCAACTTGATGGCCATGACGGGGTTGTCGTAAGGCGTCGGCTCGACGCGAAAAGCAGCATCTACTGCAGCGGCGCCGGTGTTTTCTTGTTCGCTGTCGCAACGAGGAGCTTGCGATTGCATGCGCTGTCTTTTCTGATGATTATGGACGCGATGATCAACCTGAAAACTCTTCTTCCCCACCAGATATGTGCGCACTATCTCTTCCCATGCGTTTCGGCCGAACCGTTCGATGCCTCTCGCAAGCAGCTCATCTTCGCTCGGCGTGAATAGCAGCCGTCCGTTTCGCGCACGACTGTGGGTTGCAATGATTTTTCCTTTGTCGAAGACGTCAAAGAGTTTGCCTCCATCGAGTTTGCTCCAAAGTTTCGGCGCGTCTATTTCGGCTTGTCGGAGTTCTCGCAGAATTGCGGCCTCGGAGCTCACCTCTGGAGCGCGCAGGCCCACGGGCGATGCAAGTTTCGCCGCGCTTGCATTGAGACGCTGCTCGCCGAGTCGGGCTACAAGCGCTCGTTGAACACGCAACAGGTCGTGAAGCCGCGCGGACAATGCTGGCGTAAAAGGTCCTTTTGCTGCCGCCGTCAGTGGCGTGCTCTGAGTCTCTTGTGAGCGCCGCAAGCTCTTCCTTGGCGTGTGATCCTCCATTTCTTGATCTAATGGATGCTCGCCACCATTAGATGTCATGGAAGGAAGCGATACACCACTCATGAACGAATGCAATGAGTCATTCATTTCAAGCAACGAAGAGTCAACAGCCTGCCTTTGCGGTCGGCTAATTGACACCTCCGCACTCTCAAAGCTTTGATTCAGCGTCGGGGGTAAAGGAGGTCGAAAGGATGACCGTGGTGGCGAAGAACTTGCATCGTCGATGGATAGGTCGGCAATCGTCCGTGAAAGTCCCCTCTTTCCAACCGCACTCTTGGGGCTTGACGAATCAAGAAACGAGGAGGAAAGCGAGGTCGAGCCGACACTTACATCCAGCAATGATGAGTTGGGTAAACTGGTTTCTCGAGCATGTCGTGGGTCCGTCGTTTCGGTGTCTCTTGCATGCAAGTGCGGCGTCGATCTAGTGACAGAGGACGCAAGGGTACGGTCGAGCTGTGAATCCTCAGCGGAATGACGTTCAAGCGCAGTACTTCTCGATGACAACGACGACGAAGACGACGACGACGAAGACGACGAAGACGCCACCTGAGATTGAGCAGCGACCGGTGGCCCATGGGTTTTCGCTGCACCACCGTTCCCTGTCTCCGTTGGTTGCGTTTGTGTGGTTTCCCGGGCTAGTGTTTCACGCAAGAATTGCATGTAAAGCGCGCGACTTTCGTCGACGACCCCGGTGGAAGCGTTGTCCTGCTGAAGGGCGTCGTCGCCAAGAATGCGGCTCGCCTCCAATTTGGCTAACATAATGTCATCGGCACCCACATCCTCAAACTGCTTGTCCGCGAGTGATAGGTGCGCTCGCGTGCGGGACGCAATGGTGGATCCTGGAACCCTCTTTCTCTTTCGTGAAGACGACCGCTGTGGTGTTTGCAGCACTGTCGGGACATATTCATCATCATCATCGTCGTCGTCAACATCGCCATTTTCAAGCTCCATTGCGCTTTCATCGACAATAGCGTTTGTACTAGTAGAATTGTCGTGGACCAGATGCATCGTGTCGACCTCTCTTGTTTGGTCCGTGGAGACATCACCCAGGCTGTGAGTTATTGCACCTTCAAGGTTTTCTCTCAATTCAATATCATCAGGGGCCGGCAAAGCCGCTGAAGGCCCCTTTCCGAAAGAGTTCGGCACCGCCACAGTGGTGCCCGAGGCCCGAGGAGTAGGCGCAGGCTCTTGGGCGGTTGCACGAAGTGTTTCTCTCACGAATCGATTGTAAAGCGTTTGGTCATCGTCGTTCTCATTTGCATCTTCGATGAGACCCTCGAGCAATTGTTCAAGCATTTCATCGTTGACGCCGAGGTCATCCAAGTTCTTGTCGAGCAGGGAGAAGTTCGCTCGCGTGCGACGGTAGATGAGATCTGCGTCATCGGCGGTGGATAGTGTATGTGCTTGCGACGCTTTTGGTGAAATCGTAAAACGCGTGTGAGGAAGTTTGTTTTGTTTCTGACCGGCAGCCTTCTTTTTACTCTTGGTTTTGCGCCTACTGCTGCGACGTGTGGAGGCTTTTGCTCTGCTGTCATCGTTGTCATCCTCATCATTGTCGGCATCGTCATCGTAATCATCGTCGTTGTTTTCATCGTCGTTGTCATCGTCGTCGTCGTCGTTGTCATCGTCGTCGTCGTCGTCGTCGTCGTCGTCATCGTCGTCGTCGTCGTCGTCGTCATCATCGTCGTCGTCATCGTCGTCGCCATCGTCGACGTACTCTTCATCGTCAAAGTCGTCCAGAAGAGAGTTACTCTGAATCGACGCGCGGAGTCTCTCGTCCGTGGCCGCCTCGATCTCCACGGGCGCACGCAGCGCATCGATCTCCTCTTCGTCGAGTTCGCCGTGCAGCACGGGCGGCGCGGGCGTCTGCGGCTCG
>KN805388.1:20341-61631 GCA_000818945.1 Schizochytrium sp. CCTCC M209059 | reverse complement strand
CCTGACCTAACCACCGCGGCTTTCGAGGCAGAGAAGCAAGCAAGAGAAAAGAGCAAGAGACAAAAAGAGCAAGAGAAAAAAGCAAGAGAAAAAAGCAAGGAAAGCAAGCAAGGAAAGCAAGCAAGGAAGCAAGCAAGGCGAGGCCGGGGTAAAAGTTGACCCGGCGCGTCTCTTCTTCAGGGCAGGGCGCACACGCTGTCGCGCATGCCTCGCGGCTGTGCGGAGCGGAGCGGAGCGGAGCGGAGCGGAGACGGGGAGAGGGGGAGGAGGGGGAGGAGGGGTCGCATCAAGCGTGCTGGAAAGCGTGCTGGAAAGCGTGCTGGAAAGCTTGCTCGAGCAGAAGATTGCGGTGCGCGCGCAAGTTTGGTGGAAAAAGAGTCACAGTGGGATTGGGTTCATTCATGCGCGGGGCAGGCTGGTAGACAGGCAGCAATGGCTGCAGCAGCAGCAACGACGACAACGGGAGGAGGGTGGGCGGGTGTACTGGCAGCGGCAATGGCAGGTGTCCAAGTCCTACGACGCAAGGCCGAGCGAGCATCGACAACGTGACGCAGAAACGTTGGAGCTTAGAGTCGGTAAAAAAAAGACAATGATTGTCACGACGGTGGCCATTGTAGACCTTCTTGCCACCATGGCTAGCCAGCTCTGCTCGTGCCGGTCAGCCCTGCTTAACTCTGCTCGACTAAGCTCTGCTTCACTCTTCTCTGCTTGGCCCAAGCCCGAACAACAAGAATGTGGACATGGACGTGGACGCGGACGCGGACACGGATGCGGACGCGGACGCGGACGCAGACGTGGGCGATGTCTGGCACGAAATGGGATGCCGAGGGCTCATCCCTCCCCCTGATTTTTCCGCCCGCCTCGCCCACAAAAACTCGAGCAAAGGTGTAGCTCGAGTTGAACGAACGAATAAAAGATCGGGCTGGCAAGTGGAACACTCGGACTTGTGTGCCGCATCCCTTGCATTCACTTACCCGTTCATCTGTTCGTTCATGCATGGCCCGAATCTGGCCCTCCCTTGCCGCAGAGCTCACAGTCAATCCAAAATGAGCATCCACAAGACCGCGCCTGAAGCTCGAGTCGAGGAGGGGGAGAAGGAGGAGACAGCGAGCAGCAGGGACTCGCCCGTCACTGTCAGTGCCGGTGCCGCTTGCCGGCGCTGTGCTCGTCTGGAGCGGCCGAAAGCGCCGAGGCCGCTCTTGGCGGCCGGGAGCCGGGACCGGGCGTAGTCCCAAGTTTGGCAATTTGGGACTCTTCTTTTCTGCCCACCACAGACTCTGGCTGGGCCCATCGCTGCGATCGATCGAGCAAGGAAGGTCGAAGGAGCGCGACTGCGCCCCGGCAGTCGATCGCGGGACGAAGAAATAGAAGGCGGCGCAGGCAGCAGCAGCAGCAGCAGCGGCAGCGGCAGCGGCAGCGGCAGTAGCAGGGCGTATTGGATCGCTGTGCTTGCTCGAGGCAGGTCGCTTCGAGTTGACACCACGTGAAAAGGTGGCGCAATAAAAACACTGAGAAAATGCGCCTCGCCTTGGGATGGTCCGCCTTTGGGCCAGCACTGCGAGCAGAAGCAGCAAGCGACTGGCCGCCAAAGATAGATGGATACAACACGGAGGCTAACAGCGACAGTGGACTCTGTCTCGTGCCGAATCGCGTGCGCTGACGAAGGCGTGATGAACTTGCAGCAAAAAGGGATCACACCAAGGCCTATCTGTGACTGGCGGCAGAAGGAGGCACCGCGCAGGTTCAGTTTGAATAAGGTGCTATAATGGCTGCGCAAGGATGCAAGGCAGGCCCTAAAATGGCCATGACGGCTCTGGCCCTGCTCCTGGCGTCGAACCAAGCGCCCGAAATCGAAGCCTTGCACATTGTGCAGGTTCTGCCGCTGACAGGGTCAGCGAGCCACTTTGGGTCATACTACAAGCACGGATACGCAATGTACTTTGACGAGATTGGCCACGAGGTAAAATGGGATGGGGAGACATTAAATCTGGACAGCACCCGGCTGGTCCTCGTTGACAGCGAATCGGATGCGGAGAAAGGAGCTGCAAATTTGGATGGAAACTTGACGGAGATCCTCAAGTGGGATGACGACGTCTTTGTGCTCGGCGGCTACAGCTCCACCCGTATCGCAACCCAAATCGAAGTTGCCAACAAGCACAACGTGCCCTATGTGAACGGCGGCGGCGCAACTGCGGCCATGTACGAAACGAGCTCGGAAAATCCGCTTTATGGAAAGAATGACGGCAAGTGGGCGTTTGGCCTGCTATCTCCAGTCGAGTTCCTCACGGACACTGTCCTTGAATTCATGAAGACCTCGATGGACAATGGTGTCCTCGCCAAGCCGTGTGATATTGCACTCGTGTGGGAAAACGGGACGCACGGTGATGCTTTTCGCGAAGAGGTATCGCGCTACACTCTTTTGTATCCAGATTACTTTCACTTATACTACGCGACCAATTTTCCATACCCGATCGACACCACGGACGAGGACGTCTTTTTGCACCTCGAAACGGATATGGAGATTGCCCGCAATACGACTCGGGATTCTTCGCGCTGCCACGCCCTCATGGCAGACGCCCACTCGACCGAGTTCCGCTTGCTGCTCGACACCTTTTCCACAACGAACGTCAAGTTCGATTTTGCAACATTCGGGGCGAGAGGCGTGGACATTGAGGACATCCATAAGCTCGAACACCCAGCTTTTGTGCAAGATCTCGTGGCGGCTTTGTGGTGGAGCGTGTCCCAAAAGCCTGAAATCTCGCGCAACTGGGCCCAGCGATGGAGAATCTTCGAGGCGTACGCCTGGGCCGACGAGGCTTTCGAGGAGGACGCCAGCTCGACAAGTGGCGACGCAGCTTCGACCTCCATGTTTACGCTGCCCGAAAACCAGCTCGCAGTCGAATGGTACGCAGCACTCGCGTACGAGTCGGCACGCGTTCTCGTACAAAGTCTGGAGAACGCGAACTCGGCATCAACAAAGTCTGTTCGAAGCTACATGCAGAAAACCTCCTTTACAAACAGCATCATTCCCGGCGGCACCATCAAGTTTAATGCAAATGGCCAAGCCGAGTATGAGATGACTCTCGTGCAGGCTGACATTACGATTCTCGATGAGGATGAGACGAACATCGAGCTGAGCATGCGAAATCTCTACCCGCCCGCTGAAAAAACGGGCGAGCTCACGTCTTCGCTCATTTTTGGCGCAGAACTAAAAAACTGCACAATGGTTGACTTTGTGCAAGCGGTAGCAACCGCTTGCGAAGACGACTCTCGTGAGGTCATTTACTTTTGGGCAGACCGCGAAGGGAGACAATGCCCTGACCCGAACGAGCCATGCGCTTGCGACAACACGTTCGCCCAGATCGAACTCCCTACAGAAGGATCTTTGCAATGTCCGTACGTGCCGTACAAGTCTCTGATAGGCCGGATTCTGATTTCGCTTTCGAGCATCGGCGCCATCATTTGCTACATCTTTCTCTTTGTTGTCCTCCGTCACTATTCTAGCGTGGCCATGAAGGCTGGGCAGCGCGAGTTCCTGGTGCTCATGTGCTTTGCGGGCATTTGGTGCAACGTGGCTGCCATGTCGTTCCTCGGACCGAATCAAACCAACAAGTGCCGTACTCGAATTGCCAACTTGGCGCTAAGTCTCACGCTCTTGGTCGGATCGCTCACAGTCAAGGTGTACCGTATCTGGCGGATTTGGAACAACTCGACAATGCGTCGCATCTCCATCTCGGCCTTCTTCATGTTCAAAATTTTGATGGGTATCATGTTCGGTATGACATTGCTGCTGATTGTGTGGTTTGCGGTGGACGCGCCGCAGGCCATGGAGGCATCGCTGACAAGTGCCGATGTGCACCTGTACCAGATTCCAGGCCTGCATGTGACCTTTAGCTCCAATGTGTGCGTCTATTTTGGAGGGAGCAACGCAGATAGCCACAACGAGTACATTGTTTTTCCCGTCCTTGGGGTCGTCTATGTGGTCTTGATTTTGCTTTACACTACTTTTCTTTCGTACCAGGGCCGCAATAGTGATGCAAAGTACATGGAGAGTCGCAGTATCATGATGGCGAGCTACGTTACGACGATGATCATTTTCCTGACGATGATTCTCGTTGCGGGACTGCCGCTTGAGGTCAAGTCGCAGACCTTTCTCATTTCTTCAACGCTGGTCTTCACCTCGTTGATTCTCATCTTGCTCGTGATCGGCCCCAAGGTGTACTTTGTGACGGCCCCCGAGTTCGCAAGCGTGTCTCGTGCGGTGAAGAAAAAAATTGGCAGCGGGTCCCGGCAGACGTCGGCTCCAGGAGCCACGACGGCGCCACGCACGGGCACACAGACGGGCGACATGACCAACTTGACGGGCGATATCACGCAGGATATGCGAACCATGGACGATCTCACTGCGCTTCCACCAGCAACGAAAAAGTCACGCTCGCGCGCCGCTACCCTCCCGGGAGAAGGCCCAATGACGACGGGAGGAGACACGGGTCTTTCCGTCGAGGAGAATGATGGCGACGACGAGGACGAAGACGATGAAGATGACGAAGGAAACAAGAAACGTGACCCCAAGAACGCAAGTGCTTCCGGCGCCCGCGTCGCTGCTGCAAGTGCGGGGAATGAGGCCGAGCTGTCGAAGAGCCTCAGCATGGACCTTGCCTAAGCCCGGGTTAAGCACTCTTGCTAGAATAAGCCCGGGAAAAGACCAAGAGGCACGTGCACTCAGCTTACTTTTCCTCATCGTGCCTCAAATCGCACCCCCAAAAGGGACGTGAGTATATAATCAGCGTAACTATACTGTTCAATCAATAATCATCCCCGGCAAAGGGGAGAGAAAGGGGAAGAAAACCAACCCCAGGAGACTTAGACAATGCGGGGAGATTGGAAATAGATGTGGTGCGCCCAGCCGCGCATTTCGCTTGAAAACTCCGATTTTTAGGAAAGACCAGCTGCATCGAGGCGTTCGACGAGGTCGTATGGGATTGGCTCATAAGGGTATGTCGTGCGCTCGTTCTTTTCGACAAGCATCTGAATTTTACGACGACGGTCATGAGGAACGATGTCCAAGACGGCTCGCAAAGCTGAAGGCGATACGAATTCCCACATTCGTCGCTTCGACTTGCGCGATCTTGCTTCTTCCTTATGTTGCAAAAATCCCTTTTTTGCAAGCTCCGTAAGGATGAGTTCGATTTGCTGCCTTCCGAGCGCGCGTCGAGGATTGCTGCGAGCCTCCACTTCGAAAATTCGGCGCACAACCTTGGAATCAAATTGAATGGCATCCGAATGACCTTGCGCCATTCCAATGCAGGCCGCGACCTTAATAACCGCCTGCTCCTCCTCATCGAGCTGATCAAAGCGGTCGAGAAAGAGCTCTAGCACAGATTGGGCCGAGCTCTGCTCCGCGAGTTCGCGCTTCTTTTCAGAGCTAAAGACAACCTCACGGTTTTTGTTCATCGTCACACAAGCCTTGTCAAAAAGCATGTTTGTTTTTTCCACAATGGCACCTGGGTTGCCCTCGGTCTTACGGTACACCAAATCGGCGACGTCATCGTGAATGCTAAAGATTTTGCTCGTGGAGGGGGAATTGGACTTCATCATGAAGACCGAGGCGCGCCGCAAGGGCCCGACGCTGGGTTCGAGGCCGCGCTGTTCAAGGATCTGCGTGATAAGCGCCCGAGTTGCATCCCGCGAAAACGGTTCGAGTTTGATCTTGGTCTGTTTACCCACAGCCTTGCACATTTCAGCGACGCAAGCCTGCCACTCGCCAGAGACTTTGTCCGCATCAGAGTCCGAGCGAAAGGTCATGGCGAGAACCAGGCTGCCGGTCTCGTCCTTGCGCTCGCACATTTCCAGAAGAAGACGCCGCGAGGCCGGGTCGAGCCATACGGCGTCCTCGATGATGACGAGCAGGGTTTTTTCTTCGCCTCGCATGATGCGAAATACATCCAACAAGAGCTCGTAAACGCGATGCAGGTCCTCCATGTCAATATTGTTGTTGCTCTGAAGACTGGAGAAGCTTGCCCAGCTCGATGTGCGCCGCAGCGTGCCCCTGGGCTTCGCCTTGGCGTTGTTGGCGGCGGCGGCGTCGCCTTCGGCAGCGTCCGCTTCATCCTCTACCCCGATCGCTCGTGCGACAAAGGGAAGGAGGAAAGCGAGTCGCTCTCTGGATATACCAAAGTTGGCTTCGATCTCATCGAGGCGTGCGAAGAGATCGCCAGAGTTTTCCATGTCTCGATTGATTTCGAGGGCCCGCTCAACAAGGCGACGTAAGGCAGCAAAAGGCTCGTCCATGGTCCCGGCGTTGGCATGGGTGAAGAGAAGCGGGTATTGCAAAGTTTTCCGCATCCAGTTGGCCATTGTTGTCTTGCCTAGTCCTGGGCCGCCTTCAATGGCCATGAGCGCCAAGGAGTCCGAGTTGATTTCGACGAAGTTCTGAATAAGGCCTTCGCACACTGAGCGGCCGACCTGCGTTGAGTGAGGCATGTCGGTCAGGGTTCCGCGACGCGTGTTATGGCGCCTCTTCCTGAGGATATTGCCCACAAATTTTTCCGTGTACGTCTCCTTTTCTTTGTGCACGATGCAGGTTTCGTAGACGTAATAGCGGTCCGTGCTATCATGGATTTTGTCATCCACGATGATGCAGCCTTCGGTCTCGCTGCTCCGGCTGACCGCCCCTCCCATGAGGCGGGCAGCCTCGTTGACTGAGCTGCCCATGACCATGAAGTCGTGTCGACGGTTTGACCCGCAAAGACCGGCGAAGCACATGCCGGCGGCGGCCCCAATTGCGCACTTGGGAATCTGGCGGCGAATTGCTCGAGCTGCGCGCATGAGCCAGAGCTCGCTGTTTTCCAGACGGCGGTAAGCGCCAAAGACCGCAATAAAGACGATGCCCTTGTCGTCATACAAGAGATCACGCACCTCACCGTTCGAGTTGTGGATGAGACGAGACACGTTGAGGAAGATGTCATTGAAGTTGTGGAGACCGACGAGGTCTCCCACCTCGTCCTGCTCGGGGCCAACCTTGACATCTGGAATGGAAACAAACATGGTGGCGCACCAGCGGAGCTCGCCTCCTTGAAAAGCGTAGCGATTGATGCGACCTCTGAGGGACAGCGGAATGAAGGCGCGCACGGCGCGCGGGTCTAGGCTGGGTCCTCGCTGCACGGCGGCAGCGACCGCAGCCGAGACCGCGGCGGCACGGGCATGGGCCAGCGAGGCGCTGATTTCCTTGGGAATGTGAAGCGCCAGGGTGCCGCGGGGGCGCAGGGGAAGGCTTGGCGGGGCGACGGGGGAGGCGCCAAAGAAGATTGGCATGAACGACTGCGGACGAAGGCTCGAATAGTCCTCTGGGCTTTGCGCAAAGTGCATGACGTCCTTTGAGTGCACGGATTGAGCAGTGATAGTCCAGCACTCGCCGTTTTCTGCAAAGGCAGCGTCGTTGGCGACGGAGACTTCGCCGCGTCCAGAGATTTCCATGAGCGCAGAGGCGTCATTGACGGCCTGACCGGTGACGAGATTCCACCGGAGACTGCCAGTGCCGTCGCAAAGGAAAATGTTTTGCAAGGTGCCCACGCCAATGCCTCCGTGCAAGGTAATTTTGAGATTTTCGTTTTGCGGATGCTTGAGCATGTCGAGGGCCGCGCGATTGGCGAGCCGCATGAGCTGTTCCAAGGTTGCGGCTTGCTCCGGGTCGCTCTGAAGGCTCGCGGCGCGGCCTTCTGATTCGGCGAAGCGCTGCGCTTTGAACCGCGCGTACTCGGCGGCTCTGCGATCCTCGGCGGAGGGGACGAGCCAGGTGCACAGGAGGGCATCGCCAGCGTATTTGACGACGTCGCCTCCGTAGCGCTCGACGATGCTTGTCCACGATGTGATGATGTCGACTGCGTTCCGTGAGAAGCGCTCGACGGCGGTGACGGGGCTGAGTTTGTCCCGCAGCGTGATGCCCATGCGTGTGAATCCGCTGATATCAACAAAGAGGACGACGCCCTGCCGAGCATTGACGCGCGGACCTTCGTCGTTGGCGTACCTTTGTACGTAGAGTCGTGCCGACTTGCAGAGGAATGCGACTTCGCCCTGTGTGAGCGGCTGCGACATGGTGCTGACAAAGCTTTTCACATTCGCATCGTCTGTCGAGTCATCGTCGCCTTGGCTTTCAAAGGTGTGTTCGAGTTTGGCGAGCTGTTTGGGGTCCATTCCTCGGGACTTTTCCGATGCTTGCGATCCGACGCTTCTGCGGTTCCGCGCTGCGGCGCCGGTCTTGCGTAGCTTGGAAAACATCGTGCTTTCCTTTGCTTCTTTTTGTCGGTGTGCAGGTCTTATGTCGCGACCTTTTCCTTTCCTTTCCGACAGACTGTCTACTGACAGACTGGCTGATTGACTGACTGTCAGGAGGGAAAGAGCTCCGGCGTCTGCGCTGGTTTTCCTCGCCGCGCCGCGCTGCGCGCGCGAGCCCTCGCCTCGCCTCGCAAGCAAAGGAAACCTCTAAAATGTAGTTGTTGGTGTTTTACCCAAAACCTGCTTGCGGCACGCGCTGGCGCTTCGGCCGCTCTACCTGCTTCTTTCGCTCTCCGCGCGAGACCCTTTTCCGCGCGGCCTCGCCTGGCCTCGCCTGGCCTCGCCTGGCCTCGCCTGGCCTCGCCTGGCCTCGCCTGGCCCGGGCTCTTCGCGCCTGGGCTCGCCTCGCGCGCGCGTCCCTGCCGGCGCGCCGCTCAATTCTGTTTCTGCAGCGCGAGCTCGAGCAGCTCCCGCGCGCGAGCGCGCGAGGGTGGGGGGGTACGCCGCACGTCTTTCTGCAGCACGTGCACGGGCCTCTGCGCAGACTCGCACCCCGCCGCCGTTCACGGCTACCTTCACCCATTATGACGGCTGGGTCGGAGCCGAGAGGGGGTACAAAAGCAAGTTCTGCCGCGGGCCTCGCGCCAGCGAGCGCAGAGACTTGCGCGCCGCCCCCAGGGAGGGGGGCCTGAAAAAGTTTTTTCTTTTTCTTTTCCGGCTTTGCTTTGCTTTGCTTTGCTTTCCTTTGCTTTGCTTTGCTTTGCTTTGCTTTGCTTTCTTGCTTCCTTGTCTTCTTGGTCCCATAAGCTCGACGGGAACGCGGCCTGATTGCGCGGAGGCTGGCCAGCGAGGGCGGGTTGCGGGTTGCGGGTTGCGGCCGCGTGCGTGCGGGATATGTAGAGGGTATCTATTATGCGCGGACGAGCGATCGATCTTGGGAGACCGTTGGGCGAATCAAAATCCGGAGGTTTGGGCAATATCGAGCGACAGGGACGTCAACCACGTCAACAACGTAGGCCGATCAAGCCGAGCCCTGGCAAAGATGGATAGAAAATCAAAGCATGGCCTGGCCAGCGGCCACGGCGGGCTGCGAGGGGGTCCCCGCCGAAACGTCCAGCCTAATGATCGCGATCGCGCCTCTGTGGAGGTCGTGTATCGTTTGCATTTGCTTGTTCTTGCATGAGAGTGCTTGCAGGTCCTTGCAGGCAGGCAGGTGCTCGCGGTGCATGCTTCCGCTCGCTCGTGATCTAAGGTGGTCGAACGAAAGTGTGGGCGTTCTCTACGTGCCATTCATTTTGTGCACTGAGTTCCAATCATCGTCGTCGCGAGCGAGGCCTAGCTAGACTCTGCAACTCACTTTTCAAGACAGGGACGATCGTCGGCCAGCCACAGCCAGCTGCAGCATGCCGTCGTCGGGAGAAACATGGCAGAGCATGGATGGATGGCAAGCAAGTATACGATGCAAGCAATAGCAAGCAAGTACGCCGCTCCCCGACTCCGACAGTGATCATCGGTAGGCCCTTAAGGAAAGAAACCTAAAGAAAGAAAAATGTAAAGTAACCACTGTTTAGTACTAGGCCTAGGCCTATTAGTATACTACAGTGACTGGCAAGAGTGGAAGAATGAGAGAAGAACAGAAAGAAAGAAAGAAAGAAAGGAAGTTGAAGAAGGGGAAAACAAGGAGGGCGGAAATGGCCCACGTGGGCCGCGCCGAGCCGAGCGCGCGCGCGCCGCCGCCTCGGCCGCCACCCTACTTCCCATACCTCCACGCCGTCTCCGGCCGTCCCGCGCTCGCCCCCTCTCGCCCTCTCTACGTGCCGCCTCCCTCCTCCGCGCGCGTGCGCTGCGCTGCTGTGCTGTCCGCCCTGCGCTGCCCTGCCTGCCCAGCCTGGCGCTGCACGAGCCGCCCGCCGCCAAGCGCACAAACCGCGGCGCACACCCCATCCCCGGGGACGCACATGTGTACCGCGGGGTGGAGGCAATGCGCGCCGCGGCTGCCGCAGAGGCGGGGCGCCCTCTTGCGCCGCCCTGGCGCCGGGCGCGGAGAGAGAGGGAGGGAGAGGGAGAGGGAGAGGGCGCTGCAGCGACAGCGCGGCAGAGCCGAGTGGACGGCGCGCGGCGGGCGGGCTTGCGCGGGGCGGGAGAGAAGGCCGGCTGCGCGGCGGGGAGGGCGGGCGAAGCGCGGGGAGGGCGCGCGAGCGCGTCCGGAAGCGCCGGCGCCTGCCTGCTGCTGCTGCTGCTGCGGCCGCGGGAAGTAGGCGCAGCCATCGCGGCGCTTTGCAGGCAGGCCAAGGGCGCCATTTTCTGACGCTCACCCGTCGAAGCCAAGCGAGCGCGGACGAGCGCGTGGACGCACGGACGCTCCATCGAGCGACCAAGGGAAGGGACGGACGAACGAACGAACGAACGGAGAGGTAGAGCTAGAGCTGGAGCTAGAGCTGAGCTAGAGCTGAGCTAGAGCCAGAGCCAGAGCTAGAGCCAGAGCGTAGAAGTTTCTGGACGCCTGACGTGTGCGAGGATTGCAGAGCACGAGGAAATCATGGCTTCCGACGATGGGTACATCCCCCACCGCGGCCTGAGCGCATTGCTCAACTACAAGTACAAGGGGGGCGAGTACTCGTGGCTGGACAACAAGCTCAACCCGTTTTGGGCCAAGTGCGCCGAGCTTCTGCCCGACACCATGGCGCCCAACGTCGTCACCTTGATAGGGCTTGGCCACCTCTTTGCCATTGGTATTCTGGCCCTCATCTACGATCCGCGTCTCCAGGGCGAGAGCCCTTCCTGGGTCTACTTAATCAACGCTTACTGTCTCTTCATGTACCAGGTACGTTCGCTGCTGCACCTTATGTTGTTCACATCTCTGGCCGACCTGATACACGCATGCACACGAAATCACTTACTGACGAATTGTTTGGCTTGCCTCTAATTGCCTCTCTCTCTCTCTCTTTTTCTCTTTTGCACTCTCGACGATTGTTTGACACAGACTTTTGATGCCATGGACGGCAAGCAAGCGCGACGCACGCAGTCTTCCTCGCCGCTGGGACAGCTCTTTGACCACGGATGCGACTCGCTCGGAACGAACTTTATCGGCCTTGGGCTTTGCAGTCTCATGGGCTACGGCCCCACGCTCAGCACTATCATTTCTCTCGGAACGCTCCAAATTCCATTCTTTCTCTGCCAATGGGAGGAGAACCACGTGCACGTTCTCCGTGCCCAGGTAGCAAATTTTGGCGTCACCGAGGGCCAGTATCTCTCCATTGCGCTGAATCTCGTCACGGCCATCTTTGGCTCTGCCTTCTGGAAGCTTTCCATCAACGAGCTCCTCGCACATCTTGTGGACGCGCGTGTTCCCATCGGCGTCCTCGATGTTTTGGAGGTTCGCACGGTAGCACTCGCCATTGCGGCCGTCTTCCCCATCATTCTGGCCGTGACCAGCATCATCAATGTTGCCAAGTCACCAGGCAACTTTAGCCGTGCGCTCATCCTCACGCTTCCCCTCTGGCTGGCACAGGCGTATCAGATCTCCATTTATGCTCTGTCCCCTGCCAAGGAGCTGTTTCATGCGTACCCAATTCCATTTGTCATCATCTTGGGCATGCTGCACTCGCACCTGTCGAACCGCATCATTGTCGCCTCGGTCTGCCACATTGAGTCTCCTCTTTTTCACTCCATTCTCTTTCCCATCCCCATTATCATTGCCTTGCTCTACCACGCCGACACGACCGAGGAGAGCCATCCGGATCTGGACACAGCCATTGAGGCTGCGCTTCTCGCCCATGCTGTGGCAATTTGTGTGCAATTTGCTCACTTTATCATTTGGGTCACCAACGCAATCTGCAAGCTCCTCAAGATTCGCTGCTTCTCCATTGTCAAGGCGCAGTAATTCGAGTCTTCTACAGCAAGAGCGAGCATGTCTCCTCTTTTTCCTTTTTCTTTTTTTTTTTCGGTACACAGGGTCTCTTCTTCTCTTACGCTGTCCGTCCGCCCTGGGCGGATCAAGTCTCGAGTATACACCGTCGTTGTCACCGCATTTGTCCGATCCAAAGAACATAGACGTACGTACGCCAATTTTTTCGTAGACGACGGTAATCGTAAGCATCATCTTCGAACCAAAAGCTCGTCGCATGTCAGACTTGGCACTCGCAGGAGGAGTCGCGCCCACCAAAAGTTTCAAGGGCTTTCTTGTTTGTATATCCGCCTCATTCTCCCCAGAGCGGAGACTATGGCCTAAAACAGAGGCTGCTCTCTGCATCGCAAGAGCATCGCCTCCTCCAGGAGCGCAGCATTGATGAGACGCAGCGACTCCCATTGATTGCCTCGCAACAAGCCTGTCATGCCAAGCCATGAACAGTGAGACGTGTCATAACATGTCAAAGTGGCGCTTGCTTCCTCCCCTCCTTGGCGCGCTGTCCATTTAGAAGACAGCCTGAGGAGTGGCAAACCGACAACGGCGACGGCACAGTCTCGTGCTGCGCTTGCCGCGCTTGCCCGCGCAGGCCGACCAGCAGCAGAGCGGACGTCGCGGACGTCTGGCCTGCGCTGCTTTCGCGAGGAGAGCCCGTCTCGAGCGCCGCGCGAAGCCAGTCGGGTCTCGAACCGCGACGGCGAGGGCGTGCGCAAAAGGCAGGCAAAAAAGCAGGGCGAGTCTCAGCAGCACAAAAGCATAAGCAAAGGCAAAAGACCTAGCGTCGAGGCCCAATGGCGCGTGCTCTCGAGTGGCAAAAGCGCTGGACCGTCGCCGGCGAGGAGGGCAACGGCCTCGGACTCTCAGTAGGCACTGGATTCAACAGTATCCGACTCGGTGGCAGCGACCTCCAGCACCAAGGCGACAGTGCCTCGTTCGTCTCGCCCTTTGACGACAAGGAAAATGCAAGTGCAATGCAGGGCGACGCGGCAAGTGTCTCCACAGCGGCAACGAAATCGTTCAGAAGCAGATATACCTTTGTCGACATTGACGACGACGATGCGCTCTCGTCTGTCTCGTATCACTCGTACCAGCCGCACGCTGGCAAAGCGCTCCCGCCCAGAACTTCGCCGCGAACGGCCGCCATCGCTGCATCGTCAGCGCTCTCACTTCAAGTGGACGGTATCCTCGCCGACATTCTTCACTGGCTCCAAGACGCCTCTGGTGTTCGCGTTAATGCGCACGAAGCTGAAGGGGGCGCCGCCGCCGTTGCTGACACGCGCGAGTCCACGGCGCAGCAGCTTTTTCGGCTCCTCGACCCGGGTGACGCCCTCGTCGCCCTTTTGCGACGCAGTAATGTGAGCTGCTCTGCGCTGCAGCAGACATCAGCTCAAGAAGGGTCCTCCTCTACGGCAGAAGATCCCATTGCCGCAAATATCAGCATGTTTCGTGCTGTTTGCAAGGACATTGGCATTCCGGAACAGTACACAATCACTCGTGGTGATCGTAATTTAAAGCGCATCATTGGATGCCTCGTCCTTCTCTCGCGTACCTGTCGTGCGAGCAACCACCGCAAGGTCCGCCCTCTCCCTGTCCAGCCGCGGGCGCTTGCGGCCCTGGGCATGCGTCCCGAGGACCTGGCTGTGGAACGTCCGGATCCCAGTCTTTTGGAGATGCAACTCAAGGGTGCCTTTTGGGTACCTGACGCATTTTCTGATGTATGTCTTCTTTGCGACAAGGCATTCTCATTCACAACGCGCCGCAGTCATTGCCGTAACTGCGGCGTCCTTTGTTGCCGCGCTTGCAACGCAACCAAGGCGCGTTGTCTTGGCTACTCCAAGCCCCAGCGTATTTGCGAACCGTGCGTGCGTCAGCGCGAGGCATTCTCGCCATAGAGAAAGAGAGAGAGAGAGAGAGAGAGAGAAAGAGAAAAGCATTCGGCTGAATGGAGATCTCACTCTCTGTCCAGAATAAATGAGGCTTTGGAATGCATAATCAAAGTCTCCTCACCTAGTATCGACATTGCTCACACAAATAGTAGCACGTGCGGCACGAAGGATAAAACAAACAAACAAACTCACAAACAAACACACAAACGAGCAAGCAGACTTATAAACGAATAAAATAGAACACTTCGAAAGCATACTACAAAGGACGGGACGATATTCGGGTCAAAATACATGCGTGCGCGATCTAGTCCGCAATCGTGAGAGCTACACTGCGCGCCTCCAAACTTAGCGAAGCGCCTTTGATTCGTGGCGCTTTTATTTCCTTACGTTGTCATTTCCCGCTTGGAAGAAAGCAAGAAGAAGCCTCTTGACGTGCGCGACGTCTGAGCCGCGTCTTGAGTTTGTCATGAGATATTACAGGTTGACATTATCGACTCGTGCTGGGAATGAAAGCTGAAACGAATCTAGGCTTCTTTTCAATGGTGTGACCAACCATCAAGGTCACATTGGATTGCCATGACTCGAAAATGATCGACAATCGCAGTTTTTAGGTCTCATACTGAAGAAATGGAACCCGAAGTCAAATACACCGTGACGGCATGAACCATGGGCGCGCAAACAACGTGTCGCAGAAAAGGCCACAAGGCCGAGAAAAACCAAGACAAATCGGCCTCGTTCTTGAAGAAGAACTTTGGATCCGAGCCCATGGCATCGACAATGTCCATGCGCTCATAAAATCCAACCCTTTGTGGACTTAAAAAAGCTTTTGACGCAAACGTGGTCATGGCATGACAATTCTAAACGAACTTGCAGTTAGATTCATCACACCCGCCCTTCGGCATTGCAAGTTAGAAGCCAGGCAAGCTTGTTTTGCCCTACGACGCTCCCATGCAATCTGGATCCCCTTCTGCAGGCTCTCTTGGTCGCACGCGAAGCTGTATCACTGTGACACTTTTTCTATTACGACCTTTTCATACCATACACGATTCGTCCGTCGTGACGAAAACAACTATGAATTTCTCAGTGGAATAATGCGCCCCGTCACAGACTCAGCAGGAGCTCAGGGCAAGTGCAGTGATGCGGTGACGCGTGGACTTTCGACCGTCATCAGTCCCCTTTGTTACGGACGAGTTCTTTGCCTGTAAACACAACACAGGTTGTCCTTTGCAGAGGTCGCTGTCGATCCCCACCTCCGCACAGTGCTGGATGTACGTGCCTGCGTGCGTTCGCGACGCCCTGAAAGGATTAGAATTTTGACCTTATAAACCAAGGCTGGCTTCCTTGCGGTCAAGTTCCGCCTCGAATTCGTCAAGGGTCTCGACAAAATTTGTCCGAATCGTCGTTTGTAATGCATGAGACGTGATTATCTCCAGTGCACCTCGCGTAATGCGGGACTGACGCAAGCGCTCCTCTGGTGTGCTGTACATCAGAACACGTTGAAGTAGCACATCTCCAAGCTTTTGTCGCATGTATACCTGCATTTGCTCGCGGAAAACAGCATCATCGCCGTTTGACGCGATCGTCTGCAGCAGGTGCCTGGCCAAGGCTCGATTCAGGACACGATCCATCATTTTGTTTACCAGAGCAAAATCCTCGCGCTGACGTTGGCGTTTAATACTCGTCTCTGCTTCCTGAAGAGATTCAGTCACAAGCTCTCGTGTGATTACATCCACGGTATCGTCTAGCATGGACGTGCACATCTGCTCCACCTCCACCTCGGTGAGGGCGGTCACCACGACTTCGCGAACGAGAGAAGCTAAATACTTGTCAAGAAGGACATCGAACTGCTGCTGAAAGAGGTAGGCGTCCACCATATCTTGAAGCGCCTCGCGAACAATTTCGTTTGTCATTCGCGCTGTGCATTCGTCGACAATGCGTTGGACATTGGCCGCGATCGGGTCATGATCACGTCTTGTTTGTTGGTGCAGAAAATCGTCCATGAATACGCGCACAACGCCACGCACGGCTCGCTCGATCTCCTGCGATACGACTTTGTTCAATACATTCTCGAGCATTGTATAGGCCATTCGTTCGTCCTCGCTCACTGGGTCGTACTCGTGCTTTGCATTTGTGAGAACATCGATTAGCAAATCAGGAATGAATTCTCCACTCAAGTACTCGTCGACAAGCTCGTCAACGATACTTGCGTAAACGCGTTTCATGTCATCGTTTGTCAGGCTGCGTTGCATCGTAAGAAAACCACGCACGCGGCTTTGGATCTTGGTTGCGTAGTAGTGTTCGTCGCGCCGGCATATTGCACTGGCAGTGGTCGATTCGCCCTTGCGTCCGCGTTTGTCCTCACGCGTACGACGCCGCCGGCGCGAATGTGACAAGGTGGCGAGCGTTGACCGAGAAGATCGAGACTGCTCCGACGAAGAGTAACCCCCTTGCGAGGAAGAAGATGAAAATAAGTAAGATGACGAGGACGAAGATGACGATGACTCGTAAGAAGAAGAAGAAGAAGAAAATGAAGAAAGCGAATTCGAGGAGGTTGAAGTTTCGTGGTGATGATGACGCTTGCGTCGGTCTCGCCTTCGACAGGTTCGTTCTCTCTCTTCTTGCTTTGATCGATTGTTGCTACCGCGTTTTTTATCATGTTTATGCTTTCGACGTCGATCTCGACGTTTCAAGGAATCTTTGGCTCGTCGTCGCTTTGCTGATTTGTGACGATGATGACGTCTCTCACGGCTTTGTTTGAGACTGCTGCTGGAGCCCCTTCGCTTTGAGCTCCTGCAAGCGCTCCTTTTGGGTGAACACGCGTAGGGTTTTTGCTTGTTGGGACTCTTCGCTTCGGCGTTTACAGTGCCAAGACATGGCCCAGATTCGATTTGGCGCGCTCTCCCCTCCTCGGCGTCGGCGGCACCGGCTTGAGCGTGAATTCGATGCGCCATCGTGGCGACTCGATGTAGCAGCCCTTAGTTTCTGCTTTTCCCCCGCAACGTTTTCTTTGTTTGGCTCCATCCTCTCATTCAATCATTCTTTTCATTTCTCTTTCTTTTCTTTTCTTTTCTTTTTAGTATTACTCTAGGCTAGTAGTAGTAGTTACTAGTAGGGAAGCAGTTCAACGGCCACATGACAGAACTAGGACTGGCGGCATCTACAATCGACAACGTGCGACAAGGTGACAAGTCTTACTTTTTGGCGGCCGATTTGGGCTTCTTGGCAGACTTGGGCTTCTTGGCAGACCTGAGTTTTTTCGCAGGCGAAGGAGACGCCTCCTCTGCCTCTTGGTCAGCTGCTTTGGCAGGCGTCTCGAGGCTCTTGCGCTTCTTGCTAGCCTTGGTCTCCCCGCCTGACGCACTCACACTTCGCAAAACATTCTCAGCCAGGGTACGCGCGCCCGGCTTGATAGAGTCCTTGGAGATAATCGCGCTAAAAGAAGTCTCAAAGTCATCAATCAGCTTGTCGGCCGCCTCTGCGGGCAGCGCTTTTCTGATCTTGCGGGCGAAAATACCGACCTTCTTCATCAGATCGCGGACATCCTTATCCCGCGTCTGCACTGGAAGATTGTCAAGCGTGGCAAGAGAGCAAGCGAGAACGTCTGGAAGATATTGCTCGAGAGCCGCCTTGTCAGTCTCCATATTGCTGACCTTGAGAGCATATTCGACCACTTCAAAGCCGGCAAGCTTGCCAAACGGCTTGGAATTCTCTTGCGAACGCACACACTCACAGAGCTCACAAATGAGAGGCCAGCGAAAGGCTTGTGCACGTGCAACTTCCTGGAAAGTGGCCATGTCCCATGGTTTCGCAGAGCCTGACCTTGTCAACGAACTCAGAACAGGACGCAGTTCCGCACGAACCTGCTCAGAGGGGACCAGCTCGCTAGTAAGCGAGTTTGTGCCCATGACAAAGCTAATGGCGCTAAAGGAAGCATCGTGCACAAGAGCGTGCAGCGCCTTGCGACGCGTCAGGCCCAAGGACACCTTGAAGATCCTCAAAAGCGCTTCAGCGACTGGCATTTCCACCGCTTCCTCGTCTTCTTCGTCCTCGCCTTCGGACCCCTTTTCTTTTTCTTTTTCTTCTTCTTCCTCGTCGTCCTTCTTTTCCTTGGTTTTTTCCTTCAACTCGCCGTTGAGGGCTTTCGTGACGAACCACGAAGATACGAGTACTAGCGATGCGGTCCCGGCATCAAAGGTTCGCTTACGCGATTTCAGCATTTGAAGAATGGAAAGACAGCGCTTGCCGCATATTTCGGCTTCAGACAGCGTGTTATTGGAACCCTGCAAGACAGCAGCTACGAGGGGAAGCACAACGAGGACAACGAGGTCTGAAGCACTGTCTGCATCTTGGAGAAAGATTTCAACGAGGTCAAGGATACGCTGCTTCATCTGAAAGCTTGCCTTTTGCATCGTCTTTTCGGACTTACGCTGAGCGCGCAGCACGCGCTTGGCGTCGAGCTTTTCGGAAATGAAGCGCGCAAGCGCAGCGTCGGTCGCCGCACGATGTTCGGCCTTTTTCCTCGCAGCCTCTTCGTCGTTCTCGTCGCCACTGTCTTCTTCCTCATCATCGCTCTCTTCCACAACACGGCCAGCGTCGAACATCATCGTCAGACCCTGCACGTCTTCGGGAATGCTCGATGCGGGAGTCTCGGGGTTTGACGCGCGTGCTTGCTTTTTGTTCTTGTCTTGGGTATCCTTCTCCTTCTTCTCCTCCTCGTCGTCTCCACTTTCACTGTCGCTGTCACTACTGCTGTTGTTGCCGCTGCTCTTGTTTGCGTTCTCCTCGTTGGCAATGGCGTCCTCGTCGTCGCCATCATCCTCCTCCTCGTCGTCGTCCTGATCTTCGCGCTGCAAGAGATTCGAAGTGCCCACGGCCTCGCAAATGACGTTGAGCGCGGCGGCATCCATGCTCGGCACCATGAGCCGAAAGGCGGTGTTGACGAAGCGACGAAGGTCACTAGAAGGAGCAGCCAGAACAGCCATCATAATATCCGTCAAGACCACCACAGGCGCCTCCTCTTCGGCATCGTCGTCGGAACCTGCCTTGAGGCCGGAAATGGCACGCTTGGCGCACTCGCTAACCTCCTCGAGAAGCTCGGCAAAGTTGATGTCGAGCTCCTCAAGACCGCATACCTCGGCAAGGACGCTGCAGACGTTGAGGGTATCGAGCATGACTTGGCACGAAAGCAGGAATTGGCGGTGAGTCTCGTCTTTTGCTTTGGACATGGCCGTCTTGAGCTTTTTGACAAGCTTGGCAGCATCAGCGCGGCCTTCGGCGACATCGTCATCAATGTCAACCCAAAAGTTGCAGGCCTTGTCGCTCTCGAGAGCCATGATCATCTCGACCGCTCGACGCAAGCTCGAGCCAGGGAGCGTATGAGCCGGGGACTCCTTCCAGAATGACGAGAGCGCATCCGCGTGCGCACGCGCCTTGCGAAGCCGCAGCTGTTCGTGGTGGCTCAGAGTGGCTACAAGTTTCATGGCCGACATGGCGGCAAGACGGGCGTCCTCTTCGTCAAGCTGCGGCACGTCTTTGGACGTGACGCAGGCGCGACGCAAAAGATAATTGACCACCTCAAGCAGGCTCTCCGTGTTTGCAGCGTCCGGGGCCTTCAGAATCGCCTGCGCCTGGATCTCTGCAAGGATCATGTTGATGCGAGCCTCCTTGCGTACGAGATCGTCACAGACCTCCATGAGTTTGGTAAGCTTGTCTGCGTCGTCGCTGACACCCATCTTAATGAGCCTTGACTGCAAGAGCCTCGCGTCCAAGCCATGCTTGCGCAACGGCTCAGAAATAGCCAAACGCACCGACAGCGGGGCCCCTGCCTCGTTGAGAGCAGAACAAAGCTCGTTGAAGGCGGCCATGGCGTGCTGATTGAGCAAGTCCGAGGACACGGAGATGCTCCTCACTAGCATTTTCACGAAAACTTCGTACTTGGCGAGAATCGTTTGCACGGCCGCAGCGAGGTCCGCGCGGACAGCCTTGACGGCAAGCAAGGCAAAGACTTGGAGGGCGCAATACCGCTGTTGCGGAGTCGGGTTGTGGTCCTCGAGATCAAGAAGCGTGTTCATGACGCAGTTTTCCCAAAGTGACAGAATCGAAGCCTCACCTTCACTCAGCGCGACATCGAGGATCTTGACCCACGCGAGATGCAGTCGCGGAAAGGAAGTGGCATCCTTGAGGGTTTCGCTCATGTCTTGGAGCTCTACGCGCGTCGAACCCTCGGCGGCGAAGGAAGGAAATCGCACTGGCGACTTGTCGAGGGCCTCTCGGATTTTCGGCGACTTTCGCGCACGCAGTTCGATAGTGGCCAGCGCTGCGAGCTTGGACGCAGAGTACTTGCGAATGTACTGGCGGGGAAACAGCGTGCGTACATGCTCTTCGAGAAAGGTCACAACACAGGCCTCGGTACAGGCCTCGAAGGCGTCGCAGACGGCGGCCATGCAGAATTCGCCGGCCCAGGAGCGCCACTCGACGATTTCGAGCAGGGCTTCGACCACAATGCCGAGATCAGCTGGCGCGTCGTTGAGGCGCCCAGCGCGCGCCACAGCAGCCAGAGCAAGCATGCGGCCGAGGTACCTGTCCTTTTGTTCCACGTTTTTCATGGTGGCGCTGATCTCGGTGACGCGCTTGACGCGCTCCACAAAGGCTGCGACATTGATCTTGTCCCCGACGCTCCGCAGAATCCGCGTCAAGGCCACGGCAAAGCCAAAGCGCGCAGCACCATTGCTACTGCAGAGACCGTTCAAGAGGCGTTTCATCGTATATTCGTGATCCTCGCTCTTTACGTCGACCACCGAGGGAATACTCTCCAAGTCCTTGAGGCCCTCGAGTCGCTTGTCCTCGTCGAGGTCACTCATTTTCCAGAACGTTGCGAGCAGACTCGTCTCGCCTTTTTCGGTGTCCATATCCTCGGCGCTCTCCTTCACGGCCTCATCTTTCTGCTGCTTGTGCTCCTCCTCCGCCTCCTCCTCGGGCTCTTGCTCCTGCTCGGCGGCGCGGCGGTCCTCCATCTCGAGGTCGCCGTCGAGTTCCTGGGGCTTCTTCTTGGCGGCCTTTTTGGCGTCCTTCCCGGCCTTCTTCCGGGGCGTTTGCGCGCGGCCCATGCTGGCGAACCGCGTCGTCCCGTCTCTCCCTCGGCTGCTCTCCTGCGCCGGCGTCGCGCCTGCGCGAGTTGGCGGTCGAGCGATTCCGGCCTGCGCCAGAACTGACTGGGTCTGCCGCGCGAGACCACCCAAGTCGCGCCCCGGATTTCCGGGCTTCCCCCGGGCATGTGGCGGCCGTGCCGGATTTCCGGCGGCGCCCGTGAAGCAGACAGACATATAGATAGACAGACAGAGACTGACTCTGAGAGTGCGAGAAGCTGCCTGCAGACCCGGAACACCCGCGACGCGGTGCGCGACGAGGACGGCGACGGCGACGGCGACGGCGACGGCGACGGCGACGGCGCGCGGAAAGGCGCCGGGGCGAACGCGGTGCGCGACGAGGAGACTTTGCGCAGCCGACGGCCGCGTTTTGCGCGCGGTCTTGACCCGCACGCAGGCAGGAGAGGCTGAGATCGGCCTCGGAGATCGCTCGCGACGAGCTGCCGAGGAACCCTCGCCTCGGCGCTGCGGAAGACTTGGGCGTGGTTGTGGCTGCAGCTGCAGCGAGCAGCGGCGGCGATCTTAGCAGCAGGCAGCAGCTGCAGCTGCCAGCTGAGAGCGAGACGGCTTCGTCATCGTCGGAGCGTTGGAGCTGAGAAGGCTTGCTTTATTGCCCGTCCAAGATGCTTCAGATCGCAGGCAAGAGCGCGACCCGGAGCGCGGCGCGAAGGATGATGGCCGCCCCGTTGTGCGCTGGAACTCCGGCCCGTCTGGAGGCCGCTCGAGGCATGGCGCGTAGACGCGGCGGAGGCAAGAAGCATCAGGAGGAAGACGCTCTTGCTACGACGACCTCGGCACCGCCACCTGCAACCGCGGAGGAGGACCCGTGGCAACCGGTCACGGACAAGCAGACGGGTCTCGTGTACTGGTGGAACACGGAAACGAACGAGACTACGGCAGTCGGGGTGCCCAAACCCGGTTCCGAAGCCGAGCGCCAGCTCATGATGCAACAGCAACAGCAGGTTGGACAGTATCAGCAGCCGAGCCTCGGCCGCACAATGGCCGAAGGTGCCGCCTTTGGTGTCGGCGCTGGTATGGGACGATCTCTTTTTGGATCCTTTTTCGGCGGCGGCGGCGGTGGCGATGATGGTAGCGGCGGTGATATGGGCGGTGGTGATGGCGAAGGCTGGGTGTAAGAAAACTGAAATCCAAATTTTACTTTATGCAACACATTCGATTGTTGAGGACGAGCTCGCTTGATCGCTGTGATCACACAAAGAAGAAGAAGAAGAAGAAGAAGAAGAAGAAGAAGAAGAAGAAGAAGAAGAAGAAGAAGAAGAAGAAGAAGAAGAAGAAGAAGAAGAAGAAGAAGAAGAAGAAGAAGAAGAAGAAGAAGAAGAAGAAGAAGAAGAAGAAGAAGAAGAAGAAGAAGAAGAAGAAGAAGAAGAAGAAGAAGAAGAAGAAGAAGAAGAAGAAGAAGAAGAAGAAGAAGAAGAAGAAGAAGAAGAAGAAGAAGAAGAAGAAGAAGAAGAAGAAGAAGAAGAAGAAGAAGAAGAAGAAGAAGAAGAAGAAGAAGAAGAAGAAGAAGAAGAAGAAGAAGAAGAAGAAGAAGAAGAAGAAGAAGAAGAAGAAGAAGAAGAAGAAGAAGAAGAAGAAGAAGAAGAAGAAGAAGAAGAAGAAGAAGAAGAAGAAGAAGAAGAAGAAGAAGAAGAAGAAGAAGAAGAAGAAGAAGAAGAAGAAGAAGAAGAAGAAGAAGAAGAAGAAGAAGAAGAAGAAGAAGAAGAAGAAGAAGGAGAAGAAGAAGGAGGTGACAAATGATCATACACCTATAACTCTTATAATTCTAATACGGGGAAGCAGGGGCGTCGAAACTGAAATTGCGTTCAAAGATGCCTTCTTTTAGACCTCTACAGCGAGAACAAAAGGGACTGTGATGGCAAGATTATATTTCAATCTCGAGTTGAACCTCGCTAATACCGTCGTCAGTGCTACTGCTTTCCAGGGCAGCAACAACACGAGCGAATAGTACACTTTGTGAACAGACGGGAGAATGCATGCCGCGCGATGAACTACGGAGCTTTTGCAGCGCCGATCTTCGCCATGCTGCGTCTTGCCGGGAGACCATTACGATCGTTGAGGTGAACAAGGTATCGTTGGTCGATGGCTTTGCGTTTGCAATCAAACGGAGGGCGAGGTCCGAAACTTCTGCGTGCTCATACTTGATAGCAAAGCGCATGGCTTGTGGCGCGAGCAAGGCGGATTCCGGTGATGAAAACAAATTTGCAGCCCACAAAGCTTCTTGCAATCGTCTTGGAGACCTCGAGGCTTTCGTGCTTTGCAAAAGGAATCTTGTATAGGGTATCGCTTGCCCCATAAGCGGAGCGAGCGCACGTGCACGATTTGTCGCTTGCTCAAAGGTACTTGCTGATGCCTGACAGGCACGAGCGAGTTGAAAAAAGTCATCAAGAGAATCTTGTACCTCACGCGTTGGCTCATCATAGGCGAGCTCTTCCTTCCACCATGACACAAGTAGCGCATGAGCATTTTCCAAAAAGCCTTCGCGAGCACAAGCTCCATGAAGAACGCGTAGATGTTGCGCGAATAACGTCGAGCATTGCTTGATCGGGGTCCGACCGTCGATGCAGGCATGAGCTCCTTTCCGTCCTGTTAAGATACCCTCGCTCGGTTCGGACTTTGCTTCGTCACTGCTTGACAAAAACAAGGTGCTGGCAAAACCGAGTTCGAGAGCCAAACGCACGAGCGTGGCCGGGGCTTGTCGTCTGGTTGGCCAATGGAATCCAGAGCACGAGGTGTGCAGAAGGCGCAGTGCATCGCGCGCGAGGATCAGCGCACGTCGGCTGTCTTGGCCGGCAAGCTCTAAAAGGTCTTCGCCTTGGAGCGCGTCCCCATGCGCTCTGATGAGAATCAAAAGAGCCCAAGCAAGCTCATCATGAGTTTGGCCTTCATCTCCTTTACTTTCTGCCGCATTTTGGTCTCTAGCGAGGAGTTCGTGTTCGAGGCGAGAAAATGCACGCCTAAAAGCATCATTTTCGAGCCCGAGAAGTGCGCAACATTCCTGAGCTAGGCTAGGCCTTGACCTAGGCCAGGACATGTTCTTTGTAGGATCAGCACAAGAATGTCTGCCAATCTCACGTCGTACACTGCTGAACCTTTGATCTCGAAGCCTTGGGCATTTGCGCAGAGACCCAAAGTTCGAGAACGCAGCGAATGCAATGACTCGAGACACGGGCCGATCTCTCGCTCCAAGGCTTCAAAACATGGTCTTCTGGGCCCAGTTAGACGGCCTGACAGCCTGACGTGAGTAAGTCCGTGTCACCGGATATATTTCATTTTTAATCAAGGTAAGCGTGCATGGCTGTTTGCTGCAGATTGCCTGAGACCACGGAACAATACAGACAAAGACAAACTAGCGTGCGCCAGGAGGCGCGCGAAGCTTGCTTGCCAACGCGATGAGCGCCAACGCGCAAGCCAGCGCCGCGCGCGAGGAGGACCCAGAATGGCGCAAAAAACTCAAGATGAAGAGTGCGACATCGCTCAAGCTCGGTCTCTGTCTGGACCCAAGAACCGTCGACGAGTGCATGGACTTGCAAAGCAAAAAGGGACGCATGTGGCGGGTGATGCGCGCCAAGCAAATGCAGCAGGCTCATCACCGTGACGCGGAAAAATTTGAGGCGTGGAGAGACAGAATTGAGCATTTTTGTGAGTTGCGAGCTCGCTCTCTCTCTCTCACTTGACATTGTTGCGTTGCACTAACGATTGCTTTCTATTGCGCGCGCGAAAACCCAGATAAGCGAGCGACATGGGGATCAGCTCCGAAAAATGAAGAGGCCGTGAAACGTGTGCGTGCCAAGCATTCGGGTCCCAAGGATGCCGAAGCTGAAGCCTCATTGCCATCGAAAACATTGTGGCACTACTACTATCATGGCGGCAAGACGCGCGCAGAACGCAGGACCGAAGCCACGCAGCGAATTGCGGAAATGCGTCGCGAGCAAGAGGCCAAGCTTGAGGCACGGCGCGAAGGCCACAAGAAGCGTCTTGCCGCATTTGCAAAACGAGGTATCGCGCGAAGAGAAATGCTTGCACAACGCCGCAAGGAACAGCAGCGACACTTGCGCCTTCCTATTGTCCCACCCGAGGTACTTGCAAATAAGGCTGCACAGCAGGAACATTTGCTAATGGAGAAGGAAGCTCGCGAAGAGGCCGCAATTCAGATTCAGGCCATCGTCCGCGGTGGCCTCGCACGAGTTTTTTCTGCTCGGCAACGTGGCCTTGGTGCGAATTGTGGCGACCTACCTGATGAGGGAACCAACCAAGAAGAGGCTAATGGACATGATCGATGTGACGACGTCAATTATGAGGCACTGAACAATAGTATCAATGGCGTGAGCAAGATTGATGTCAATGTTGGCGAAAGCAGCAAGGTCGACGACAGCCACGGTGAGCAGACGCTTGACAACAGTGAGAATAAGATAACAACTCTTGACGAGGACTCGACCATTGTGGACGACAAGAACTCCCGAAAGGACGATGAAGGCAAAGAGCCGAGTGCGGAAGACGACGCGTTCGAGGATAGGGAGTCTGTCTCTGTAAACGAAGACGACAATTCTAAAAAAGAAACGAAGGAGACATAATGACGCAAAAGAATAAACGAAGGAGACATAATGACGCAAAAGAAGAAACGAAGAAGTCATAATGACGCAAAAGTTACAAGTCGGTGGATAATCATAAAGAAATTCTGCTAGGAAAAAAAGTCAAGGTGAAACGAAGCGGCGACAAGAGCTTGCTGCGACTAGCTTGTCTCTTCCTTTGGGGGCTTAAAAAATCAGAAAGAGTAGTTTTTTTGTTTTGTTTTTTTTCCAAAGTTTCATGCTTACATGGCAGGCTCCTTTTTCGCAGCCACTTGCTCGGATTTATCATCATCGTACTTTTCCTCGTGAAAGTTCGTCCATGGGCCAGAGCCCTTACTGTAAAAATCTTGCGGGTACACCTCGCGCCACTCTGCTTCGCCAAAAGCAACAAAGCATTCGTAAGGTGTCAAGAGAGGCTTGGAGAATGCCTCGCCCCAGTCGATAGACAGACGAGGACAAGCAATCTGCACCCAGGCGTCGACTGAAGACTCCAACAAGGCCAGCTTGGCTGGGAAAACTTCTGACATGAGCAGGACAAAGTGCTCGCGGCCGTGCTTTTTCAATAGAGCCTCGATGCGGCGCAGAATTGCCGGGTTGCCCTGACGACCCAAGGTGCCAAGCACAATGGCCCAGCGCTTTGCGCCTTGCGCCTTTTCAATTTCGCCGCGTCGCACCTTTCTCATCAAGGGAGTGTCGTAAGCCTCATGCGTGAGAACGCGGTCATAAGGGTTGTACCGGTAGGCGGGAATCTCTGGGTTAGCAATCATGGCGGACTCGAGGTGGAAACGTCCATCTGCAACGAAAACGAAGGCGTCGACAGCCTCGCCGGAGAGCGAGGGAGAAGTGCACCCAAGCACCTCGCCGCGCGAGAGTGGTTTGGCTTGAGGAACGTGGCTTCCACGCGGGTAATGAGCGTCTAGAAGCGCCTTGGCACGGTGCATGGCAGCTGCAAACTGGATCGTGCCCATTAGAGCAAGTCGGGTGTTTTCGCGGTCCGGAAAGGTGAGCTTGACGCACTCGACCAAGTGTTCGACGTCAATATCAATATCAACAAAGACGTACATGACCTGAAGCTTTTCTCCAAAGGCATTCTCCCTGGCGGTGATATCGATTGGAACCAGACAGGAGTGGCCATAGTGGACCATGAAATCGCAGCCAAGCGCACGCGCCGAGTAGTCGTCGATGCAGCAGGCCCCATAGGTGACGTCGGCCATGACAAGAGTTTCCTCAACGCCTGCGCACTGCTCAAAGATGTCTGCTAATACACAGGCAAAGAGGAGGAGGCCCTCGGGCAGCTGGAGGGCGACGCGGCGCGCGCCGGCGCGCTTGAGTCTCCAGACCGTTTTGGCAACCTGAAAATTGTAATTGGCCGGGAGCTGCGACATGGCGTGTTTGAGCTCCGGGTCGTTGGCGATCTCGTCCGGGACCTGGCTTAGGGCCAGACTGCGGCTCTTGCCAGCTCCCGCGCGGGCCCTTCTTGCAAGCTCGGTCCTGCTGCTCGCAGGCGCATCGCCAGGTGCGGCACTGGCTGCATCTTTGCGTCTCCGGCCTACGAACCTTCGCGGACGAGGCGCCTCGCTGGCTGCGGCCGCAGCGTCGCCCATCCTCGATGCTCGCGACGGCTGCCCAGGTCTGGCTTCCTGCGTCGAGGCCACCGAAGGCGAGTCTTTGTCTGCCCTGTGCTGTGCTTGCCATCCACACGGGCCACCACTCGTGTTGCTCCTTTGCCTCTTTTGGAATCTTGAGAACGATGTGAGGATTGCTTCTTTCCTTCTCGTAGTACTATACGTACTATGTATACGTACAAGCCTGGGACACGTGCTGGGCCTTCGGTCAAACCCCAATTCATCCATCTTCGATCTCGCCTTCGCGCGATCGCGCGATCGCGCGGCAGGCCGGGAGGAGCGCAAGGCTTAAACAGCTCCTCCGCTACTTAAATCTTTGTCTTCTCGTCGTTTTGTCGCCCCCAGCACTGCCGCCATGGGCCGCATCCAACATTGGGTGCGCGGTGTGGCGCAGTCCGCTGACCTCGTGCTGGCCGCCAGCGTTGACGGCTTCTTGCGCGTGTGGGGAAAGAAGGATGGCGTCTTGGTCTTAGAGATGAAGACGCCCAACAACAAGGCGGCCAACGCAGTGGCCGTGCAGGGCAAGCTGGCCGTAGTGGGAACTGACGGCGGCGGCCTCTTCCTCATTAACCTGGCCACCGTCTCCGTTCTGCACGCTATGGAAGGCCACACCAGCGGGGTCTACAGCGTCGACTTCTACGGAAACGATATTATTTCTGGATCATACGACGAGACCATCTGTGTCTGGGACACGGTCAGCGGCCAAATGAGATTGAGGATCGACGTTGCGCAGAGGGTTTACAGCATTGTCATTCACGAGGACTTGCTTGTGGCCGGGTTGAAAGACAACACCGTGCGCGTTTTCGACCGGGCTAGCGGCGACCTACGCCATGTCCTCACGGAGGCGACTAACGAGGTTACCGCGGTCGCGATCGATGCGCAGCACATGGTGAGTGGGTCCTGGGACTGCAAGGTGAGGGTTTACGCCGTGCCTTCCTTCGAGCTTGTCCACGTGCTCGAAGGACACAACTACTCGGTGCGCTCAGTTGCGCTCGACAAAGATCGCATCGTGAGCGGGTCTGACGACAACACGATCAGAGTCTGGGACGCGCGCAGCGGAGACCCGCTGCATGTCTTGCAAGGACACGCCGACACAGTGCTCTCAGTGTCTCTCGTAGGGCCAGAGATCGTGAGCGGATCTTGGGACCAGAGCGTGCGCGTCTGGGACACGGAGATGGGCGCATTGACGCGCGTACTCGATGGCACGGAGGCCGAGATGCCCATTTCAGAAATATTTGCAACAGAAGCGGAAACGGATGTGAAGACGGGACGGGCAAATGAGAACCCTGCAGAGTCGCGCCCATTCTGTTCAATTTTGTAACCTAATGAAAGGAAAGGAAAGGAAAGGAAAGGAAAGGAGGTAGAAAAAGGAGCTGGCTAGCGACCGAACAAACAGCACGGCTTTCTGAGCTTCTACACGCTTAACGTGCTCGTCTACTGTTTGACAACAAGCACGTTGTCGTTCTTCCACAGTGGCGCCACGCTCTTGTTGAACTGGAACTTTGTAGAGAGTTCGCTGCCGAGATACCGCTAAAATGGCACACGTTTTCTCGTAAGCAGTCTTCTCAAAATATTGAACAATAATAGTCTTGCAGCAGAAATTGATGTTATGAACGCTGGTCTGACGTGCGTTTTGCACTTTTCAGAATTCTTTTTCCCAGATAGCGTCTTTGCGCGTCTGCTCCTTCTCTGCGCCAAATATGGTTGGGAGATACAGTATCACGGAAACGCCCGCCTCGAATGGCTAGAAATAAGGCTATCATCCACTTTGGCCTTTCCAAGTTTGCGCTCGAGCAAGTTGACAACCAGACCTCGATTAAGGTGATTCACGCGAAAGGTGACTTGGGCAAGCCAGAAACCACGATAAAGACGCTGCTGAGCACGTTCCAGGGGCGCTCCCGAGGCGGTCTTTGCAGACTCGCCCTGAACTTCTTCTGCAATCGCCAAGAAGCGTCTGGTTTTGTCCCACATGATGATATGGAGATGGCGCGTGCATTGGATGTCGAGTACTTCGAGTCTGTAGACGCAACACGTGGCAAAGTAGCCGACTTTGAACCCTTCTTCGAGGACGTTTCATTGACCAAAGATGAAAAGGACATGGGAAGCGTAGAAGAAGCGAAGACTCCGCTCGCTGCTGGGCTTTGAATATCAAGTCTTTCTGAGTCATTGTCAAGTTGACGCAGGCGACGCTTGCAATTTCATGGCGAAAAAGCTTCGCAACCGTGGACTCAAGGTTGATGTCGAATAAGAGATCGAGGGAAACCTCGCAGAGGCTACAATGAAGTGAGACATCCGCGAGTCCAAGTGCTTCATGCTCTTTCCTCTTAAGATGGTGTTTGAAGGCGCCGTGAAAATGGCACGACAGGAGGAGAAACGTATTCTGGTCGTGTACGAGAGCGATTCAAGTCGCATCGGATTCGTCCCTCTCTCCGAATAGATTGCCGCTGCTCCGGCATGGGCCAGGTATCTTTTCGACGAGAAGGAGTCTCTGTCTTTCCCGCGTCGCTCGTATATGGCAGAGGCTTTTTACAAGGAGTTTATCAAGCGCATTGGGGCCGTTTAGCTAGTTGACACGACCGCCATCACAATGAAAGTTGATATCATTTTGCCTCGTCACAATGGCCGGCAGGAATCCTCTTTGTATGACGATCTCTTTGCACCGTGGCATTTGCCGCGGCCGGGTCCCATGCTGCTGGTCTGAGCTGCTGACCTGAACCTTTTTCCCACGAAACCCAACAACATGACTGGCCGCGGCGTGGACAACGCGGACGCGCATTCTCGCCTTGTGCAATTTCTTCCACTTTCGAGGTTTTTCCATCGCCACTTGCGCCGACGATATCCCTCTTGCAGATGACCTCAATATCCCACTTGCGCGGCGCGCGGATTGGGAGTTGTTTTGCGCAAGACGCGGCGAGGCAAAAGAAGAAGAAGACGAAGAAGTAGGAGTCCGCAGTCCGCTCGCACTCCTCGCATCGTCTCGCGAGGCGAGGCGAGGCGGGGCGAGGGCAGGCTCGCGCCGCTCACTCGCCCGCTCGCGCTGCGCGCCCCGCGGCCCCTCCCCGCGCGTGCCCCGGTCCGCGGCCCGCCGCATCGATCAGTCGGCGGGGTGAAAATCCGAGGAGGCAGCCCAACCCATGAAGAGGACCCGCGCGAGGCGCGACGCCGGGTACGAGGGCAACGCGGTGACCGCGTCCGCGGAGGAAGATGGCGAGCCCCACGCCGATAATTCGGGAGACCAAGGCGTGCAAGATGTAGGGACCGAACCCTCGGCCTCGTCGGGGCCGGGGGCGTACCAGTCGCAACAGTCGCTCGTGCTATCCAGGAACCGCCGCTCGAGCAAAATCAAGGACAACGTGTGCTCGACGTGCGGCAAGGCCTTCCGGCACGCCAACGAGCTCCGACTGCACTGGGAGGTGGTGCACAATGGCGTCCGTTTTACGTGCAAAACTTGCGGCAAATCGTTTACGAGGAAGTTTCACCTTGACACACACGTACGAACCACGCATGAAGGCCAGCGCTTCGCGTGCGAAATCTGCAAACGCGTCTTTACGCGCAAGAGTGACGTGCAGCGCCACGTCCGCAGCATGCATGATCCCGTCACTTTCCAGTGTCCTTACGAAGACTGCAGCATGGAGTTTCACAATCGACGCATTCTTCGCGCCCACGTCGACAAAAAACACAACGGTCGCAAGTATGCGTGCCCAGACTGCACCAAAAGCTTTGCGTACAAGGGGACGCTCACAGATCACATGAAATGGACGCACAAGGGTTCATTCACGTGCCAGCATTGCTCGGAAAAATTCCCACTTCGCGGCGTTCTCGACGCTCACATCAAGGCTGTGCACCCAACGATTCGTTTCCAATGCTCTGTGTGTCCCAAAAGCTTTCCCACGGATGATCTCCTTCAAAATCATGTCCAGGCTTCTCACTTTCGTAAGGTCGATTGCTCAATTTGCAACATGACCTTTACCGACGAGACTGCACTCTTGCAGCACATGAACGACACGCACCGGAATGCCAGCATTGCGCCCTTGGTACATGAAGACGACCAATCAGAGGGGGAGGAGGGAGAGAATGGAGAAAACAATGACGATATTGCTCGCGACCCGTCTCAAGAATCGAACCAAGCGCTCGATCAGGGTGATCATGTCGTGGACGACGAGGATGATGGTGACCTTGACAACGATAACCACCACCACAGCCGCAGAAGGAACAGTGGAAGATATGTGACGAGGAGAAGCGCTGGTAATAATGGCAGAGGCAATCTTGCGCCCGAGTCTGCCGGCGTCGGCGAGCCGCTTGACTTGGAGACTGAGGTGAGTCTTGCCAAAGATTTTGTGCAGTGAGGTCTTCACGTGCGTTTGTTTGTCCACCGCATAGGGTATTAGTATGAGTGCAGACCGAGGTCTTAAAAAATTCTAATCATCATCATTTGATTTCCAACAAGTAACGCGCATCATGCGTGTCCAAGTCCACCTTTTCCTGCTCTTTTCCCGCGCGAAATTTCTTTTGATGTTTACATGAGTGTGAACGTAATTGACTCTCTTCATTCGATCAGTGATCGAGCGATTGATTCTCAATTTCATAAGCAAACAAGTTGTAAGACGGCCACCCCTGGCCAGGCCGCGGCACGTCGCGAGACGACACAAGAGCATGAAGGCCGTCCGGCGCGCGCGACGGCGCAAGCTGGAAGAGCACCGCGCCATCTTGGAAAGCCTTGGCGTCGGCTCCAAGCGGGAGGTCATCTCAACTTCGTGCTGCGGACTCTGTACGTGCGTGTGGCTACACGACGACGACGACGACGACGACGATGACGGGGGACTTTTTGACACGAGCCAGACTGCGCAGCTCCGCGATGAGTCGAGCGAGGAGAACTACCGCGTAGACCCCGACAAGCTCTCGCTCGGCAAGCTGCTCGGCCAGGGCGGCAACGGCTGTGTCTTTGTGGGCTCCTACTACGGGTACCCAGTCGCAGTCAAGGAAATGCTGAGCGATGTCCGCTTTTCGGAGGCTGAAGAGGCAGACCTGCAGGCGTCTCTGCGAGGAGCCACCTTTGAAGAACGCGAGCGTGCGCGCGACGAAAAGTTCAATCAAGAATTCGCGCGTGAATTCAACAACCTGCGCAAACTCCGGCACCCCAACATCGTCGACATGTACGGGACGGCCATCATCGAAAATGACGTTACACACTCCTTCCGACGACTCCTCGTCATGGAGCTATGCGCTTGTAGCATGCGTGACATGCTACGTGACACAAATGCAATCGTGCCAATGGCTACTGCTCTTTCCTGGGCGCGACAGGTCGCTGCCGGCTTGCTTTCGGTCCACTCGCACGGCCTCATTCACTTTGACATCAAGCCTGCAAACGTGCTTATTGACATGGGCGGTCGCGCCAAGGTCGCAGACCTCGGCATTGCGCGTCAGACCAAACTCTCCACGCCATCCTCGCTCACATTCCACAATGACTTGCGCATCGGAACGCCAAGCTACATGGCCCCGGAGCTCTTGCGTGGAGACATTTCGCGAATTTCCAATCGTGTCGATGTTTACTCCTTCGCAATTCTGCTCTGGGAGGTTCTTCATCGAGATCGGCCACATCCTGACTGGACTCTCCCGGAGCTCTTTCGAGAGGTGGCTGGCAACAAGATGCGACCCGCGATCGAGCCAGACATTCCTCAAGGTTTCCAGGTCTTGCTCCGACGCTGCTGGCACGAACACCCTGATGAGCGACCTACCACGCAACAGCTCTTGGCGGCCCTCGAAGCCCTCGTCCCAGACGAAGTCCCAAGACTTGTCACCACGCATCGTGAGGCAGATCCATCCAATGCTGAAGCCTTTTGTGTCTGGGACCCGGAAGCGCGAACATTTCTTGGCGATGCACTCTTTCATGCACAACAACCCAATGGCTATCTCTTTATCGAGTTCGAGGATGGTCAGCCTCCTCTGGACAATGTGGATGGCCGCAACATTGTCTTGGTTCGGGAGCTTGAACCCGATGTTTTGGCGCCACAGGCAGAAAGGGAGATCGTTCAGAATGTGGAAACTGCCTTGCAGGGAGATAGCAACGCCAGCTCCAATGTGCCTGTCACCGAAGCTTCACACGTGAAAGACAATGCTTCTGATCACGGAAGCGCACCAGACGCGATGAGCAACGATCCATCGCACTCTGTCGCCATTGTATAATAATAACCTGACGCTGCAAGTGGTTTCCAAAGTGGAGAAGTCTTCTTTATTTCCTGTAATCCGTCTTTTACCAATGAGGCTAGGACACCATAAAGTAGCAGCAAACACGGAGAGCGACGACAGCGTGCATGCTCTCACGCTAGTACAATAATAATGTGACTGCAAGTATTTCTAACATGAAAGATCATTCGCTTTTTCCGTTTCTTCCTTTGCTGCATCTTTTCTTTGCAATGGGTGAGTCAGAGTGCGATGGGTCATTGCTCGTCGCGTCTGGTGCGTTTTCGTGATCAAAAACATTGTCTTTGCTAAAACTTTACAGTTGCACTATTTTTGAGGCGGGAACGGGGAAAAGACTTTTATTTTTGCTCACGTTTTCTTCGCAAAAAGGGTATACATCGCTAAATTTGATGTTATGCGCTCGATCAATCCTACCTACTTCTGTCCATTATGTGCGAGCTCCTGCTTGCGCATCTGCCCAGAAAAGTTCAACGTCACAATGTGTCCAGTCTGCTTTCCCAAATTTACCATGGCAACAGGCGGGCTCGCTCCTTCAATGGACAGACACTCGAGAGCACGTGGAGAATCAGCACCCATATCCCAAACACGTATTGTCGAGTCCTTCGACAACGTTGCTGCTGTGCGACCCTCTTTTAAAATCAAACAGGAAACAACATCCTGGCCATGACCTCCGAGAACGGCCAGAGGTTCGCTTGTGTTTCGTAGATCCCAGAAAAACACCTCGCACCCTTCCCCTTGCTGAAAGCCTTTGCAACCGGTCATAAGCATGTGGCCAGAAACTGCAATGGAGGTTGGAAAGTAGACATATTTGGAGAGCGTGATGCTTGGCGATTGTGAGCAAGGTGTACGCTGCCAGTCCCATGCGCGCACAGCAAGATCCTCACTACCTTGCCAGAGAAGACCAGCCTCCGTGTCCTCGTTTCTACTAAAAGTCATGCATGTGGCGATGTTTCTTGCGACTTGCATTCGGGCAATTTGAGTGCCGTGCGCATCCCAAATCTTGACCGACGTGTCTCTCGAACCAGAAGCAAGGAGTCCTTGGCGCGAAGGGTGCAGACACACGGCTGAAACGTTCATATCGTGTGCGTCTTGTATATGCATGGTGCAACTTTGCGATGCATCCCAGCACTTTACGCTGCAGTCTCTTGATCCAGTTGCGAGCGCATAGGTTGCAGATGACCCATAGTCCTGGCTGTGCGCGCTTGAGATGCTGCGAGCGTGAGCTTGCCATTGCGCTATCGTTGTGCCTTGCGTATTAACGACAAAAGCATGTCCTTCGTCAGACAGGACGACTACCTCATCTTGACTTGGACCTGATGCTGCGCAAAGCGTAATCGTCTCAAGGTCTGCAAATGGCTCGCAAGTGGCGGCGTCCTTTTGACCCTGCTCCTGTATGGATTTTGAAGCAGTTTGCCCCGCGTTTACCACGTAAGATGCTGGGGCGCGTTTCGATGCAGAACGAGACAGGTTGACCCAGGGGAATCGCACACGGCTCAAGGCATTTCGCGCCTTGTCAATGACACTTGGTGCTGCGATTCCTTCGCTCGGTCGCGAGCGACGCATCGTGCGGCACGGCCTTGCACGTGCTTCGCTAGTCTCTTGCTGCTTCTTGAGAAATCAGAGCTAATTGAGGTTTGTCACTCTGTCTTGGTGGCCAAGAGACGGCTCTTGTTTGCCGTGACTCAACTCGAACTCGAACTTGAACTCGGACTCACCGTCAGACTTGAAAAGCTTAAAATTTTGTAACGGATAGGCAATTTTGGGACGATGTTTTTTTTTATAAATTAGAAAGGCAGGTGAATGGGATCTACAGTATGCGCACACAACACGTTTCCAGCAGTATCATGAATGATTGACGCAAAAGAGAGTAGGAAAACAGAAAACGAAGTAAAAGGATACGAAGGTGTTTGAAATAATCTACAGAAAAAAAAACTACGAAGAAGGGGGAGAAGAAATGCCAACCTAAGCGAGAGCCGGGTTCTTCTCAATCGAAGAAGCCTTGCTAACGTCCTTGCGGGGGTTGGATGCAGACTTGCGCGCAGGCTTGATGCCAATCATGCGCTCAAAGCGGGAGAGGTACTCGGCGTTGACAGCATCGCCAGAGTATTCGTTCTCGCGGCCTTCCAAAATAAGCTCCCAGCGCTCGTCAGCGTGGGAAAGGTCCATGCTGGTGACATCCGGAACAAAGAGCTCGGTCACGACGAGACCAACAATACCGCAGACAGCGCAGACGATAAAGATGATCTTGGCATCAAGCGCGTTACCACCAGAACCGTAGGTGAAGAGCAAGGACGAAAAGAGGGCACCAAGCTTGCCCGAGGCGGCAGAGATGCCATGGGCCTGGCTGCGGACGTCCGTGGGAAAGAGTTCTGAGGGAAGAAGCCAGGTGGTGGAGTTCGGGCCGAACTGGCCAAAGAAGGAGCTCAGGTAGTAAAGAGCCTGGAACCAAGAAATGTTGTCAGGCTTGGAGAGGTCCTCGTAGGCGCAGCCGCAAATAAGAAAGAGGGCAAAGATCCAGAAGAAACCAATGGTTTGCAGGCGGCGACGGCCCATCCAAGGCTTGTCGATGGTGAATGCAGCCACGTAGTAGCCGACGAGAGCAACTCCAGAGTTGAGAAGAGTGTACTCGAGCGTCTGGTAAATGGTGGCATCGGAGCCAATGATCACCTTGATGATGGTGCCCTGAAAGAGCTTGTTGCCATAAAAGACGATATCCCAAACAAACCAGCCGACCGCAGTACCGACAAGACGATGCCAATAGTGCTTAAACATGAGGCTTTGGTGGTTGCCGCTCTTGACACTGCTTGCGATTTCATCCGACTTGCTACGGTTCGTTTGCCAAACCTTGGATTCCTTGAGGAACATGACACGACCAATGGCGAGAGCGACGAGAAAGAGAGCGCCAATGGCGTACTGAAGACGCCAGGTAAGCTCCAGAGAGCGATCGGAGCAATCCTCGCTGGCGCCATCGCAACCTTGGCCGAGGAGGATAAAGATGATAATGAGGGTGTTGACAAAGTTGCCCACACCCTGCATGGCAAAGGTCATCACGACGCTCTTGCCGCGAATGTGGTGCGCGTAAGAGTGACGCTTCTTGGCCTCTTCGGCCCGCTCAGCCGCAGTCGCCGAAGCGAGCGGGTACTCGCCACCAACTCCGTACGAGAAGAAGAAGAGCGCAACGGCAAAGAAAATCCATTGACCAGTCAGGTAGCTAGCATCTGAGGCAGCCGTGAGGATGCCGCCGACACACATGATGATCGCAGTGCTGCACGAGCCGATGCGGCGACCAAAGGTGTCGGCAAAGTAGCCAAAGGTGAGCATACCAATGATGACGCCAATGACTTCAATGTAGGTGAGACTGCTGACAAGGTTCTCGCTGCAGCTGGCGTCGCCATCGTAGCACTCAGGGTAGAGCTGTTCCCAGATGTTTTTAACGTTGCCGATGGCAAAGAGAAAGTATGCCTCGGAGAACATGCCTGCACCTGCCAGCATACCCATGCCGCATAGCTTGGCATTAGCGTGAGCACGTTGCGCCAGGCTGCGGTTGTCGACACTCTCTTGGATGATGACGCCGCCGCCGCCGCCCATGTTGATCTCCGATCCAAAGGCAGGACGCTCATTTTCGTAACCATACTGCGATTCCTCATGGACCGTCTGCTGCTGCTGCTGCTGCTGCTGCTGCTGCTGCTGCTGCTGCTGCTGATCTGTCATCATGGTTGCTGCGGTGGGATAAGCTCGTCTTATTCACCGCCTTTGACTGGTGTCAAGCAGGTCTGTTGCGAGTTTGCCAAGCTTGGCAAGTTTGAGTTTTGCTTCTCGAGGCGCTGTTGTCCCGCTCTCTCGGCCAACGTCCAAGGGCCAAGTGTTTCTGGTTACGGTCGGTATTTTTTTTTATGGCTGCTGCCCGCTCTCGCGGACGAGCGAGCTTCCCTCCTTCGATTCACCCTTTTCCCCCTCTCAGCGTCCGGCACATCTAACTTACAGCGACACTGCCAGTCCAGACGGCCAGGCTATTTCGCCCTTCTTTGCGACAGCACAGACGGCGGCGGACGGCCAATGACGGCACGCACGACACGGCTCGGGCGGGGTGCACGCCTCGCCTCGCTTCGCTTCGCTTCCTGCCGCTGGCGCCAGATTCGCGCCGTGAGGAGGCCCGAATCTACCTCGAGGCGAACCTCCCCGTCCTGCTTTGGTTTTCGTTGCGTTGCTTCGCTTTGCGTTGCTTTGCTTCGCCTCGCTTTGCTTTGCGTTGCCTCATTTCATTGTCCATGGCTCCCGCGCCGCCACCCTTCTCGGCCCCCACACCTTGCTCCATGCTGCGGGCGTGCGTCACTTCCTCTTCTCCGGGTTTGCTGCGCTAAGCACATGTTTAATGATATGTAATTTCCCTCAAAGGAAGCGAGCCTGCGCGCACCAGACCCGGAGGACGGCGTGCGTCACCCTCGCCTCTGAAACGTCAATTCAGACCACGTTGATTCAGTGAATGAACCGCCCGACGCGCCTTGCCTTTGCGAGATCGATGGCGATCGATCAATCAAGGGGCGAGAACGGCCGCGCCCCGTCCGCCGGCCCGCCGCTGCCACCGCGGGCAAGGCCTGCCCTCGAAGCCCCCACGCCTGCGCAGCGCGACGCCACGCAGCAGCTTGGGCAGATGATGCACGACAGGCTGCATGCAGCGCAGCAAGTAGCGGTGATGGCGTGGACTGTCGCGGACGTCGGTCGCGAATCGGAGGGGCGGCTTCATCGGCGCGGCCGCCACCCATTCATTCCTTCAGCCCCGCCGCCGCGGCCCTTCCGCCGCCGCGGGAATGAATGCCGAGGATGATATTGTAGAGGGTGGAAAATCGAATCTTGACCGCCCTCGCCTCGATCTGGGCGCGTACGTACGTACACATGGTCGCTCGCGGCAGCAGCGCAGGGTGGGCGCGCAAGTCCGCCGCTGCCGCCGCTCGCAGCTGCTCTGCGTAGGGTGGCGGGCCTCGCTCATGGCATCTGGCTTGCGGCAAGTGGCTGGTAGCTGCCGCCTGCGCTGCTCTTGAGAGGGCCGGGCTGCCGATGATGATGCTGCAGCTGCAGCGTTGCGTGCGCCGGAAGGAAGAGAAGAGCACTCTTACCGCGAAGGCGCAGCGGCGTGCTACGTCCGCCGCCAGAAGCCTGGCCGACGTGCTGCAGCTGCTGCTGGCAGCGGCTGCGGCGGGCCGCTGGAACTTGCCCATGCAGACGCAGACGAAGGAACGTGTGCAAGTAAAGGGGAAAAGGGAAAGCAAGGACGCTCGCTCGCTGGCTGCTGCGGTTGAAGAGCCTTCGCGGCACAGCGACGGACGCGACGCACTGCTGCTGCACCAGCTAGCATTGTTTGTCTTTGTTCTCTTCTAACTTTGATCTTCGCTTTGCTTGGCTTTGAGCATTTTTGGTCTCGACTCGTCCCGTCCAGACTCCGGAGCGTGCCAGTCGCGATCCTGACGTCGGCGATGCCGAAGTTGGTCGCGTTCTACGAGTTCCCCCGTTCCGCGTGCAACTGCAACCAGCACTGCGGCAGCAACCAGATTCCCGGTGTCGCTCGCTCTCTGGGCTACTCGACTCGTAGCGGCGGTGGCGGCGGCGGTGGCGGTGCATAATACCGCAGTGGCGGGGGCTTTTTCGAGTTCAGTGTCTTCGTCCGGACAGGCCCTAGCATCTGGCTAGAGCAATCATTAAGGACGCGCACCCTGCCACGAGGGCAAGACGCGAGATCGCAAAGCGCGTCTTGTTTGTTTGAGACCTATGTTGCTGTAGAAGGCGGTCGAGATGCCAGAGGTGCTCGAGGTGCGCAGGAGCGGCTGCAGCTGCAGCAGCAGGCAGCTGAGGATGCTTTCTTCTGCGCCGGGAATGCAGCAAATTCGAGAGTGGGCACTGCGGCGTGAAGTGAAGTGACATGAAGATCAACGACGCGACGCGGACGCACACTCTGCGGCAGCGCACCTAGTCGAGGCTGAAATGGGTCCGCGCGATCGCAGCGCACGCACGGCGCATCTAGCTGGCCGTCTGAATTGCGAACGCTTCGTCCGTCCAAGCTGCTGCTCGTCTGACCCACGGTTGCCGGTTGCGCCGCGTGCCCGGTTGAGTCGTTAGTGGGGGAGGGGGAGGTGCTTGCGCGGCCTAGCCAATAATAGCAGAGCGAATAGAGGAGACGAGGGGCAGAGGTTATCGTCCGTGTCGGATGCGTATCTTGAAGCAGGCAGTGTAGCTAGCTAGCTAGCTGCTCTGTCAACGCCGAGACGAGCCAACACACGCCTGGCCTTGCGTGGTGGACAGCTATGGCCGAGCGGAGCGGTGACGGATTCGTACAATCATTTTTACAAGAAAAAATAAACACACTAGTGGGCCATGCAACTCTCGCTGGACCACCCCAGACACGGGGAAGCCACGCGCCATCCCAGCTGCAGCTGCAGCTGCGTAAACCTCCAGGTGTTCGTATGGCCAGCAGCACGCATCGCGCTTGCAAGCATATACAGTTGGCGTTCATAAAGTACGTCGAAAAGGCCACGAGGCGGACTTCGCATCTAGGAGCAAATCGAATCACTTGCGAGGCACCCTTTGCGTGATGATAGGCCTACGAGTCAAGACTGTCCGTGCAACGTGGCTGCTGAAAACAGCAACGATTTATTTGCGATCAGCAGAGCAAAAAATGCATCTTGGCGAGAGCTGACGCGGTCAAACGTCTGCTGCTGGCCGCACGGAGTAAGAACTGGAGAAAATCAGGGCTGGCTGGGAAGCACGTGCGATGTCATATTTTTGTCGAATGCAGGAAATACCTCATGCATGACTCGGAGAAAGACAAGGCAACAGGCTTTGTACCGAAGGCCACAATTCTGGCGCTGTTTAGAAGATTTTCTGATCGATCAAGGTCTCCCTGCCGGCCATCGTTTGCCCAGTCATTCGCGGCTTACAAGAAACGCAATTGCTGGCTCCGAGACCTTGTCAATCGAATCGAGCCACCAATAATTTTGTCAGCAAGAGACAGTTCCATCGAAATGCCAAAGGTGAGAATGAACACGATGTGGTGACCAGTAGCGTTCAGGGCTTGTGTTCTGGACGGCTCAACTCAAGAGTCAGTTTTGCTGTCCCTCGCAGGTATTGTTGCATCTTCGCGCAGAGCGAATCGCCTCGAGCATGCACGGCACCATGAAAGAAAGAGTGAGGAAGGAGAGAAAAGAAAAGACGGCGTGCCTCTATTTCTGTCGAAGGCACCTGAAGTCGAGTCATACCGTCAACAAACGCAGCGCTTTTCCCCTTCTCCTCCACCTTCGCTCCTCCTTTCTGCCTATATCAGGCGACTATCCCACCTCATCACGAGAGAGAGCAAACACGCACGTATGCACGCTTTCGCTCACACGCACGCGCGCTGGCGTTCCCCTCATTCCTCTTTCCCGAGCGAGATCCCTTCCTTGCCTGTGCAAGTCTCTCTCTCCCGAGTGACTGACTCTGCAGGCGCAGCCCCCGCCGTCCTCGCCCTTGGGCCCCTGCGCCTGCGCCCCCGTCCCCGCCCAGCAGCGCGCCGGCCGCCTTCTTGCGACTTTGGTCGGCACAAGATCTCCGCGCCCGCGCGCAATTTGGTCCTGCCGCGCGCCCCCGCGCTGCCGCGGCGCTCCGCCGCCGCCGCCGCCGCCGCGCGCGGGCGGGG
>KN805388.1:0-13328 GCA_000818945.1 Schizochytrium sp. CCTCC M209059 | reverse complement strand
GTCCTGCGCGCGCGGCGGCGGCGACGGTGGCGGCGGTGGCGGCGGCGGCGGCGGCGGCGGCGTCGCGGCTTTGATACGCCCCTGGCGGATCGAGAGAATGCGGGAATGAAATAAATAAGAGGAGACAGAAAGAAGAAGCGAGGCGGGAAAAGAGCGGCGGCAAGTCGGCCTTTCGCAAGATACGCCACTTGCGCCCGAGCCCGCCACACTGGGCCTCCGCCCCGCGCAAGTGCAGCATCGGCCCGCGCAAGTCGGCCATTCCCGCCCAGAGGGGCTGAGACGGCCCGCGCGGGGAGACCAAATCCCCCTGCTGCGGTGTCGGAGACCTCGACGCGCGCGACGCAAGCTGAGCTGCGCCCGGTGCTCGGGCCTGGAGAGGGAGCGCTCGAGGGCGTCGAGAAGCGCCCAGAACGTGCGCGACGTTGCCGCGGTTCAAGAGGATCCATACGCAGGCTGTTTTTTTTGGGAGCATGAACGACCTCGAGGCTGCCGCCGAGGTCCTCCTTGCGCAAGGTCTCGCGGTGGAGAAAGAAGAGGAGGAAAGTGAGCACAAGCCTGAGGACGCTAGGAAAAGGAGGACGAATTTTGAAGCTCCCATGCCCAAGGCCAAGACCATTAATAAGCGACAGCGCACGGAGCGCATCGAGGTGACCGTGCTCTCAGGAATGCTGGGAGCAGGCAAGAGCACGCTGCTGCATCACATGCTGGCCAACCGTGGAGGACTGCGCATGGGTGTCATTGTCAATGACGTTGCTTCTGTGAACATTGATGCTCGCGAAGTCCAGCGCAGGACACAAGGCGAGGATGGCATTGAAACTGTGCAGCTGCAAAACGGCTGCGCGTGCTGCTCCGCCAGCGACGATTTATATCGTTCACTTGACCAACTTCTCCAAGTTGGGCCTTTCGACCACATTGTTGTCGAGTGCTCAGGCGTTGCTGAACCAAAACGACTTTGGCACGGTCTCCAGGTCGCCCTGCAAGAAGAGGGCACCGATGTCAAGGCGCGGCTCTCGCGGCTCGTGACGCTCGTCGATGCCTCGGAGCTCGAGAGCCTCTTTGGGAAGCTTGGATCCAAGGTGGCAGCAGAAGCTCCCGACAACCCATGGTCGAAATCCGACGCTGCGCGCTTCACCTGTGACCTTCTTGCGGAGCAAATTGAAAGTGCAGACGTTTTACTTCTCAACAAGACAGACCTTGTGGACCCTTCTAAACTACCACGCTTGCGCGCCATCCTCGCTCATATCAACCCGAGCGCGAGGCTATACGAGACCGTACGTGGAGACGTCGCTCTGGACATGCTCTTGGGCCCAGAACCTTCCATGCCAGCTCCAAACGACGCCACATCTTCATCAAATGCAGCGCTCAGTGTCGATGAGGAGCATCGGACCTTTCTTGAGGCCTTTGATCGTCTGCGCCGCTCCGAGACCGCAGAGGCCCCGGATGTTCTCGTCAAGACGCACGTGTACAGACGGAGAAGACCCTTTGAGCCTCAGAAATTCGCCCGCGCAATGATTTCTGCGCGACCGGCGTGTCTCGCCGACCCCATTTTGCGCGCAAAAGGATATTGCTGGCTCGCTAATCAGCACGATATGGCCTTGTATTATTCACGCGCAGGCCTGCAGGCAACGCTCGTTCCCATTGGCGCTTGGTGGGCTGCCATTCCTCGCGAAGAATGGCCGTCCGACAACATGCCTGCCAATGTACGCCGCGACTTTGAGGGTACATTTGGCGACCGTCGGCAGGAAATTGTTCTCATTGGTCTTGATTTGGACGTCGAGGCCATCGAGGCTGCCTTGGACGCCTGTCTTTTGAGCGACACAGAAATGCAAGACATTTTCGGATCCGATGATGACGACGCCAAGGACAAAGCGTAAGGTAGGCGTTGAGCTTGTTGCACAAGAACCAAAAAGTTGACGCAGAGGAGGACAAGGTGCAAAGCAGAAAACTTTACGCAAGGTGCAAAGCAGAAAACTTTACGCAGAGGACGTGGTGCTTTATCTTTCTCACAAAAGAGGAGTAAATCACGCAGAGGATGGATGAGGCCTTATGTGCCTTTTGCTCTGATATGCGTGGAACGAGGCTTCACATGCACTGCGAGATTGTTGCTCCCGCTCGTCAAGCGTTCGAGGTGTGCCTTTACAATTGCGGGAGAAGTAAGAGAAGAATAGGAGATATCCAGGGTTGCGTCATTTTGTACTTTTTGATGCCACACGATGTATATTTGATCCGAGGACACGCAATTACGCAAAAACGAAAGAAAGTGCAGGAAACGGATAAACTCCTAATTTTAAACGGGTAAAGGGGGGCCCTAGAACCGAAAGATTTGCGTCTGGCTTCGCCATCACATGTACAATACCCGAGTCGGGAGAGGAGAAAAGTCAGAGTCTTCAGACATCAACGACGTCATGTGGACCGCATTGGCAAATGCAGAGCGCTGAAAAAGCGCCCCGCCCTTGACAGTGAAACTGTGCACCTGTGTAAAGGTATCAATCGTACAGTCGCAGGGCTCGCCCAAGAGCGGAGTGGCTTGGCCATTCTTTGCAAGGAAATTTCGCGAGGATTGGAGGGCCTTGGAAATGCCCTGCTTGAATCCGGTCATACTGAAACGACCGGCAATGCGAGAAGCTGCAGAGTCTGCAGCGACGAAGGCCGCCTCCGCGGCGACGCTGCTTCGCTCGGCAACAAGCTTACTGATTGCAGCCTCGTCGCACGAGGCTGTTCGCATCGGACCCGGTGCAGGGACTACACGGGTGGGCTTTGACGGTGCAGTCGAAGAAGTGAGAGGGGCCGCAGAGACATCGGACTCGCGTGACGGCAAGTGGCAGGCGTGGCGAATGGGCACCACGGAGCTCGTGACGACGACAGAGCCTTGGTACAAACTGTGGATGAGCGCGACGACCTGGTTGGCCTCAATTTCGCCAGGAAACGCAAGTCGACCCGCAGCATCCATCTCCACCTCGAGAGTCCCCGAGCATGTACGGAGCGAACCCGTGGCTCCATCCACAGCGACGCCGTCGTACTCGACACGGGCCGTCGGGTTGCGCTGCGAGAGCACGCACCGGAGTGCGTGCTCAATGTCGGTGTGTTCGCGAGCGTGCTGCTCGCGCGCATCCTTTGCTTGCTCGCGCTCGAGCGTGGCATGTGTCTCAATCGCGAGACCGCAACCGCGCACAGGGCAGTGCTTGTTGGCCGCAAACCATTTCCGCCCACACTCGTGGTGCAGGTGATGGCCGCACGGCAGCTTGAGCAAAACTTGGGCCGTGATCTCGTGCAGCAAGGACTCACAAGATGCGCACCGCGCCGCGAGCCAATCCTCCATGTTTTCCGCACTGGCCCGACTGGACTCGGCGACCAAGGGCTTTCTCGCCGCTGTGATGACCTTGTTGGAGGCTGCGAACTTTGCTGGGGCGGGGGGCTGGAGGCTGCCCAGCGTCACGTAGGTGACAGGCAACTTGGCAAAGAGCCCAGGATGGAGGCCAGAGGGCTCTGCGCTGGAGTCTTCGCCGGCGCAGATGCGTCCGTCCGAAGAGCATCGCTGGAGAAAGCGAATATGCTTGTAGAGGCTCTCAAGGGCATCTTGCTGCTCGTCGCCGTTTTCACCGTTGTCTTCGTTGTGGTCCTTTTCCTCGTGACGCTCGTCAAGTAGATCGGCGTGCTCATTGATGTCAACCGTGGTCGAGCTTGCACCATAGTAGAATCTGTCATTATTCACGACGCGCTCGGTGACTGCGTCTGCGAGTCGACTCTCCCTGCTGTTGCCGGCATAGTTGTTGAGAAGACTAAAAATGGACGAGGCTTTGTTCTTTACATTCTTGGCGCTGCAACAGCTGCTTGTGCTCCCGCTGCTGCTTCTAAAGCTCTGCAAGCGACTCACGGCCGGCGCAAGGCAAGCCCCGCCCGCCAGACGATTTGCGCGCTTCGTCATTCACCGCGTCCCGGGAGATAGCGCGCGACTTGCCCTCCGCCCAACAATGATGAGGCAAATTCTGTGTCTTCGAGTCTGCCTCGAGACCTTTGCTCTGCTCTGCTCTGCTCTGCTCTGCTCTGCTCTGCTCTGCTCTGCTCTGTCCTGCTCTACTCTATTCCTGCCAGCGACCTATCGGGCGCGCGAGTTGAGAGTTTGTTTGCTTGCGTGCTTGCGTGCTTGCTTGCTTTCTTGTTTTCTTGCTGGCTTCGCTAGTTTGCCCCACCGGGCCCGCGAGCGCTCTGGTAGTGCGAGATTGGGCCCCATCTGGCTCTTCACGGCGCGGCTCGACTTGGCGTGGCTCGACTCGGCTCGGCTCCCGTTTGGGCTCGGCTCCTGGTCACCGCTCGGCTCGACTCCCAACTGGGCTTCGTCGAAGACCACGGCTCGGAATGGACTGAAATGACGAATACCTACTCCACGAATGCGAAATGAATGCCTGCACGCTCGCACTCGTTCCATTCATGCACGCATGCCTTCCTTCCCCTGCTCCTCGTCGTGGTGCTCCTCGAGCTCGATATCCTATCCTCGCTTGTCCTCGCCGCCCCATCGGGCCAATCTCCAAGCCGCATCGTAGCTTCGCGGCCGGCGTCGCGGCGGGCGGCGGGAGAGAAAGCGGCGGACGGCGCGCGCGAAGCCAGGAGGCCGCGGCGGCGGTGCGGGTGGACGGCTTGCATGCGGGCAAATAGAGACTGTAGAGCGGGGCGGTGTACGCGCTGCACGGCGCGGGCAGCGGCGCTTGTGCAGGCTCTCGGGACGTTTCGCGCCGCCTCCTGCGACGCGCAGCCCGCCTCCCCGCGCCGCGCGGGCGGCGGCCGCGCGGCCGCGGAGCGGAGCGGAACAGAGCAGAGCGGGAGCGGGAGCGGGCGGCGACGGGAGGGACGCGCGCACGCGCGCTGTGCGTGCATTGCAGATTCGCTGGAATTCAAATTTTGAAGCAAGCGGAATTCAAACGACGGATCCCAACCAGGATTCAAATTCGAACCAGAAGTCAAACAAATTCAAACCAGAATTTGAATGTCAGAGCAGGATTCACAGGCAAAACAGGCAGGGGTTCGAACCTCACGAGGACGAGCAACTCAGAGGCGCAACTGCAACGAAGAACCGGAGACGCCGCGCGGGAGGGAGGGAGGCGAGCCCGCGCGCGCGGCGCCGGGGCGCTTCGGAGGGAGGCACTGCGTTGCGTCGCAGTACTTTCTGGGCGCGGCGGAGCGGAGTTGCGGAGTGCTTTACGAGACGCGGCGGAAGAAGATGCCGTAGCGTTCGCTGGACGCATACAGTGAGGAGGAGCCTGCGCACGGGAAGGAGGGGCGCGGTGAGGTCGGTCGACTGAGGCAACGGTCGAGGGCGCAGCAGGTGCGATGCCCAGTAGCGTGGCCAAGGCGCCTCCTGACCTCTGCAAAATACGTATTCTGATGAGCAGCGTCTCGGTGACACTGAATTGTAGACCCATCCCAGTAGCCATGATGACCCTTTTATGATGGCTGTTTGGGGTGACTTTGACATGGACTCTGGCGTACTCGACTCGGCAGGTCGGTGTTGAAGCCGCTTTTGCTTGAGCCAATGTCTGCTGTAGAGTCGTCTGTCAAGATTTCCAATTCTGGGGGCACAACTCGAGATAGGCAGCCCTAGACATGCATTTGGTGTTTTTCCAATTTTGACATAAGAGATCGAGATTTTTCCGGCCATGCCCGTCTATGCGGGTGCTGCAACCGCGATGATGATGACTCGACTCGGCAATGAAAGGGCATAACGCATCATCTGTCATCCGGCCGGTGAGAAACGACGCTTTCCGCACGCGAGCTTAGAAGCTGGACAAATTGCAGATACATTTGCAGCCGTCGCGTACATCGTTTGCGTGCTTGTCGTTGGTTGCAATTATGCCTTTCCGAGATTAGAATGTGAATGATGAAACTAACCTGCGATGGCGCAGCGACGCATGGAATTATTTTATTTCGAGCTATTGATGTTGTCAAAGAGACGAAAGCAAAATTTGAGTCTAGGCTATGACTCTCTTTCTCTCCCTTTTATCAGTCTCTTTTTGTTAATATTGATGTTTTACAAAAGATACGGACTCATGATTCCTCGGCTCATCGATACCTGAGCGCTGACTATGGTGTGTTACTACGATCTAATTGCTGGCGTGCGAGCCGTCAGCAGTACAAGTTTTCGACGATAGGATTGCCATTGGTACCTTATTCGGCGCTTTTGCGTCTAAGTTTGCCCTTTCACGACTTGGTATACTCTCTAGCGCCTATTATTACCACTCCACGCGGCCCGCATACGCGATAACGTTTCGTCTACGAAGTTTCGTGGCTCGGAAAGGCCAGATTCGCGCTCTCCAGCCCAAGCCGAAGCCAGGCGTCCTCGCCGCGGTCTGCGAAATGCAAGTGCGGATTTTCGGGTCTGACAAATTTCCATGATAGTTTGCTCAAGTGCGTATTGCTCGGGTCTGACGAATTTCCCGTAATGATTTGCTCAACCCCCCCCCCCAAAAAAATAAGAAGAAAAAACAAAACAAGTAAAGAAATGAGGAATTGCCGTCCTTTTGGAGAATTGCCACCTTTTCCTTTCGTTGGACGAGTCCTCCAAGACACAACACCAAGAGTACCTTCTTATGAGACCTGTCTGGGTAGCGAAAAGAAATGAAATTCAAGATCATGGCGATCGAGGATGTCTCCGGATCACTCATCTCTATCATTATGCTTTATATTAGTTACGATAAGTTATAAAACGACAACGGCGGATTGCGGTTACGCAGGCCGAGAGCATTCAAGCCTGCTCAGCAAACGCAGCGTAAACGCGCCGCGCAGCGCAGGCGGCTGCGCGGCGGACAGCGCGCCGATCGCGCCGTCTCTGCCCGCGGCCTCGCGCTCTTCTGCTTCCTGGGCCCCTTCTTATTCGTCTTCTTGGGTCTGACGACGCGAGCGGGTTTCAAAAAGAGGCCTGGGTCGTGGTGCTGCTGTGCGGACCGGCAACTCGTGCCAAGCTCGGCCGTGCGATTCACGCTGCAGACCGTCTGTAGCGCATGAAAGCAACCATGAAGAGAAACGCAAGTGATGCAGGCTCTGCGACGGTCCAGCAGGACCAACCCGCTGCGGCGACGGAAAACAAGAGCCCCAACCCAGAAACTTCCGCGATGTCTTCGACAGCAAGTGTAACTACCCCTGCAGCAGGGCCATCGGGAACAAGGGATCAAACGCTCTCTGTGGAAAATACGCCTCAGCCAAGCTCGCCACATACGGAAGTTTCGACCTCGACTTCCTCCATCTCTTTGGAGAATCCATCCGCGTCGCCTTCGGCGTCTCCGTCGTCACCACATACGGCTTTTTCAAAATCTTCAGCCTTTCCAAAGCAAACGAGACCTGCAGAAGCTTCATCAGCTTCGAACCAAGACTCCTCGTCATCTACGCCATTGATGGAAGCCTCCCAATCTTCGGCCGTACCTGTTCAAGCATCTCGGAAGCAAAGCAAGCCCGAACCTTTGGCACAGTCCCCGGTCCTCTCACTCTTGTCATCGCCCGTGTCAAAGAAACGGCGAATCCAGTCAGACAGCGAAGAAGTTGATAGCAAGGACGACACCAATTTGGCCCAGAACAATGTCTCTTCACCATCTCGGGCACACTCTGAGGTTGATGAAAACCCTGCAAACATGGCAAAACCCGACGACGCAACTCGTGCGCAAGGCAACAGCGCCGCGTCCCAAAACTCAGGGCCCGAAGCGTCTGATATGGAGATGGCAGGCGAGCCTGTACAAAGCACGGAGCTGGGAGCGACTGGTATTGCCTCTTCTCTCAGAAATGGGCCTCATGACAAAGGTGCAGAGGCTGTTGACAAAACAATTGCAGAAAATCTCAGCCCAATCAAACGGGAAAATCAAAAGGAACAGGACAATATTGCAGGGAGTCTAAGCCCTGCACCCATGCATCGCGACGAAAATGCTGCCATCTCTTCGACGTCGTCCAAAGCAAATCAGAACGATGGTGAGAAGGAAATATCCTCGCGCAAAAGCGGAAATGACAACACTGGATCAACACGTGGCGATGGTCATGAAACCAGGCAATCCAAGGTGGCGGATCACGACCGGAGCAGCAACGCTTTGGTGAGCCCTTCACCGCCTCCAAATTTTCCAGAGACGCATGAATACCGTTTCGACTCTGGCGTACTTGCTTGCGCATCTTCGTCCTCGTCCTCGTCCTCTTCGTCTTCGTCTTCGTCTTTGCCTTCGTCAGCATCAACATTATCACTCATGCACGCCAAGCGAGGCTCAGAAACCGAGAAGCGTAGCGACACTGCAAGAGCACCTGCACCTGCACCGGTACCAGGGAAAACTATTTCAAAGCGTGCCCAGAAAGTGGCCCCGGACGTTATTGTGCTTGACATGTCGGACGAAGAAGCAGAAGATGACCCGACGGATTGCATAAACGTTTCGCCAACAAGCGTTCCGGTAGCGAGAGGTTATGCTGTGTCGCCACAAAGTCAACCTGGCGATGCAAACAAAGACAAGCGCCCCATACCAAGAATTGATACCCCAACGCGACGATGCGGTCCACAGAGTCGACATAATTCTGACAAGCGTTCTGGGGTCGGCGAAGCTAGCGTCGCCAAGCGCTCGCGACAGAAGATTTATGTTGCAACAGGAACCCAGACAGAACCCCCAGAACTCGAACAAGATCGAGAAGGCAAGACTTGTCGTCGGAAAGATGAGGTTGGCGTTTTTGTGAATTGCGACCTGATTGACTATGCTTTGTTCTGGGCAGCCACTGAAGGACAAGACGTGGTCGTCCGAGAGATCCTGAAGCAGCCGCGTCTCAATCCAAGCAAGGATGGTCATGCTAGCTTGCGAGTTGCGGCCCAAAACGGCCACGTCTCTGTCGTCAAGCTGCTCCTCGCGGACAGTCGCACGCAGAGACGCGTCGCCGAGCCCCTGGTGCTTGCCTCTGCTGTAAATGCAGACCAGGTCAAGGTCGTGCGCTTTCTTGTCGAAACGGGGTTCTCCGGTAATGTCAAACAGAGCTTGCTCACGAAATCTGCAAAGGACGAAGAAGGACTCTTGATGCTCAAGTCGCTCATGGATTTTCCCGGGGTTGATCTCGCGCGTGACGGATATGCGACGCTGCAGGAGGCGTTCTCGCGCGATGACGTGGAGATGGCAGAAGAAATTCTCGAGCATCGATCTGTTCGACTGGACGAAATCGCGTTAATGATGTCGGAAGACCTCAAGGTGAGCTCTCTCGACGCTGAGAGCCTACTTCACGATGTGAGTGCGCAAATTACGTACGCGCGCAGCGTTATCGCCCAACCATTCAAGAAATCTACAAAACCTGCGAAGTCAAGTTCCAAGTCGAGCAACTCAAGTACTTTGAGGGGAGGGGGCAACACACGCAGAGCCACAACGAGAGCGGGACTGCGTCGGGGCAGCGACGCCGCAAGCAAGCCTACGTCCAGAGATAGTCACAACACCATGTTGTCATCGCCGTCGTCCTATCGAAGTCGCTGGCGTCAGGAGAAATATACGAACGAAGAGGCATCCGATACAGTTCCGCAGCCAATGTTTATTCCAACAGTTAAAACCGCGCAGCGAACACCTGATCACGTCAGTGCTGGTTTTCTCGTAGTTTATCGGCTTGCCCGCGGCACAGGTTTCGGTGTTGGTCGTGTCACCATGGGGGGCGCCGCTGGACGGCCTTTGCGCGTCATTACCTTTGAAGCCCGTAATCTCGACATGTCAACGCCCTCCGGGCCGGTGCTCTTGTTTGATCCTCTGCACGACCAGCGCGCAGAGAAAGGCCCGCGATATAAAGAGGAGGCCGTGCCTATTCACAAGGTCATTTTCACCTGGCATTATGCGGGCGAACCCTTCGCATCATGCAAATTGGGCACGCTGATACTCAAAATGATGGCCCGAGCGATTTTGCGTCACCCCGAGTAAGAAGCCAGCTCTCACTGTGAATCCGCCGACCGGTCGGTACAGGACTGGATTGTCGGTGAGAGATGAACGGAGCCAAGGTATACTACATGAGAACAAGGATCACAGAAATTTGATTGCAGTATTACCAAGTTTGCAATTCTAACAAGAAAGCAAGAAGGACACTGCCCTTGTATGACCTTTTTCCAAGGCAAAGGAGGAAAAGACACTTCATGTCGCACAAGGATTGTTTTGCTAACATGAGAAAACGAAACAGCGAAATGCTTTGCAAAAGAAATCGTGCGTTCTGGACTCAGCAATAAGCTCAAGCGAGTCCATCACTATCAAACTTGAGCTAAGCTGCGACAAAGATCAGCGCAGTACATCATATCCTGCTCCTGCAACAAGAACGTTTTGATGAAATGCAAGGCAAATTTGGTTTCCTTTTCAGTTTTGCTTGCAATAAGGACTGAAGAGCTTGTGCTCATGGTTTCTGGTTCGTCACACCACACCACGGACATGACATGAACTTTCTTTTTCTTAAATGTTAGTGATTTCAACGCCCGGACTTTTTAACGAGTCCGAGATCCTCAGCCGAGGGTACGTCGTTCTCAGTTACGCGGCTGCCCTTTGCGCTCATTGACGACAAACCCCATGCGATAATGGAGATACGGTCCTCCGGCGCGGGTCCCTCGAGTGGAATGACGCCGTGCTTGAACTCAATGTTGACGTCCCTCGAGAATGTGTACGCAGACCCGTTCGGAGCCTCAAGGAAGACCTTGGTCTTGTTGCGCGCATGCTCAAAGCCCACCTCACGGCCGAGACCGAAGCTAGCGGCAACCGTAAAATTTTGCGGGCAGTCTGGAGTGAATGCAGCTCGATCGTGGTGAAAGGGTTTCCAGTCTGTGGATCCTTTGCGATACAGGTTGAAGCGAGTCGCATTGATCTTCATGTCGAAGGCCTCCTCGATCTTGCGAATCACCGCATTAAAGGCTGGCGACTTATTCTTCCATTCGCCTCGCTGGAACTTGTCGTTTGCAATCTCGTGCGTGTCGCCGTGCCAGAGCGTAAAGAGGTCCTCGTTGCCCTGAGCCTGGTGAATCTCCTCTTTGAGAGACTCAAAGATGGACATGTCCTCCTCTGCACAAAAGAGGTCCGGGGCGAAGACGACATCGTGCACCGAAAGGTTTTGCAATTTGCGGCCATTCGTGAGCACCTTGACACGAAGATCCGGTTTGTCGAAGCGCGGCGTAAAGTCCGTCGTGTTCTTGGGCTTGCGAAGTCTCTGTTTGTTGTTGTTCTTGTTGTTGTTCTTGCCCTTGTTGCTGCTCTTGTTATTGTGGTTATTGGCATTTTCTCCGTCGACGGGGGTAGGGCCCGATGCGTTGCGGTCGCGTCCATTTCTGCTGGAAGGCCGGCCCTCGGGCCCGTTCCTGTCGCGGTTTTCACGGTTCTTGGCGCCGCCAACGTGGTTGCCGCTGTTGTTGTTGTCACCTCTGCTGCCGCCTCGTCGGTGAGCCTTTCCTGCGGCAGCGCCTCGAGACTTGCGGCCGGCGACGGGGCTGTCCTTGCGCCGAGTGCTGTTCCTCTCGCCACCCTCGCGCGTCTTGGACTCGACTGTGGTTCCGCTCGCCGTCGTCGGAATCGGCGACGCCTTGGGCGCGGTCGTTAGGTTCGCCATGGCCTCTGTAAGCGGTGCCATGCCGGCTGCCGGCGGCACGAAGGGCGCGGCGTCTGCGTGCAGCGACATTCTGCTCGTGCTCGTCCGCTCTGTCCGCTAGAGAATTCACCGACTTGGACGGTCTGCAGCGAGCGAGTGAGGGGGCTTCGAAGCTATCTATTATTGTGGTTTGCGTTGATCTGCTGGTTCGCCATAAATAAAATCTTGGCCATCGTTAATTCTACTCCCTTTAGCTAACTACGTACTACTACGCTAACTACTACCAGTCACTGCCACTGCCAAACGTAATATCATAATGTATGGGCTAGCGACTGAGATTGAATGCGAACTCTACGGAGGTGAACGGAGACTCGCAATGTGGTCAAAACGAAACGGGAACTCAAGAGCGCGTCCGATTCGGAGATGCGGTAATGCTTGCTCCCCTTTCTTTTTGGCTCTTTCGCCACGGACACTCGGACACACGACTGGTGTCCGTCCTCGCGTCCGAATTGTGTTTTTGCCGTGCCCCGAGAAACGTGAAGAACCAACCCCTCGCCATGTCTGCTGCCTGTTGCCCACCTACCTATGCACGACGCACACGCCATCCATCACGAGCCCACTTGCCTTTTTTAGGGTGTGCGCTCTCAATCATCCTCCACCGCCGCCGCCTGCTCTCGCACCACCGCCGCCGCCGAGCTGCTCGCGCTCGCAAGCCGCGCACGCCCAGCGCTGCCTCCTCGCCCCGCGGGCCATGCGCGCCGCCGTCGTCGTCTTCGTCGCCATCGTCGTCGTCGTCGTCGTCGTCGTCGCCCACGGCCGCACAAGTGCAGACCACCTTGCCCTGCAGTAAGGAAAACAAAGGCGGGAAAGAGGCCTCGGTGAATGCCGGACTAGGCCCCAGAATGGGGCCAAATTATGTGCAGCCGCGGAAAAGAGAAAAAGGAGAAAAGAAGGGGAAAGGATCGGGTAGATCTACGCGACTAATGAATCCCCCCTCTGGGCAATTTTTAATTTTGAAACTTTTTACATTTTTTCAAAGTTTTGCTATGATTAATATGAAGGGCCTTCGAAATTTCGAAATTTCGTGCTCAGTAGAGCCAGATAGCACAAAATTAGGGACACATTGTATGTGTTTTTCCAGTGGACCTCACAGCCGGCCCGCCTTTTCTCCCGCAGACCTCACAAGGGTGCTCTAGTGTACCTCCTAACCAATTATGTTACGCATGGGCAAAAAATCATGCGCAACATCCTCACATGTTAAGGTTCACCTCACAGCTTCCACTGGCAGAGAGGCCTTTTTCGTTCTTGGCGGTTGACCGTGGCTAGCACCGGCGGGGGCGGCAGTAAACGGGAAAAAACCAATCGCTGCAAGAAGACAGACATTGCACGCCCCAAGCACGCATCTACGCATGGTGGACGCGCAAGCCGCGCGCCCTGCAAGGAGGCCGCGCGCAGCCTCTGAAGACGAAGAAGGTGAAGAACCGGCTACGAACACGTGAGATAGCTCACCACACGACGGCGATGCCGATGGCGATAGCGAGGCCGATGTGCAAGAAGAAGCAGTCACCTCCACGGGCAAGTGGCGCACGGGCAAGCTTCGCGACACAGAGAAGAATCGAATCTCTACTATTTGCAAAGGAATGTCAAGAGGCAGCATGAAAAAGGCTCAGGAAGCCTATGGTTCTCTTAGTGATCGAGCGTGTATCTTCAAGCACCCGTGGCGGCTTTATTTAACTCGTGAGGAAGCCTTCGCTCGCCCTTGCGCGATTTGATGTCCATCCAAACTTATGGCGTCA
>KN805387.1:624074-676545 GCA_000818945.1 Schizochytrium sp. CCTCC M209059 | reverse complement strand
CGTTTATTTTGTCGTCAATCGCGAGGTTGGTAAAATACCCCCCCAAATTTGAACACGCTGACGGTAGTATTATGAGCCAGCCTTGGTTGAGTGGGCACTGCAGGCAAGCAAGAACCAAGCCATCGCCATCATGATCTTGCACGAGGACGTCGTTCTCGCGGGGGAGAACAAAGCATAGTCCACGGCCTTGTAGAACGATCGGTAGCTCTCTCTGCGCGTGGAAGCAAGAGGAGCAGAAATCTTCGTCTTGGTGTATGCATCGTTCCCGATGCGGCGCAGCGATAACATAGACGACGCTGGACCCAAGATCGGAAACGCTGCCACAGCTAGCTAGCTAGCTAGCTAGCCATAGCTAGCTAGCCATAGCTAGCCACCATGGGCAGCAAATCCGAATCCGCGAGTTCAACAGCACGCTCGCTCACTCGCTCGCTCGCTTGCTCAGTCGACCTCGCGCGCGCTCTGCTCTGCGGACGACGCTTTCGCGGACGCTCCGCTACACTCGCGCGCCCCCGCGACGCATGGAAAGCGCCGCAAAGCGCGCCAAGACGCAATACTCTTCGTCCGACAGCGAGATGACTTCGCAGGTGGCCAAGGCCAGCGCCGGCAGGCTCGGCTCCGGGACCTTCTTTCTCGTCTGCGATGTGCAGGGTAAGTTGAATGCACGCGGCGTGTGGCGCGACGCATGCCTTTGCGCAGCATGCAATCTAGTACGCAAGACGAGCTGACGGACAAACTCGAGCCACAGACCGCTTCCGCTCCGTGATTCACAACATGGACCATGTCATCGCCAGCTCCTCCTTCCTCGTGCAGGCCGCCAAGCTTCTCGATGTCAAATGCATCTTCACGGAACAAAACCCCGACAAGCTCGGCGCCACCTGCGAGGAAATTAGCACCGATGGCTTTCCCGTGTATCCCAAGACCAAATTCTCGATGCTCACGCCAGAGGTGCGCGCTGAGCTGGCCAAGCCCAAGACCGAGGAGCGCACTTGCGTTCTCTTTGGCATCGAGTCGCATGTCTGCGTCTACCAGACGGCCATGGACCTGCTGGCGGAGAAAGAGTTTGACGTCCACATTGTCACTGATGCCGTCTCCAGCTCGCGTCCCATTTACCGTGACACGGCTCTGCAACGTCTCAAGGAGCAGGGAGCCTACTTGACGACCTCGGAGACGGTTCTCTTTGACATTATGCGCGATTCATCGCACCCGAACTTTCGTCAAATCAGCAAGCTCATCAAGGAACACAACCAAAAGCTTGCCAAGCTCCAGTCCACGCTCTAAGTCAGCCTGCCTGACTTACATTTTCTTTATCAGTACGAGTCTTAACTGCTTTTTATCATGGCCACATGTCTTGCTTTCTTTGTCATCCATATGATGCTGCTATTTCGCCTTGAACGTAACATTGTCTCTTGGGTGAGTCTGATCTTGACGCAGACCGCGATGGACATCATCTTGCGGGATACGGAGCGCGATTACTCATTTGAGGTCAAGTTAGATAAATTTAAACAAATTTCGCACTCTCCTGGTGTCATTGCTATCTATTTTCTCCATCTACCTTTGTTCCTCATCGTGCTTTGCAGGCTCGTCTTTATTATCACCATAATGATCCTCGCCCTTGGGATCACCATGATGATCCTCGTCTTTGCGAGACTCTTCTCGTGGACTCTGACGATCCGATACGGGTGCAGACGAAGATGCTTTGGCGGTATTCTTGTCGGGGACCTCCTCAAAGGTTCTCTTTCGAAAATCGCGAAAGTTGAAGCGGCGTTGCAGGTCAAAGTATTCCCGTTGTGGATCAATCTTGAAACGATTATAAAAGGACGACTGAACGCCAAATGCCTGTTGTGGGCGTGTGTGTTCGACAGGCGTGGCGTCAATGACACCAATGCCTTGAAAATTCAGCATTGTAGGCCATAACATATCGAGCCCCCAACCGGACTTGGCATCATCACTGTCAAAGGTGTGCTGCACATACTCGAGAGCATCGACTCTGAAAAAAGGACACATGATCTCGACAAAGTTCGAGTAGTGCAAAAGAACGCCTTCTCGGCGCTTGATGATCTTTCTGTACTGTGGCTGAATATTTACGTCCAGCAGCGCCGGCTGTCCCATGAGAAGATCGTCATCTTGAGCTATTCGGAACATGCGCACGATATCAACAGGGTCTATGCGCAGATCATCGTCGGGCATCCATATATAGGCATACTTTCGCCACAAGCACTCTTTGAGCGCGCGTCGCATGAGTTGCCACTTGGGGCCTTCGCTTTGCAAAAAGTAATTCGCCTGCCCACGGTATTTTTCGGCTGTCTCGTCGTTGGTTCCGTAGTAAACAATGCAGAGATCGAAACGCCCGTCCTCGTTCCAGGGTGTTGCTTTGTCATGTAGCGAGCCGTCGCCAGCGGCAAGAATGACAAGGAATCTGTCGCGCACCCTGTCCAACTCACGCCCGGGCCACATCCAGCGGGCGTGTCTTCGAGCGGGTGCGCGCGCCGGTTGAGGCCCGCGCGGAGGACCTCGACCTTGGTGAGGTGGCTGCTGCTGCTGCTGCTGCTGCTGCTGCTGCTGCTGCTGCTGCTGTCTTTTGAGGCGGTTCTTGGCGCCACCACGACCACCGCGTCTTCGTCGCTTAGCGGCTGGACGGTCCCCACCGTGCGAGGCATCGTCGCGTCCGCTCCGGTCACGCCCTACAACGTCCTTGTCGTCGCCATCCTCTGCAAGATGTCGCCGCTTACGCGATGCTTCGTCTCCTCCGCGCTCGCGCTCGGGCTTGCGCTCATCGCCGCCCACGTGCGCGTTGAGCAAGGCCTCAAAGTCCATGGTCACGGCCAATGCTGCGACGATGGAGATTTGGTTTGGTGATGAGTCAATTAATAGGCCTCCGTGTTGGCCACCGTGTCGGTCATGTGCGATTCAACGAGTGCGTGCGCGGAGTTTCGCGAGCGACGATATCTGGTGTGCGGTGTCGAAAAGGCGACAAGAACTTCGATTTATCGGTGACGTTGTGAGTCATTCAAGTCGCATAGATCAAGCACGCTCAGAATACGGACGGACCTTGCGGACTGGAGTCGCCTAGTTGCTATGAGCGAGAGCAAATGGCGCATACGGAAAAAGAGTGAACGGAGAGGGTGGAAAGAATCTAAGTTGTTTCAACAAATTGAAAAGGCGAAAAGCATTGCATCCCTGCAGACACGAAACATCCCCTGACAAGAGCGCAAGAGGTCAATTTGCAGCTAGTGGACGCAGCCAACGCGACTTGCTTGCTTGCATGCATGCATGCTCGCTCCATTTTACTGAATAAAGCAGCCGTACTCTGCACCGTCGGCGTTGTTGTTGCCAGTAACGATACGGAGAATGTTCTTTTGATCATCGTTGGCCGAATAAGAGGCGAGGACGTCGGCGTCGACCTGGCCCGAGGCGATCTCCTCCACCAATGAGGCATCGGCCACAGAGGCGTAGGCGGAGACAAGGTTGGGGATCTTGTCCGAGAGAATGACAGGAAGCTGGGCGTCGACGGCCGGCTCGTGGTCCGGCTCGCCCGAAGAGGATCCAGCGGAAGGGTTCGTCGAGGGCACGTTGCAAATGGCATTGACCTGCTCCTGGAGCACATAGGTGAGGTAGATGACCTCGAGATCGTTACTGTGCTTGAGCACGAGGTTGACGTTGGCGACACTGTCCTCGATGCGTGCCTTTTCTGTGTCGATGGCGTTCACTTGGTAATTGAGGACCTTTTCTTTGGAGTCGTGTAGAGCCTGGAGGGCCTCGAGCGTTTCCTGCTCGCGCTGGTCAAGGGCCTTGCGAATTTCGGCAAAGTTTGCCGAGACGGCAGCCTGTTGCTCGGCGAGGGTCTCGTGGAGCTCCTTGAGAACGGTCTCGTTTTGCTTCCGTCCCTCAATAAGCGAGGCGCGCTGCAAAAGGGCCTCGCTGACGCCGTGCTCGACCTCCTTTTGGCGCTCGGCGCGCACATCCGTGACGAGGGCATAGTCCTTGCCCTTGAACTCGCCCTTGAGGAGGCAGACTTGGCAGCAGCCAAGTTCTTCCTCGGTGCAAAAGTACTCGATGTCATTGATCGGGTGGCTCTCGCACTTGGGCGCTGCCGTCATTTCGCTGTGGGTAAGAGGCTCGGGCGAGTGGTCGCGAAAGATGGGCGCGGCGTGGGTCACGTCCCAACACGCTTTGCACGTGTAGGCGTCGCAGACTGTGCAGCGGTACTCGCTGGCGGACTGTTCGCAGTTCTGGCAGAGAATCTTGGAGTCGTGGAGCAGCTTGACGATACGGGCCATACGATCGTTGGGGAAGGGCTCGGCAAAGTGCTCGGCGTTGGCGAGATGCAGCTTGTCCTTGCATGTGGGGCACTGCACGGGCTTTTGCTTCTTTTTCTTTGGGCGCGGGGGCGCATCTCCGTTGGCCTGATCGCCGTCCTCGTCCTCGTCGTCATCTTCGTCTTCGTACACGACCTGTCCGAGCGGGCGCCCATTGTAGGTCTCCAAACACTTTTTGCAAAAGGTATGCAGGCACGGAAGGGTCACCGGCTCTGTAAAATAGGTGTCGCAGACTTGGCACGTCAGGCTTGACAGGGGCGGCAAGGCGTCCTGGGCGTCGTGAGAGGTCTGGCTCGCAGGCGCCGTCACGGCGGGCTCGGACCCGTTGGCCAAAGTGCTCGGCATCGTTTCCGTCTCGGCAGTGGCCATCGTCAAAGCAAAAACCTAGCTTATCTTCTCGACTCTCTCACGCACAAGCACTGGTTCGTGCCTTGCGATTGCAGATCTCGCGTTCGCTATCGTCGCTGCGCGTCCCTATCTCGCGCGCGTCGAATTGTTTGTTTCTTTGTTTGTTTCTTTGTCTGTTTCCTCGGTGTCGTTGCCGATGGCGGGTATTGCATGGCCTACTTTGCTTGGTCGGCTCGAAATCTTCGCGGCCACCATGCTGGCGCTTTAGCGCACTTGTGATGCGCAATAGCCGACTTGGCGCCCACATAACTCACTTTGATTCCTCATTGGGGTCACTTTACTTGTGCGGCCGCGGCGTATACTTTACTTGTGCGGCACATGCTCTACTTCTTGAGCGGTGCATACTGTAGTTGCGCGTGCGGCCTATTCTCCATTTGTTCCCCTTATCAATAATGGTCCACTTGCACATCTTCATGCCATGATGCGAGACGCTCGCCCTGTATAGCTAGCTAGCCAGCTAGCTAGCTCTTGCAAGCATTCTCGAGGACGCTACTGGCGCAGCGCGAGCAGCTGCTCCCGGCGAGAGGGGTTGCGTCCCGACAGTCGCGCTTGTCGGTATTTCGTCCGCGCCTCCATGCAGGCTCATGGCGACATTTGCGAGAGTCCACCTGACTAAACTTGTGCCGCGGGAAATGTGATCTTCTTGCAGTGTCTGGTCTTTTTATCCATCCCGCCTTGTCGCGTCGCCCTTCAGCCCTCGCCTGGCGAAGCCCGGCCTTCCTAGGTGAGTGAGCGAGGCGGCGCAGACCTGGATCACAGCGCGTACGGAAAGTTTGCCAAGAGCACAGACGCAAAGCGGGGAGGCAGCGCGCGCGTCAAAGCCTGGAGCAACTTTCGCGGCACAGACGAAGGTCGAGCCGAGCAAAGCAAAGCAAAGCAAAGCAAAGCAAAGCAGAGCAGAGCATCATGTCGGTGGTAAAGGGCCTCAAGGCCGCGGCGGAGCCCGTGTCTGGCGCCGGCCTGCGCGTGGGCATTTGCTACACGCGATGGAACGATGAGGTGATCGAGGGTCTGCGGTCCGGATGCGTGGCCGAGCTCAAGAAGATGGGCGTCGAGGACATTGTCGAGAAGCAGGTGGCGGGCGCTTACGAGCTCCCCTTTGCGGCCAAGTGCATGATTGCTAGCACCGAGGTTGACGCCGTGGTCTGCATTGGTTGCCTCATCAAGGGCTCCACGATGCACTTTGAGTACATTTGCGAGGCTACCTCGCAAGGTATCATGCGCGTGGGTCTCGACACTGGCGTGCCTGTGATCTTTGGCGTGTTGACCTGCCTTACGGACGAGCAGGCACTCTACCGCGCTGGTCTCACCGAGGATGGCGGCCATAACCATGGTCCCGAGTGGGCAACCACGGCTGTGGAGATGGCAATTATGGGCAAGGAGAGCGGCGTCCGCACCAAGAAGGCATGAGCTTCCTCCTCTCATGTTGCTTCGTCCTGATGTGTAGCACTTTATGAAGAGCAAACAGCTTGAAAACCATACTCGTCTTTTCTTGCCTTGCTTGTCTTGTCTTGCTTTGTCTTGTCGTGTGCTGTCTTGAACTTGGTCTTGGTCTTGTCTCCTTGCTCGCGGAATGGATGCACGAATAATTGCAAAAAGCTCGATGGCACCGCCACGACGCGTGCATTAGACGTTGGTGGCGAGCCGAGAAGAGTCTGGCTGCGTGCTACGAGAGTATGGGGTAGCCGTAGAACGTGCAGCGCCCTCTAAATCATCTCCTCCTCCCATTCCATTGCCCATCGTCATGTCGTGGAGGAAGTCACTGTGATCTTCGTGCTGCAAGCGGCCACTTCCCGATGCAGCGGCGCTGGCCTCGTGCAATGTCCGGCCACGATGGGAGCCTTGGTGCTGAGAATTGGTACGGCGTTGTGAAGCCCCACTGGGCATGTGCTCAACGTTAAATGTGGCCTGCTCGGCGAGGTAGCTGCCCCATTTGAGATGAATGGAAAGCCAGTACATGATCGCCACGGCGCAAATGACTGTAATGAGCCCAGCGATGGGGAGATACTCGAAAAAGAGGACCCAGCCCGCCAGCGCAAGATTGAGCATGAACATGGGGACGCCAATTGTGAAGAACCAAAAGGCGCGCATCCAATCTTCTTCGCAGCGCAAGACCCAAAACTGCTGAAAGGGCATTTTCGCGCGTTCGAGATCAAAGGCCTTGAGCACGCCTACGAGCATGAGGGTACAAATGACAAAGGAGAGACTCATGATGCAGACCGTAATGGCCGTCGAGAGGGCCCAGAGACCAATGAGGACCGCGGGCACATCGTTGGATGGAATGTTGAGCTCGATGAGGACCACCACGCTAAAACCGGCGATGAGCGCGGCAAGGTTTGCGATGGACCGCAGCTGCTCTACCTTTTCGTCAATCTGTCGGCGCAGGATCTCCAGCTTGCGGTACTTGATCTCCTCCTCGCGCCACTTGGTGGCGAGATGGACGTCGGCCAGGGCCAAGCCAGCGTTAAAGAGCTCCGCCATTTCGCTTGTTGTTGTTGTTGTTGTTGTTGTTGTTGTTCTTTGTCGAGCACGACGAGTCTTGCGCGCGCGGGGGCAAGAGAGGGAGCGGACGCGTGCGTCGACACCCTGCTTTGTGCGTCGGGCTATGCTGCGTTAGTAAGCTTTTCTTTGACTGGCAAGTTGCCAAAACGAGGCCGAGCTCTTTTTCCCTGCTTACTCCTTACTGGCAGAATACTTTTTAAGGTCTTTTACGACAATTGGGGGCCCTCTTTTGCATCTGAGGATGCGAGAGGAGGAGCACGACAGAAAATAACGACTTGGGGACCACAAGAGACTTTGTCCGAAGAGAATGCAACGTACGACCTGAGTTAGCAGAAGTGCAGTTGTCAGAAATCAGAGGTATACACGGGTCTGTCTTTTTGCGACTCTACTGCTTCGTTCAAGTAGACACGAAGTGATCGCGTTGAAGAGATAAAGCTGTTTGACTCCTCGTTCCTGTAGTCTAACTTTGAAGAGGAAGCCAGTAGTCTCTCATCGCATGTTACCAGTATCGAGCAGCGTCATGACGCGACCGTGCTCTCTCTTTTTGAATCAATCTTGTGTGAGAAAGAAAAAGAGCAGAGGAAAGCGACGTACTCCGAGGATCTCGATTTTCAAAGTAGTCGCATCTATTCATACTTGCAGTGCTACACATGAAAGAGGGAAAAGGTTTTTTCCTGAAGACCAGACAAAAGGAATTGCCCCGAAAGTATGCTCATTCAGGAATGCCCGAAAATTTTCCATTTACGTGCGAGAACTCTCGAAAGCGGGAGGAGAGTCTGGCTGCGCAGCTCCATCAAAGTCTCTTGCAGCTTTCTTGGAACGCGTAATGACCTCAATGCTGCTTTTAAATGATTCTGTGCAGGGCAACGCAGCACAATAGCTTTAAATGCTTATAGCAAAGCTCACGCTTGCCAACGTGGTCTACACCGCGCTTCTTGAAAAAAGAAACATACTTTCGCCAACGTTCCACATAATACTTTTGGATGCCGCCTGAACAAAAAGCTATGGGCAAGTGGAGATTCATTACGTGGATGATGTTCATCGACACGGAGCAGATTACGTTGTGTTGCCGACCATCTGCTACGGCAGTAACACGATCATAGGCTTCTTTTCTGACATTTGATGAGAAATGACGATGAATGTCTTGCGCAACCGTGCAGATTCCAGATTTTGGAAGAGGAGAGCTCACGTTTTCGAGTTGTGGCAAGAAACTGAGTGAACGCTCTGAATTTCCAGGTTCTGAGAGCCCTTTGCTCATACAAGTCCATCTTCGAACAGGCATGTTTGCGCAAATGCCAACATTGCAGGGAATTTCCTGCAAAGTAATACAAAATGTGTCTCGATGAGGCAAAAACGCAAGTGAACGCTCTGATTTTCCAAGTTCTGAGAGCTCTTTGCTCGTACAAGTCCGTTTTCGAACAGGCGTGTTTGCGCAAATGCCAATATTGCAGGGAATTCCCTGCAAAGTAATACAAGATGTGTCTCGATGAGTCTATTGAATGACACCGTGGAGAACGTTGTGCTTGGAAGAGCTCTAGAGTAGGAGTGACATCATGCATTATGGATGATGCGGAATCAAGAGGAAGTGGAGAAGCCGAGATTGTTTGTTCCCTCCCAGCGACAGTCGATGGACCCTGGTAGCCAGCGTCCCAGGGGCTTTTGCCATTGTAGCAAGTCCGTTCGCTGCGAGAAGGATCTTGCAACAACAATTCCGTGCCAATTTTCCCAGACGCGCAGGACGCGGGGGCGTCGTAGTCGGCCGGCGAGAAGGTGACGTGCTCGAGCCGCTCGGACACGCCCCTAGACTCAAGATAAGGCGCGTGCCGCGGGATTTGACAGTTATGGGTCATTCATTCAAGATCAACGTCGTGCTGTGTTCGTTCGCGCGGCCCCAGCAACGAACGGCAAGCAGCCCGCGCGCCACCTCGACGGACGTTGCGCGACGTGTAAAGCAAGGCAAGGCAATGCAAGGCAAGGCAAGGCAAAGCAACGCCAAGGAGGAGCGAAGTTGCCTGGCCGCTTGCGCGTCACGTCACGCCAGGCCATGCCCGGCCCATGATCAACGGGTTTTTCCCGCCGGCCATGCCCGGTTCGAGTTCACAGGTTGGACATCATCTTCTTCTGTCTCCACGTTATGGATGCCCAAGTCGGAGACGGAGCCTGGACGGAGGTTTATTCCCCGCGCGGTGTACTCATTTATGTAAGATAAAACCTGGCCCAACAAGCAAGCAAGCAAGCAAGCAAGCAAGCAAGCAAGCCTTGGCGAGCGTATCTTTCCTTTCTCTCACTCGCGTCCCATCATTCCCTGGGCACCTCAAGTTTGTCTGTCTCCACCCATACCTGCCTGCCCTGCATCCTGCATCGAGGCCGGCCGTGGCTGACTCGCTGGCAAGACGGACGGCGACGGGCGGCCGAGGGTCGAACGCGCGGCGCGTCGCCCGCGGCCAGCGGAGGCAGCACGGCCGCGCGGATCGAAGCGAATCGAGTGCGCTCTGCGGCGAGTTCTGCTTCACAACTACGCCTCCCGCCGCTCGCAGGAAGAAGTCGAGCTACAAAGAAGCAGCGGCCAGCAGGCATCCCGGCCTAACTAACGCGCAACGAACGTCTTCGTCGTTCCTGCCGCGCCCTCCCCTCCGCGGACTCGCGCCGTCTTGGACTTCCGAGCTGCTCTTTCTGCGCCCGCGCGTGCCCTTCGACAGAGCCTCGCTCGTCATGCCAGCCCGCACGGTTATCTTTCGTCTGGCCTGGGTTGGTTCAAGTTCAAGTTGGTTCGCCAAGGCGAGCTCGTTTTTATCTTAGGTCGAGCGACGGATCGACCGGTTCGACCCGCGTCGTCGGTCCAGACGCTCGCTGTCTCTGCGCGCGTGCCGCTCGGACCGCGTCGCGTGCCGCCTGGATTGCGTCTCACCCCGGGGGTTCTCGCAGAGAAGGGGGGGGAGAATTCTCGCGGCGAGTGGGACGGTGCAGACAGCTGGCTGTCTGTCTGCACGGGGCGCGTGGAGATCTTTCATATGCAAAATCTGGCTGGCTCATCGTGGCGGGTGGTTGGGTTTCTTTTCTGCTCGCGTGTCTGCGCAGCGAGGACCCCCAGCGCGGCAACTTCACTGTCCCCCAGGCGCCGATGATAGACAAGAGAGATGGGGGCACCGCATGTCACGATTCTCCGGCCGGTCGATCTCGAACCGCTTTCTCGGCTTGCTCGCGAGTCCATCTCCGACCGCCCGACAGACACGACCGACACGACCGACGCGCCGAACGGCCGCCCCGGCCAGCCGCGAGTATCGGCCTACGCGGAGAAGCTCTCGCCGTCTGGCTTTCGCTTGGCCATCTGCATCTCCGCTGCACGCGCCCCCTAACTCAAAGATCAAGATCTCGAGTTCGAATGTTTCCGAACGTGGAACTCGACCTTCGAACTCGAACTTCGAGCTCGAACAGAATCCGAGTCCATTTTTGCTCGTCTTTCCTGCCTTTCTGCCTGCCTGCTCGCGATGCGATGCGATGCGATGCGATGCGATGCGATGCGAACGCGAGTCGATGCGATGCGAACGCGAGTCAATGCGATAAAAGTCGATGCGATGCGAGTCGCAGCTCCTCCCTCCGCGTCTGTCCCCCTCGAAATCGCCATCCATCCAATCGAGCGGCGGCGGCTGCGCTGTCTCGCCGCCTTCGCCTTCGCCTTCGCCTTCGCCTTCGCCTTCGCCTTCGCCTTCAACTTCGCCTTCGACTTCAACTTCGCCTTCAACTTCGTCACGGGCCCACTTCAAGTCTGTCGAGCTTGGCTGTGTCTCTCTTTCTCATTTGCTCGTCTGGCTGGTCTGTCCGCCTCGCCTCTTCCTTTATTTGAATTGAAACCCGCCAGCTGCCGCTGCGGCTGCGGCTGCGATGGGTAAGACGCGAGGATCGCAGCGCCCAACTCGAACTGGGCCGGGGAGCTGGGCTCGAAGCGGAGTCGGCGCGGACGCCTCGTGCGGCGCAAGAGCCCCGCCACTGCAAGGCGCGCGAAGGCGGCCTTGCGGGAAATGGTCGCGCCTGGCGGGCATCGAGCGCGCGAAGAACATGTGAAAGCGAAAGCGAAAGCAGAGAAAGCGAGGGCACGGGACACACACCTTGTCTCCCTCGCTCGCTCCACACCAAAAGTGCGCCCACAGATACGCCTGAAGCCGCCCACTAGAGAATACCTCCCTCTCCCGCAGTATCTCTCGCCGCCACTGGGGACCAGCACCTCCTTCCGAGGTGCTGCTCGGGGACGGTTATTTTCTTCGCGGGCCTCCAGTGAAGGGAGTGGGGACATTTGCGCCGAGTACCGCTGGAAGCGCGAGCCTGGTCTGAGAGGCTGGTGCGTCCCCGCGGACGCAGAGGGGCAAAAAGGCAGCAGGGGGAGGGGGGGGAAGATGGGGCAAGAGCGTAGGTGGTGAGGTTCCCCCACAGACCGCGCCTCTCCAGGTCGCGGCCTGACCAGGCCGTTCCCTTGCGGCCGTTGACTCTTGCGGTCGCCGCAGCCACGTGCCGCGTACGTCCTGGCTGGCTGGCTGGCAGTCTGGCTGGCAGTCTTGCTTGCCATCGCGAGATTGCATCTTTCTCTCCGCCCTACAGTGGCTGGCTGCTCGATGACGGAAATCGGTCTACGCTGCTGCAGTCTGCCTGTCTCTCTACGTATCTGTCTGCGCGAGCGCACGCGAACTTATCTTGCTTTCGTAACTCATTTCTTTTTCCTTTTCTTTTGTTTTCCCTTTTTTTTTCTCTCTTTCCTTTTTCTTCTTTTCTCGATTTGGTGGGTTTATTCGCGGTACTACGCCCGGGCTTCGCCGACTTGCGCGCTGACAAAACCCCATTTGTCCCTTCGGCCTGCCCGCACGCACGCATCTTCCTCCCATTTCTTTGCGATTTCTTCAGCCGCGCGCTGCAACCGACCTCCATCCATGGCGAGCGTGCGCCTGAAGAAGACCTTGGTCTGCTCGGCTCGCAGCCGCAAGATCTAGCTGGCCTGGCTGGCTGCCGTCAGCTGCTCGTCGGAAAGGAAAAGGCACGAGTTGCATGGCCCGCATGGCAAGAGCGAATGCATGGCACGACTTCTTTGCGAGGAAGGGGGGCCAGGAGTGACTGACTCCTCTTGCGAGCAAACAATCGAGTCGCCCACTCGTCTCGCTGGACGCCTAGCTGCGCCGTGGCCGAGAAGACCAAGGAACGAGACCCGGGGCCGAGCCCAGGTTCTCGCGCGAGCCACGGGCCACGAAGCCGTCCCGCGCAGAAGTGGGTGGCATTTTTAAAGCGATCGACGATGGTGACGATGAAGGAGAAGGAGGAATGAGGCGTGTGCGGCGGCGGTCTTCATGTGCACGTCTTGCGCCGCGACGAAGATTCTGTAGGCAGAGCGTGTTGGCAGGCGGCCGAGAACGCCAGGGCTTGCGGCTCGCGAGCGAGCGAGAGGCCAAGCCAAGCCGAGCCAAGCCAAGCCAAACCAAGCGGCTGCCTGCGAGTTGATTTGGTGAACTCGATCAATTTGTGTTGAATGAACAAGGCGAGTTGCGCGTGCGTGGGAAGAAGGAGCGAGGACCAAAAAAAAATTCAAAAGAAAAGAAAAAGCAAAAAAAAAAAGGGGGGGGGGGAAAAAGGGAAAGCGGCGCCGCGCAGACAAATCTCCACCTGCAGCACGAGCCGCCAACGCCGCGCGGCTCTGCCTCGCCGCGGCGGAAGCTCGCCAGCGGCCTCCCGCGCACGCTCGAGATCGACCTGCGCTGTCTGTGCCTACGTGCGTGCGTGCGCGCTTTTCTCCCTCTCTCCTCCTCAGCGGGCTAGCTAGCTAGCTAGCTAGCTAGCTGCCTGGCTGGGCATCATCGACGCGTCGGGTCGCAGCGCTCGCTCCCTTCCTTTCTTCCTTTCTTTCCTTCTTTCTCGTTTCTTTTTTCTTCTTTCTGAGTGCCTTCCCTTTTTTCAAACGGCTTCGAAAAACTTGCATGGCCAGCCTTGCTCCATCATGGCGCTGCAACCCAGCAGCGTCCTGTTCAGCCGCCCTGGCGCTCCGACGACTTCAACCGCCGCGCGCACTTGCTGCCCTGCTGCTGTGTCGGTCGATCGATAGATCAACTGATCGATCGATCGATCGAGCGAGCGCTCCATTGAACTCTTATCGAGCAGAACCAGGCTCCGCCTCGCTCGCCCAGGTCTGGCAAAGACAAGAAAAGCAGTCAGTCGTAAAATCAATCAATCAATCAATAAATCAATCAAAAATAAAAATAAAAATAAAAATGAGAATGAAACAGAGAACGCAGGCTTCTCCTTCCACGTTCTCCCTGCGTGCCAGCTTCCTTGCCCGACCAGCATCATGAGCAAGAGCGATTAAAGTACGTTGGCCGCGGTTCTCGTCCGCCTTCCGACCCGTGGAAACTCGGGTATACCGCTGCTGCGCAACAACCACCTTCAAAAAGGCGCGGATTGGGTTCCCTACGGAGAAAAAAAGGGAAAAAAAAAGCTGCGGAGGCCTAGTACTACGTAGGCCTACTAGTAGCCTTTCTATCTTTCGATCTATACACGCCGGCCAGGGTGCGTGCGTTAGTTAGTTAGCAGGGGAGAAAGAAGAAGAAAAGAAAAAAACCTGGGCGCACCTCGCCTCGCCTCGCCTCGCCGCCGCTTGGGCCGGCCATCTTTCCGCGCCTGGACACCCCGCCGCCGCCGCCGCACGCGGACGCGCGGCCAGGGGACGCGCGGCCGCGAGACCACGCGAGGCCACGCGGCCAGGGGGGGGGAGGAGAGGGCCGGCCGGGGGTGGAAGCGGCGGCGCTGGAGGCAGGCGAGCGAGCAGGCGATTGATTGACTGACTGATTGATTGCTTGGCTCCCTCGATTGACTGATTGATCGATCGCCTGCGTGCAGGCAGAGCTTGCCCGCACCAAACCTGGAACCCCGGACGCGACATCGCGTGCAGGGTCGCCGTCCGCCTTCTTCTGCCGTGCCTTGCGCAGCGCAGCGCAGCGTAGCCCGCGCGGAGAGGACGCACGAGCGGATCAAGACGTCGCAGCGCGAGCCGCCTCGGCGAGGAGACAATCCAGGGCGTAGAGCAGCGCCTGCTTGCTCGCCTTGCCCTGACCTACCCTGGCGTGCCTTGCCAAGGAAAAGCAAAGCAAATTAAAGAAAGGAAAGAAAAAGAAAAAGGCGCCAGGAACCCGGCGAGCAATTTGCGTTGCGCACACTTCGCCGTTAGCGTGCACGGTATTATCGGTCCCCTGGCCGGCGCGTGCCCTCGCGAGGAGCTCGCGCCCATTTACGCCATTCGCGTCGTCTGTCGTCTGCACCGCGCCGCGTCCGCCTTCCTTCGCGTGCGGGTTCGCGCCGCGCCGAGCCGGCGGGAACGCGATCGTCTGCGGTCTCAACGAGCCCGCGCTATCCGACCGGCGTTGCGTCGCGTTCGCGATCTCGCGGGGGCGGCCTCTTGGCGCCTTTACCACAGCGCGTTCGTTCGTCAGTCAGTCATCCCTCCTCGCTAGCCCATCAGACAGCCCGAAGGCAAGACAAGACAAGACAAGACAAGACTGACCTGGACGCTTCGCAGCGGCCTCGGAAGGAACGGGGTTTCTTTTCTTTCCTGCGCGAGAGGGCACAGCTCAGCGCAGGGAGCAGCACCATAACGAAGTTCGAGCAGAGCAAAGCAAAGCAAAAGTAAAGCAAAAGCAGAGAGCTAGCTCGCTCGCTGTCTGGCTTGCTCGCGCGCGAGCGAGCGAAGTCGAGGTCAAGGTCGAGGTCGAACCCGAGGACGGCTGCGCGACCGCACGCGCCGCGGCAAGGTGGCCGGCGCGCGAAAGCCGCCAGGATTATTGATTGATCGATTGCTCGAGTGACGGACGCCTCGAGGCGGCAGCGGCAGCAGCAGCAGCGGGGCGATCTCTCTCCCTGAAGCCTGGTTCGGGTGCGGGCGGCGGTACAACACAAAGCTCGTCTCGAGCGAGTCCTTGCTTGCTCTATCTATCTGTCCATAGTCAGGGCGCACGCGCCGCGGGGAGCCGGGGCGAGCGGCGCCGCGCGTGCCACCGGTGCGTGGCTGCCGGCCCGGCCTTGCTCGCGCGACAGAGGCGAGGAAAGGCGAGGCGGGAAACTCACGAGTGCCGGCCAGCGAGCCGAGCCACGGCGCGCGCGACACGCACCCTGGCGAGGGAGAGGAGGGAACGAGCGGACGGGCGGCCAGCCCCCGGCCGAGGTCAGCGTACGTCTCTCTCTCTCTCTCTCTCTCTGCGCGACGGCGAGGAAAACACCGTGCGTGTCTCCAAGCCGCCGGCGACAGAGACGGAAATAGACAGACAGACAGACAGACAGACAGACAGACAGACAGACCGCTGCCTGCGATCCATCGATCGAGCAAGCAAGCAAGCAAACATACTTGCATCCAGCCATTCGTGGCTCTTTGCACAAGCAAATTGATCTGATTGATCGATTCACGTTGAGCCCCGGCGACCACGACGACGACGACGTCCTCGGTCGCGACGAGCCGAGCCAAGTCAAGCCAAGTCAAGCCCACCCGAGCCTATCTATCCGAGTGAAGCCCAAAGCTCGCCGAGGGTCCGTGACGCTGGCTGGGCCTGCGCCAAGAACCCGACGACGCCGCCCCCGCGTGCCTGCCTGCCTGCCTGCCTGACTGAGCCCGCGGGTTCGCTCGCTCGCGCCTGCCGCCACCTGCGAAGCAGCTGCTGTTCCCACTCCTTGTGTTTCCTGTCCTGCCCTTGTGCCTGCCTTCCAAGGCTTGCCTTTGGTGGGAGGGAGCGGCGGCGAGAAGACTTCCGACAGACGGGGTGTCCGCGAGCGTCGTGCAGAAAAGCAAGTAAGCAAGCCCCGAACAAAGCCAGCAAGGCAGAGGACTGGACGGTTTGTGCCGCGTGTGCATACCTGCATCAGGAGCAGAGCAGATTGATCGATCGATTGATTGATTGATCGATTGATTGATTGATTGATTGATTGGTCTCATTCAATCGATCGCGATACCGCGGGTTGCCGAGCTCCACGGCGCAGCTTCCACGCACGCCTGGACGCCAATCGAGTCACAAGTCGAGCCGAGTCGAACGTGTTTTCGTTCAGATCGCCAACCACCCAAGCCAACCCTAGCCAAGCTGATCGGGCACGACACGATAAAAGAGCCACGCATCCATCGTTGGAACCGAGGAGGCTACCTGGCATCGATCGCCATCGCCATCGCCTGTGCGCCGGGACACAAGCAAACGCAAAAGCAAAACCATTCGGATGCTCATACCGGCGACCTCGGCCGCCGACATGGACGACCTAACTAGCCTCGCGGGCGTTTCAGACGCCAGCTGGCCGAGCTCGCCAGGGTCTCTACAAACCATCGGCGGTGTGATGGTCGATACTATTGAAGAGGAACAGAGGCCCGAAGACGCCGTCAAGGTGACACGGAGAACCGCTGCGAAGGGCGTTGGCCTTCGCGCCAGGCGCACCTTTACGCCGTACGAGGTCGTCTTTGCAGAGTCCCCCCTCCTTGAATTTCGCCGCGACGAAGACATCGACCGTGCCGTCTATCACGACCTTCCCGATGAGGCCCGTCGCGCCTTTTTCAGGCTCAAAGATTCGTGCAGCAGCTCCAACCTCTTGGAGAGAACGCCCAGCAACATGAGCACCAACAGCCGAACTGAACACGATGATGACAACGCCTCAAGCCACCGCCGTCGCCGCTCTTCCCGTGACGATAAGTCGGACCCCGGCAGCACCACGTCATCCTCTGCGAGGCGAAAACTCGTGAAAAATGCATCCTCCTCGTCGCTCTCTTCGGCGTCAATAAACGCGTCGTCCTTCAAAAAGAGAAACAGCCAGAATATTACCAAAACCAAGGAAAACTTGGCAAGTAACGACGAGGCCAGCACCACGATCGACGAGCCCGACGACGTCGGCCGCCTTCGCAGCGACAGCCAACGCAGTTGCATCAGTTCGTCTGCGTGCTCGCCCCGCTCTTCGCGCACCTCGGCGCTCTCAAGTAGTGGCGAGGGCTCTGCAGCGAGCGAAGAAGACGTCAGCCCCTCTGTTATGCAGCAGCAGCTGCAGCAGCAGCAGGAGCAGCAGCAGCCCGTTGCAGCATCGCGCAGGAACTCCAAGGCATGTGCGCGCACCTCAGACTCCGGCGATATGCAGTCTGAAAAAACTCCCATGGGCGTCTGTGAAACCAACGCCATTTGCCTTGGCGACGATTACTTTGCCGTGCTCAAATACGGAGCGCGCATCAATCATTCGTGCGCACCCAATTTGAGCTACCGTTTCGAAGAAAGAGAACACTCGCGTCAGGTCGTCTTTTATGCTCTTCGCCACATTGAAAAGGGCGAGGAACTCTACCTTTCCTACGTGGATCAGTCGCTCCCGCGTGACGCGCGCAGGGCCCTGCTCTTCGAGCGCTATCGCTTCAAATGCAGATGCGAGTCATGCTCGCTGAAAAACGACGAGCTTGAAATAGCAGAGACCAGACGAGAAAATCTCGCTGAAATGGACAATAAAATTTACGAGGCCACCGAAACCAAGGACTTCGACAATGCCTTAGAGATCGTTGATCGCCGACTCGATCTCTTGAATGAGGAACCTGGTCTTCGAACGCCGCTCCTCATGCTTCGGACCGAATTCGATGCTTTGCGTATTTGCGAGGAAATGGCCAACGTTGATGGAATGACTCGCTGGATTTGCGCCGCTACAGAGCATGCAAGAATTGCTCATGGCGAGGCTTCACTCATTTACGCAGAGCTTTGCCGCAAAACGCGTGACATTCAGCTGCTCGACCATATCGACAATTTTCATTGAGAATAGATATTCTCAAATGGAGCTCTAAATCAAGTCACGTCATGTCGAGTCGAATCGAGCATACTTTTGGAGGCTCGCGCACACCTTTTGGCACATCGTCCCCGTACATACAAATATATATATATATATAGAGAGAGAGAGAGACAGAGAAGAAAGTAGCGCCCACGTCTATAGCCCAGCAATCAAAATGGGCTCCGATTATCGGCATGGCGCGCAATCACATTGTATAAATTCTGATATCAATTTTACCCAATTCTTTTTATTCAGTAAAAGCAACAAAACAATTGGTACGAAAGAAACTTTTTTAAAAAATCCATGGCCTTCCGTCACAATTATCAAAAACATACTCGAGGTACTACGTATATACGTACCTACAATTGAAAAAAAGGAAAGGTGTAAAAAATTGATCCATCTCTCTCTTAATGTTGTTTTTATTATTGTTGTGGCTGCTGTTGTTGCTGCTGCTGCTGCTGCTGCGCTCCAGAGCCGCCCTGTCCTGGCGCGTACGGCATCGGAGGTGCTCCGCCGGAATAGTAACTCATCTGCGGCTGGCCGTAGTGGCCAGGGTACATTCCCGGCGCGCCCATTGGCATACCCGGGTACATCATTTGAGGCGTATACCCATAGCCCGGGTTCATTGGCATGTAGCCACCTTGCGGCATCCCGTACGGCATTCCACCTTGCGCACCTTGCGGCACGCCATATCCTCCATCTGTCATTGTCTGCGCTGGCTGCGAAGGTGTGAACTCCACGGCATTGGCGTTGGGCCGCCACTCCTTGGCAGCAGAGTTCAGACCCTTCTTTACCTCCTCTTTGGCGGTCTTCTCTCCTCCAGCCGCCTTGCTGGCCTCGGTCTGCTTCTTTTGTTTGTCCGCACCTGCTTCGCCACCACTGCTCGTCCCACTCTTTTTCGTCTTGAGCGTCTCTGAGAATTGCTTCAGCCCGTCAATCTCGCGCTGACGCTCAGTCATGCGCTTCTCTTCAGCTGCAGACGGGCTCGCCTTGGCCGTCTCTACCTTGGCCGAATCAGGTTTGGCAGCTTTTACCTTGGCTGCCTCAGGCTTGGCTGTCGCAGTCTTGGCGGACTCCTTTTTACCGCCCTTAGCGGTCTCCGTCTTGGTCGCCTTGGCTGCCTTGGCGGTTTCTACCCCAGTGTCCTCAGTACCAGGCGCATCCTTGGCAGTAGTGTTGCCAGCCGCCGAGTCCTCCTTGACATCCTGGGTCTGGGATCCACGCACGCGGGCAGCCCAGCTCATGGCACCGCCGGCGCTCGCCTTGGGCGCCTCAGGAGCAGCCTGTGCGGCGGCGGCAGCAGCGGCGCCGGCCTTGGGGGCCGCGTCACCTTGTGCTTTGCCACTAGCCTCCGGGGTGCCACGGCGATGCGGAGGCTGATAAGCATTCTCGTTCCGCGTGACTGATGAGTAGCGCGATTCCTCATCAAGGTCTTCTTCGCCAGACGGAGCAAGGCCACGCTCCTCGCGTACATGAAAATTGCTCGACGACTGCGATTCGATCGACCGTGCAAGGCGGTTCGCACGCCGTCGCTCAGACTCGCTAATCTTGCCCTTGTCCAGCTCAGTTGTGTAGAGGTTTTCGTTGTAGGTCGATTTGACGCCAAACTTTTCTTCATTGACCTTGAATTGGTCCCAGCTCCCTGCTGGACCCCCGCTCTCCAATGAAGCGCCCTTGAGCGAGTCCGCGTTGCCGCCCGAAACGGGCGGGCTCGCAAGCCAGGCGGCGGATTGTAATTTGCGCTCCGCGCCGCTCGCGCGGGCACCGCTGCTAATGTCAGTGTCCGTGCGAAAGCCGCCGCTGCCCTGGCCCTTTTCGTGTTGCGTCTCACGCTTCACGGCCTCCACCATGCCGCCTGCGTCCGCAGCAAAAATGTTCTCGATATCCTTCCACATAATGTTCACCGGCGCCGCGGACGTCGGGCCCGCGGATTCGCCCTTGGTGCCCGCGTACTGAAGCGTGACCCCTTCGAATGTGGATCCAGCATCGCCGGGCTCGTTTTTGGCGCCAACAAGAACGCCCTTGACTACGCTTCCGTCCGTCTTGGTCACTTCCACCGTCTGGCCCATGAGGAAGCCGAGCGCGAACGCTACGCGGTCCTTCGAGCTCCTGCCCGACGCATTGCCGTTCATTTTTGCTCGCTTTTGGTCAAAGTCGCCGTTCACGGGCGCAAAGACGGGAGACTTGGTTTCCTAGCCTCGCTCGCCTCGAAAACGTTCGAGCGCGTACACGAGCTTAAAGTCGAGTAGCAGCCTTGCGTTCGCTGCGAGAGAGCTATCCACGAACGAGGAGCTCGCGAGTATTATCGACGGCGAAACTCTAGGTGAATGAATGCGTGAGCAATTCCTGCTCCTCTACGTCTCTACAACGCACTTCGTTTCTGCGATAACCCCTAGAAGCCTTACGCTATGCCCCGACGCTCGACGCCCTACCTCGCCTCGTTGCGCTCCGCCGCGTCGGGCTGCACGCGCGCAGCCGCAGCCCTCGCCGCGCCGCGCCGCGCCGCGCTGCTGCTTTTCTTGGCGCGACCTCGTGCTCGTCAGCTCGTTCGGCCGCTCGCTCGCTCGCGTGGGTGCGGGTAGGGGGCGCCCACCGCTTCCCTCGCTCGCTCGCTGGTACGCACGCTCGCGCGCGCTCGCTCGCACGCACGCACGCACGCACGCACGCACGCACGCACGCTGGCTCGCTCGCTTACTCGCGGCACAGGCGCAGACAAAGCCAGACTGCTTGTTGCAGTAGTAGTAGGGGCAGATAAGGGAGAAGAAGGACCTCAAGATCGCAGAGATCGACTGAAGAGCATGGATGACCGGAGCTCACGACCTTTGCGCTCTTCCTCAACATGACCGAGCTCGTCGGGCTGATGATGTCGTGAAAAGGCAACAAACTGGCGTTGGGGTCATTGTGCAATCCGTCAAAATATTTGTTTTTATATGGCAGAAGAGGGTGGGTGTGCAGTGCGTGCAGGGCTTGCTCGCAAGCTATGACTCCACGGAGACACGCACGGAGGAAGCGCGAAGGCGCCGGCGCAATGTGAACGATGACCTACTTTTGACTAAATCGCACCAAATAGGTACACCATTGGGAACACGGCGAAACGTATTGAGTAACTTCATCATCTGCATCGGAATGTTATTGTTTTTTTTGTTTTTGTTTTTTACGAATGTGAGATGCGGGACACACTCGGAGAAAACAGGATATCGAGCGAACTTACATTGCAACAGTGGCCAACGACGACGATGCGCTCGTCCGGAAGAGCATGGATGATTTTTTTGAGCCGTGCTATCTGTGCATCCGACTTAATGGGCTCGAAGCTGTGCCGCTCATCATCATGTTCACACCACCATTTGCAGAGACACTCTACATTGTTAGCTTACATTTGCGCGGTAAACAAAATGCTCGATTGAAAAGGAACAAATCGCTTCACGTACCTGGAGGACCACCACTGTGTCCCGTAATTGGCTTCATAGTCTTCGATGAGTGTAAAATCGACGTCGGCAAATTTCGACAATCGTCGCAGGTCTGCGTCCTGACAGAGAACCTCATATGGCCTTCCCGTGTTCTCATAACCTGACATTTTTTTTCTTAATGCAAATTCAGCAAGTTCAGGGACAACGATGATCTTACACGGGTGTCCTTCGAATATAATGCAGGCAGTCTCAAGCGCACGTGATAGTGGAGAACAGAGCACGGTTTGCACACTTTTGAAGCGTGCGTCGCGTTTGATTTTCTCGCCAAGCTTTCGCATTTGCAGGACCCCTTCTTTCGAGAGTTTAGCGTCTACCAGCGCAAACGAGGTGCGCCGATCGCCCGAGCTCGCTTCTTGCGCCTGTGACTTTGCATGGCGAATCAGCACCACTTCCTTTTTCCGCGTCATCTTCACGCTGATGACCCCCCCTTCTCGTCGGCAGGGCTGTCTCGACGCACAACACAAATGACTTTGTATCCCGAGACAACAGGATCCTCACGCCGTCGCCACCCCTCAAGGCTGTCTCTAGCCCTCGGTCTGCGCCATTACCGACGCGTGGCAATCTCGCGCGCCCTCAGGCTGAGAGCGCTTCTCTCCCGCAAGCGCATGCCACTTTTTGCGTTGCGCACCTCCGCGCCGTCTTCCCTGCAGACTCCCTTCCGCGCCCCTCCCAACCGACGGGTGTCACATTATTCTACCAGCCTAAAGGGGTATTATGTAAGTCTTTAAATCCCGACATGACCCCCTCTGAGCAAATTGACACTGGCTATCAACGCGGAGGGAGGGCGCACAGTGTACGTTGTGCGCCCGTTAGCAGCTCCTTTTTCGAGAAGGTCCCTCCCTCTGCAAGCCGCGCGGCAGCTTGGATTGTTTCTTTCTTTGTTTCTTTCTTTCTTTCATTCTTCTCTCTAACCGTGGGGGCGCGCCCGGTACTCGGGCGAGCGGCACTTGCGGGGCGCGGCGCGAAGTGGGCTAAAGCGGCGGCGCAAGTGCAGAATGGCGGCGGCGCAAGTGCAGAATGGGAGGCGCGGCGGGGCGCGGCGCCGCTGCGCAGACAGACCAAGATCAAGCGCGAGCTCGAGCGCTCGTCCGTTCGCACGCACGCGCGCACGCACGCAGACAGATAGCCGCACGCGCAGCGCAGGCACGCACGCACGGTCGCGCGCCCACCCCCGCTCTCGCGCCCGCGCGCGGTCGGCAGACAGCCAGCCAGCCAGCCAGCCCGCGCCGGGATCGAAGATCGGCGGTTGCCCTGCTGCCCTTGCTTGTGCGACGCAGCAGCGAACGGTCGGTCGCGAAGGGCGCAAGGAGACGGCCCTCGGCGGCCCTCGGCGGCGCGGAGGAAGAGCAGCGGAAGCGTAAGCGGCAGCGGCAGCGGCAGGAGCGCGGCGGGAAGAAGAAGAAGAAGAAGAAGAAGAAGAAGAAGAAAAATGAGCGTCGTCTTCGATGAGTTCGGGCGACCGTTTATCGTGATGCGCGAGCAGGAGCAGCGCCAGCGTCTCAAGGGCCTCGATGCCCAAAAGGCCAACATCCTGGCGGCGCGGACCGTGGCGGGTCTGCTGCGGTCCTCGCTTGGCCCCAAGGGCATGGACAAAATGATGGTCTCCCCTGACGGCGATGTGACCATCACCAATGATGGCGCAACCATTCTCAACAAAATGGAGGTCGAGCACCAGGTCGCCCGTCTCATGGTAGAGCTCTCGCAGTCCCAGGACAACGAGATTGGCGACGGTACCACGGGCGTCGTCGTGCTGGCCGGCGCGCTCCTCGAGCAGGCCAACAAACTTCTGGACGAGGGCATCCACGCCGTCCGCATCTGCGAGGGCTTTGAGAAAGCCTGCGAGGTGGCCGTGGCACAGCTCGAAAAGATTAGCGACACGGTCGAGTTCTCCAAGGATAACATCGAACCTCTCATCCGTACCGCCTCCACCACTCTCAGCTCCAAGATCGTCCACCGCTACAAGGCCAAGATGGCCAAGATTGCCGTCGACGCTGTTCTCTCGGTTGCCGACCTTGACCGCAAGGACGTCAACTTTGATCTTATCAAGATGGAAGGCAAGGTTGGAGGCACCTTGGAAGACACCGAGCTCGTCAACGGCGTCATCCTCGACAAGGATTGGGCCCACCCTCAGATGCCCAAGGAGGTCAATGACGCCAAGATCCTCCTCCTTACTTGCCCCTTTGAGGCCCCCAAGCCCAAGACCAAGCACAAGCTCGATATCAAGTCTGCCGACGCCTACCGCGCTCTCCACGAGCAGGAACAAAAGTACTACAGAGACATGGTCAAAATGTGCAAGGACTCGGGTGCCAATACCGTCTTTTGCCAGTGGGGTATGGAGGACGACAGTCTTGGTGTCCTTGTCCAGGAGAAGCTGCCCGCTGTGCGCTGGGTTGGCGGTGTCGAAGTCGAGCTTCTCGCCATGGCAACCGGCGCGCGCATCGTGCCCCGCTTCGAGGAGATTACCCCGGAGAAGCTCGGTCGCGCGGGCAAGGTGCGCGAGGTTCAGTTTGGTACCACAAAGGAGCGCATGATGTACATCGAGGACTGCCAGAACGCAAAGACCGTCACTGTTTTTGTGCGTGGCGGCAACAAGATGGTCGTGGACGAGGGCAAGCGCTCTCTCCATGATGCCATGTGCGTCACTCGCAACCTTATCAAGGACAACCGCATCGTCTATGGTGGTGGTTCCGCCGAAGTCGCGTGCTCTCTTGCCATTTCTGACTATGCCAACACCATTACTGGCATTGAGCAGTACGCTATTCGCGCCTTTGCTGACGCTCTCGACGATGTGCCCATGGCGCTCGCCGAGAACTCGGGTCTCCCGCCCATCACCATGCTGTCCAATATCAAGGCGCGCCAGGTCGCGGAGGAGAACCCCTTTATCGGTATTGACGCCATGGGCAACCAGGAGGCCAACATGAAGAACGCGCTCGTCTTCGAGACCCTTGCCGGAAAGATCTCTCAAATCCAGATGGCCAATCAGCTTGCCAAACTTATTCTCCGTGTCGATGACGTCTTGGCCAGCGCCGGTCAGTAATTCTAAGCGTATCGTATACCTATACCCCGCACGAATGTGTTCTTTCTTTCTTTCTTTCTTTCTTTCTTCTTTGCTTACTTACTAGCCTTTTGCCGCAACTTCTTGTAGCGGGGACACCTTGAATTTTGAAGCAATTCTTCGCAAACATCTAACCCCCGCCTTTGCTCTCGCGCCGGTGGTGCGACGGTGCGGCAAGCCAGCCGGAATATAGAAAGCATGCATGAATGTGATCGAGCCTGGTGCATTTCTTCTTGCGTGCGGCATTTTAGTACTTATCGCGCGAGCCAGAAATATGTTGATTTCAAGGCTAGTCATTGTCAAAGTCTCAGAGCTCCTATTCAATGGCCATCAACTGTCTTGTCTGATTAGGTTCTAAGAAAAGGGGGTACAGGAAAACAGATGTGTTCACATCTTTGAGAAGGTGACACGTTGCGTGAGCACCCAGGTAGTGTTTGGCTCACAGGTCTCGTAGCGCGAGACACAGCCGGGCTCGAGGCACATCATGGTATGAAACTCCTCGTCGCCGAAATCGCCCATTCCCTTGGACTTTTCCGTCCAAGGGTTCCAAAGAACTGCATCGCAAGGCTTAATGTCCGTTCCGTCCTCGCCAGTACTGAGACTCAGCTCGATACTAATTTTCTTGGATTTTCCATCAAAAATTTCGATTGGGCCCTTGGCATCAGTATAAATGCGATCATTTTCCGCCTCGAAAGTGATCGGATCGTTTTCCTCCGTGAACGTGTTGCTCTCACGAAGCTGATCCACGTAGGAGAGCCCCTTCAGTCCCGCCACTTGGACCTGCGAGATGTCCTCAATCAGATAGTACGTGTGCAAGAGAGCTTGGAACTTGAAGGCTTCCTCGCCCACGTTCACGACGTGCATGCTCGTCTGCAGCTTGGAGGCGCCAAAGACAATGTTGTGCACAAGCTTGAATTTGAAGGGCCAAATTTTTAGCGTCTCCTCATCGCTCTCCAGCACGAAAGCAACCGTGACGACGCCGTCCTGCTCCGTGGGCGTGTCTTCGAGAAGCCACTCGGACGTGCGCGCAAAGCCGTGCTTGGGCAGCTCACCGCCGCCGAACTGGGGAAACACCAGCGGCACGCCGCCTCGCACAGGCTTGCTGCGATCGGTGTGTCCCTCTTCTGACGCAAAAAGCTTTTCCTCGCCATCTGCGTCCTTGTAGGAGTACAGCGTGCCACCGAACTTGGCGACACGGATGGACGCGCCACACTCGTCGCTCGTTACCTCGAGCGCTTCCAGCGAGCCGCCATGCTTGCCCTCCAGCAGCACGTCCTTTTGCGTGACCATCTTGCCCTAGCCTTTTCTTGTGCTGCCTGCTCCTCCTTCTTTCACGTCCCTTGCCTGCCCGTCTGGATGTCGGTCTGCTTCGCGTATTCTTCCCTCGAGTCAGTCGAACCTGGTTTGCCTCGGTCCCGCGCTGCGATCGATGCTCATGCTCATCCTCATCAAGATCCTCCTCCTCTTCAGCGGAGAGCTTCGCGTCACCTCTCGATCTTTTGCATCCTGCGCAACCCCTCACTACCTAAACAAGATCGCTCCAAACGTTCCAATCGTACCATGGATTCTCACTGTCATTTAATCCCCGGCCGGTGGTTCCTGTTTGTTCGATGACAGGAGCGGGGCGTGGCAGCTGCTTTTCTTAGAATTCAAGTTCAAATTCAAATTCATACTTCGCGATCGATCCTCTCTCTCTCTCTCTCTCTCTCGCCTCGGCTGTGCGCGCGAACAGCGACAGTCGCGCAACGCAAGACCGAGACGACGCGAGACCGACGCGAGAGGCGCGACCTCGGAGGCGTGGCGACGCGCGCGGACGCGCAGGGCGCAAACGAAGGGTCGCACGCGCGCGAGCGGCGACAGCGGCCTCCCCTCGGCGTGGTCGGTGGGCTGCGCGCAGCCAGACTGAGCTGAGCTGAGCTGAGCTGGGCAAAGTGAGACGAGTTGAGTCGAGGCGACGCGCGTCAACCTAAATCAAGGCCGCGCGCCGGGGCGAAGGAGACGTCGAGGAGGCGGACACGATGGAGGAAGAGGGCAAGGGCGTCGAGGAGATTGCTCCCGTCGTGAGATTCTACAAGCAAAAGAAAAAGCTCAAGGATGAAGACTTTGAGTGTGTGGATAACGGGCTGCACGCCCTGGGCCGCGAGTTTGACGTCTTTGGCGTCTTTGACGGCCACGGCGGACCCGACGCAGCGCAACTCGTCTCGCAAAAGTTCTGCAGGACGCTGGTGGAAACTCTCCAGCGCGCAGATAAAGCCGACGCTGACGCAGAAAACGGGACCGGGTGGGAGCAGCGTGTGCTGCCGCAAGCGCTCATCGATACCTTCGAGCTGCTCGACACCGAATGCACAAAGGAGTTCAAAACCTCGGGTACCACGGCTACTGTCATGGTCGTAACGCGCTCGCCTAGGATACAAAGCGACGGCTGGGCACTTGCAACGATTGCAAATGTTGGTGACTCTCATGCCCACGCAGAAATCGCTGGGTCGATCGTGCGACTTTCTGCAGATCATCGTCTGGACAATAATGAGGCCGAACGCGAGCGTGTCACCCGGGAGGGGGGCGAGGTTGCCCGTTGCTCCGGCGTCGTAGACGATGACAAAGCCGAGGACCCGCTGCGGCTGTGGCCTGGAGGGCTCATGATGAGCCGTACCATCGGTGACCCCGACGCCAAACAGTCCCTTGCCACCCCCGAAATCACGAATCTACTTGTGCGACTGCTCGATGCCGACGACGAGTCTCCCGTTCCTATACGTGCACTTCTTGCCTCTGACGGACTCTGGGATGCTGTCACGCCCAAGCAAGCGTTCTCCATCGTGCGTAGCCGCAACCCGCAAGCTGCCTCGCAGACGCTCATTCAGACCGCTGTGCGCAATGCAGGCAAGGATCGCGACGACATTACTCTTGTGCTCGTTGACATGGCCGCCGAGGAGGACCATTTTGCTCACGGCAATCGTCGCCGACTCTCGTCCGTTGCTTCGGCGCACTCGCACAACCCACCCGTGGCCGCGGCCCTTCCGGGGTCAGCTGCCGCTTCCTTGCGTCTCTTTCATTGCTGGGATCCACTTGCAGCCGACGCGCCGCATGAGGAAATCGCAAGTGCCGAGTCTGCTCTCGCTGCCGAGCGCGAGGCCCGTGAGGAAACCTTGCGCGAGGCTCGCGAAGAGCGCGCTCGTGTGGACGCCGCGCTTCGCGCGAGCATGCAGGACGAAGAGGCCGTGGCAGCAAGACGCGCTGCTGAAGAAGCGGCTGTCGAGGAGCTTGGAAACGAAGGTGAATGGGAACCCGTGAAACGCAATTCCCGACGCAAAGACCGCGCAATCTCGGATCCAGACGGCGGAAGTTCCAACCAGGAGGAAAGCAGCGCAGAAGGCGACGCTACCAATCAAAATGCCGAGACGACCGATCAGGCCGTCACAAAGAAAAAGACAGGGACCAAGGGAAAGAAAAAGGACGCGACCAATGACCGCTCCGCCAAGGCTTCCAAGGATGGGCGCAAACTTTGCTTTTCCTTCAAGAAGTCTGGCCAATGCTCTCGCGGTGATCGCTGTCGGTACCTGCACACCGTACCCGAAACTGGGTCGGTTGCCGAAGATGTGTCCTCAAAAACAAATGAGGTCACTGGCTCAAAGAGTGCCGAAGTGTGCCGTGCTTTCCAGCGCCGATCCGGCTGTCCTCGTGGCAATCACTGCAAGTATCTCCATGTGCACAAGAAGACCGCCGCGCCGAAAGACAAGGCCGGCAAGGAAGGAGAAATGACGTTGACGGAAAACGAGGAGACAACCGATTCTCTCGCCGCCGAGATGGCGGAGGATACTGCTGCCTTTGCCAAAGCCGACAAGGAGAACAGCGCCATCGCTTCCCAGGCTGAAGTGGGAAACTGGGCTGACGAGGTGGAGGTTCCAATGGCTGGCGAGGCTTTGGCTCTCAGTGGGAGCAAATCAGGTGCTTCTCTTTCCAAAACTTCTGCATCAGAGGATGGCGCCAAGCCAGCTTCTCGCAAGTCCAGCAATGCGAGAACCAGCAAGAAGTCCGACGAGCCGAGGCCGTGCTTTTCCTTCCAGCGCGATGGAGCATGTCGCTTCGGGGACAAGTGCAAGTTTTCCCATGCCACTACATTCAAAGCTACCAACAAGCAGTCGTCTGCTTCTGGCTCCGAGCCTGACAAAATAGGAGGAAGACGACCTCGTGGCAATGGGTCCCGAGGCAAAGCTAACAAGACAACGTTTCCAGCAACAGAGGGCAACGCGGACAATGAGGCACCTCGTGTATTTGATGGACCGAAAAAGTGCTTTGCTTTTGAACGCAAGGGCACGTGCAAGTTTGGCGACACATGCAAGTTCGCGCATGCTCGTTGAAAGGGTGGGTGATTTGCGACTCAAATGGCAATCTGTATTATCATCCCATCTATATTCTTTGTTTCTGGGGGTAGGCGGTTGCAACGATCATACAATGTGCAAGACGTGCTGAAATGGAGTCGTGGCCTTGCGCAAGAGGATGAGGTCGGCCTTGAGCTCCTCGAGATCAGAGCGAAGGCGCTCATTCTGATCGCGAAGTTCCTGATTCTCCTTTTTAATTCCTTGCTGCGCCATGTCGACGAGCTCCAAAAAGTCTGGATTAAGCGAACCTCGAGGCGTGCGCAAGGCGCCAGAAAGATTCCAGCCGCCAGATATGCGTTTCGCGCTGCGGTACCGCTGACGGGCCTTAGCGCCCGTCTCGGTAGGCGTCTTGAGCGGGGGCATGTTCTTCGAGCTGCCAGCATCGATGGCAAGGCCAGGCTTCTTGCCGCGAAGATTGGAATCCTTGCTTGGCTTGCTAGGGCCCGAAGGCGGAGCCCCACGATGCTGTGCTGATTGGCTAAAGACTTCAGCAGCCTCTTCGCGCGAGACTTTGCCTTCCTTGAGCGCCTCGCGGCGTTTTTGTTCGGCTTCCTCGCGGGCTTTGCGCTCCGCAGCCTCCCGAGCCTTTCGCTCTGCGGCACGCTTGGCCTCGAGTCGTTTCTCGATGCGCTTGAAAATGACCAGCCGGAAGAGGAACGATCGCACAGCAGCTTGCGCAACGCGCGCCGCATTTCCTCTCGCGCGAGAAGCCTTGAGAACCGCGAGAAACTTGTTGCAAGCAATGACCTTGGCTGCACAACGCCGCCAGCGAAGACGCGCATAGTATAGCTTGAAGCGACGTCCAACCTCAATCTTTTCCTCGCTCTCTTTGCCCTCGTCTTGCGCCCACGCCGCGGCCTCCTTCATGATGCGGTCCAAGAGGTCAATCATGCCCGATGAAAAGAAGACGCGCGAGAGACCGAGACGATACGCTTCCTGCGGGACCTTGAAGGCCCAGAACAAGGCGCACACAAAGGTTCGCCCATTCTGCTTATTGCCATTCTCGTTTGCTCGCTGCCATACTTGCAGGGCATCCGGCGGGAGCGCAGTCTGGTACGCAGACACGATCGAGTCGTACTCGATGCGTGTGGGAAACCCACTCTTGAGCACGGCGGCAGTCTGAGGGATGCTCAGACACTTGAGCTGCTCCGCCACGTACTGATTGTTGAACCAATTTGTACCCGGCGCGTACTTCATTTCCGGGTTCGGCTTGACACAGCGGATGAAACTGCACTTGGTGGACTCCAAAGTGTCCACGAGGCCGCGGATCTGACGACCAAAGTTTGCCACGACAGTCTTTTTCGCCTTGGAAGAGCCATTGTCCGCGCAACGCTCAAACGCAGAGCATACCACCGAGTTGGATGCGACGCGCATGAGAGCATGCATCTTGGCAGGGATACGGTCATTGTTCTTTTCCACGAAATCGCCCACCGTGTATTCGACGACGCCGGCATAGTGCGACACGAGAAATTTCTTGGCCAGATCCTTGGGGTGCGGCTTGGGGAAGCTCTTTGCCTTACCAAAGCACTGGTGCAGCCGGCGGTTCATCTTGTCATCGGATGGCTTCGGGGCGCGAGATTCAGAGTCAATTTCCATCAGGAGACCGGCGGTGCCCGGCTTGCCCTCAAACAGGTCCAGACACGCGCCATCGTCTGCGGGGCACGCAAAAGGCTCGCCCGCGAGAATGAGGCCTTCTTGCTTGTACAGGTCCGCCTCGGCAACAAAAACCTGGTAGTTAAAGGTGGACTGCAGCGACTCGTTCGTGTAGTTGATGAGCAGTTGCTCAAAGCCGTTCTTGGCAAAAGACTCAAAACCGAAAATGTCCAGCACTCCGATGAAGGGAATCTCCTCCAGCGGGGTGTCCGCAGTGTAAGAGCTCATCAGGACCGCGTTAATCTCGTGCACGAGCCAGTCAAAGATGATTCCATACGTCCACTTGGCCAGGGCGTCGCGTCCGTACTGCGCCGAGGTGGTGTCGAGTCGCGACTTGATAACCTCGAGCCCGGCCTTGACCTCCTTTTCAAGCAAAAGCGTCAACAGATCAGCCTCGTTGACGCCCAAAAGGCTGGCAGACTTGTTCAGAGCTGCTTTGCCATCATCAGCCACACGCGCCGCGTCGTCAGAGGTGGCCTCGTCATTTACAAAGCTGATGTTGCCAAGGTGAAGGACACCGCCCACCACCGAGAGGAGCTCGTCAATTTCGGTCGGGGTCTTGCCAATATCCGCCAAAGCCTGCAGAAGGAATCCAAAGTTGCGCTTGTCCTTTTCGAGGATCTGCGGCTCAAAGTACCGTTCGTTCGAGACCGTCATCGTTTTGGTCATTCCCCCCTTCGAAGGCGCAGAGGATGGCGCAGCACCTGCGCCGCGACGCCCACGGGCGCGCCCGCCAGCACCACCCGCACCTTTTCCAGCAGCTGCACCGGCACTTGCATCAGTACTTTGCGCGAGCTGTCCGGGTGTCAGATAGCGGAACTTGCGCGCGTCTTGTACCTTGGCAGGCAGCTCGAGCCTCTTGCGCAGCGCGTCGTCAGCACCGTTGATGAGCTGATAAAAGACGTGAAAGTTGCGCTCGCCATTACTGTGGTTCACCACGCGGGACTTCTCCAAAAGGTAGGTCTCGGCCGTGGCGCCGACGAGGTCCCATGTACGACCTCGGCCGCGTTCCTGCGAGTTTTGCAGAAAGTGCAACTTGGAAAACTTGCCAAAGCGAGACGAGTTGTGGTTGCACACCGTCGAGGCGTTTCCGAACCCTTCAAGAATTGGGCCAACACCCGCAAGCTGCACGTCAAGCTTCGAGTTGCCAGACTCATTGCTGCACGTGCGGGTGACGAGATGACTCAGCACTCGCTTGCCGGCCTCTGTCTTTCCAGACCCACTCTCGCCACTGATGACCACGGATTGGTTCACGACGAGTTCAATGTCGCCCATGCTGCTCACGTCCTGACCGGCACGCGACATGATCTCGAGCTGTCGCGTGACTTGCATTTTTCGCTCATACGAAAAGGTCATGTTCTTGAAGGCGTTCTCGGAGATGGAGTACGGGTGAGGTACGTCGGCGGGAAGGACCTTGTTTGGTCCAACATCCGGGTCGCGCACGGCATGCAGCGGATTCACGCTCACGAGGACCGAGCCCATCATGGTGTAGGGAAGGTCCTTCTCGCTCCGGACCTTGAGATTGTGCAAGATTCCTGCATCGTTAATGTGATACAGGGAAGTCATGTCGGGCACAACGCGCGGGTTGGTGAGCTGAAGGTCGTCAACGGAAAGCTGTAGCTTCGGGCCCGAGGATGCCTTGACTGTGCAGGTCTTCGCTTCATCATCCATGCTCAGCACCTTGGCCAGCTCGTACACTTCTCGCTCATTGCCCTTGCACGCGGGGATCCAGACATCGCTCTCGACGCGGACGCGAAGGGCGTCGCTCATCGTTATCTTCGACCCTGTAGATCGCGCACTCGAAGCCTCCTTCGAAATTCCGCGCCCAAGAGCGCGCCACGCTTTAGAAGATTTGTTCGCGCCTAATTTGTACCTTGCTCCAACGGAGCACCTTTTCCCGGCCTTGCCGACAAAGCGGAACTGTTCTTGGCGCGCAGAGGCGCCCTAGGTGGGTGAGACAGTCAGAGAGAAGATAGGGGATGGATTCCCTTTCTTTCCCCGCCTGGGCCCTGCGGAAACTCGGTCTTCAGAACTTGGCCAAAGCCTCGGAGACATGCAGTGCGGAGGAAGTCGGGGATACTCAGTCGCTGCGGTCTGCATGCAGTGTAATCAGTGAGTCTTGTCTCCCTTTCCATCCTTTTCACATTTTCTACTTACTTGACGTGCCCGATTCGAGTCGTGTGGCCAGTGGCTCGGAATCCTCGGATGTTTCGGCCTCGCTGACTGACCGACCGTCCTCGCACGAGGGGTCAACTGATCGTCTATGGGCTCTGATCAAGATCGCATGAGTGCTGTTCATCTTCCATTTGTGGAAAACATGGGGAGTGCTGGGGTCCTGCGACTGCACGTGCAAAGGCAAAGCGTGCTAGAAAGACAAGTGGGCCAAGCTTTGCGCGTTGAAAGCACGATGGTCCCGAACTGCACGCGTGTCCCAAGGCGACAATACCGCAAGCCGCCTACGCATGATGTGGCGTTCTGATTGACGTCCCTGCGTCGGCCTTGTATCGACCTGACGCAATACGCTGCTCGCCAGGACCCTATTTTTTCCGTGCTCTGCAAATGCATGCAAGAACGAAAATTGCCCGCCTTCGGGCTTGCGGTCCTCTGTCTGCTGGGGCACGCCGGATGACCGCCCAACATTGGCGAGTGAGGTGACGATGCCCAATCGACCGCTTGCGCGGGCTGGCTGGTCGTTGGGCGGCCGGGCGGTCAATTGTGCGCGCGCGTCCCTCTTCGTCGGTCAGACGTTTGCGAGCAAGATATTTATAAAACTCCGCCATGCCCAAAATCAATGGCTCCAGGAATCGCGAGAAAATGCTTGTTTGGTGAGAGCACGAACTCCTCTGCAAACCGTTCGCTTCGAAAAGGTGCCAAGAACACAAGTCAGTTGCTCCGCCATACTGCCCGTCAAGAAGAAAGAGGCTGACTTCTCAACTTGAACTCATTGAAGCTTCGTATACTCTGCTCTGCTCGTAACGGTTCTGTATCAGTCAGTCAGTCCGAGTCAGTCCGAGTCACTTTATAAGCATGAGGCCCGCGCGAAAGAAGGTTGGGTAGGCTTTGGTCGCGGCCAGGTCTGCGTCGCGGAAGATGCATCGCGCGCGCGAACCTCTCGCGCAGGCCCGTGGCCATCGAGAATGTGACGCCTCGAGGCTTGACCCTCGTGTGGAAACACCAAGGGCGAGAAATGCACGCGAGTCGTCGCCCTTGACGACAGCGACCAAACTACGCGGCCATGCGGGCCCAGGGCCGAGACCGAAACCGAGACCAAGACCCGGGTCGAGGTCTGGGGCGTCTGCGCGAGACCGTGGGCGAGGTCGAAGCGCAGACATGAGTCGCATCTCAAAACTAGCGCAACCTCGAAGACGCATCACTCGACGGTCGCTCTTGGAGCTCTTACCCGTTGCGCACGTGTCCTTTTACATTTTCTCGTACCTCGACACGGCCAGTCTGGCGTCCATAAGCGCAGGATGCAGAGATCTCTACGAGCTAGCGAGCAGCGACATTGTTTGGAGAGACCGGGTCAGCGCAGGTCACAATGCCGGGACCGCGGCGAGCTCGCTAAAGTCTCAGTTTGTGCAGCGTCGGCGCGAGCTTGTCGCGCGCCGATCCGCAAAACTCAAGGAGACCTTTCGTCGCATCCAGGAGCGATCTGGCGTCGAAACTTGTCTCTCGCGCACGATTGAGCGTCTAGAGGCATCCCTCACTGTGTCCATCAACGGCGCTGTCTGCGACCTCTTGGCGTTTCGCAAGCGCACGCAGCAGGGACGAAAAGAGCAATTCCGCGCGCTAGGCGCGGCGCCGGCGCCAAATCTCGCAACGGGCGCTCTCCGCTTCGACCAGGCTGCTGTTCTTAAACTTGCTGTGCCGCCGAACTTGTTCGAGGATCAGTTGGCATCGCTTGAGGTGACTTGCACTACCAAGCTCAAGTCGTTTGGGTCAACGCGGGTCCTTGCATGGAGCAAGAACCATGGCGCTGCCCCTGAGCGTCTCGGGAATACAGGGTTTTCACAGATTGGCCTCGGTCGAAGCGCGGTAATCTTTGGTTCTCTCGACCAAGCGATGGGGCCAAGACGCGGGGTAGCGCTTCTCGTGGTCAGCGTGCACCATCTTGATGTGCTGGCAGCTCTTGGTATCGCTGGTACGACGCATGAACCCATTACTGATGATCTCGACCATAATTATGGAATGCATGGATACACTGGCGCCTTTACGATCAGAAGTCTTGGACAAACGTGGTGGTCGAGCAGCTTTGGCAATCTCGACTCGCGCTCAAGCATCGCGGGCGGCGGCGAATTTGCACGTTTTCCTGTGCTCGACGCGGAGCATTGTGAGGGAGACATCACGCGCCGTATTGAGTTTAGAGTGCCTGGCCGAGGACGCGATGGCGAGATGGAAAGACCGTCATTGTACTTTCGAACCGAGACCTTTTCAGGGTGCCTTGATGGTTACGTTGTTGTCGACATGACGCTCTGGGACGAACATCGTGAAGCGTTTTGGGCTTTTACGCGGGTGCTCCCTATCCAGGCCGTGGATGCCGAACGGGCCCAAGCCTTCAACTTTAACGACGGTGTTCATGGAAACGGTTTTGAAGTCGTACATGTGGACCAAGAGAAGGGACGACTTCGCATCGGAATTGCCCCAATGCACGATCGCGCAACGGTGGTCAAGGAAATGGACCTGGCGCTTCGCACTCGCGCAATCTCCAGCTGGTTTGGTATGTAGCAAAGAAAAAAAAGCAAAATCAGCAAAATCAGTCTGTCATCACATCGGTAAAGAGCAAATTTGTTCTTTTTTGTTTTGTTTGTTTTCTGTTCAGACGAAATTGTCACGCGGCATCTTGCTTGCGGCGTTCTCCCGTCTGCTCAGTCTGTACAATCTGGTCCGGGCGCGCAGACGAAATTATCACGCGGCATCTTGCTTGCGGCGTTTTCCCGTTTGCTCGATTTGTACAATCTGGTCCGGGCGCGGACTTGCCATAGCTGACGATGCAGAATTTGGCGAGGTCAACCCTGGGGCTCTTCCGCGTACTTCATCAGACGACAAGGAGGCGTCGGAGGACCGCTTGCGTTTCATCGCAACCATCCTTTCGGATGAGGGCGTCTTTTCCATATTTGCTGTTGAGGTGGCAGTTTCTTCGACGTCGATGTTTTCTTCAGTCTTCGCCTCTTCAGACGTACTACTGCACTGTGACGGTGCTCCGTTCGCATTCGCGTTGGCGCTGCCGTGGCCGTTGCCGTCTGATCCGTTTGCAATTTTGATCAATCGTTCGTCCACGCTTCGCGTTCCTGCTCCATGATCCGTCTCATCATCGTCACCATCTTCCTCAACATCATCGCCGTCGCGCATGGTCCACGCCGCGGCATCTTCATCGTCAGAATAAACGTATTCGACTTCTGCCTCCGAATCTTCGGCAGCAGCCGAGGTCGCGGGACCATTGTTGTTTTCTTGCTGATTCGCGCCAGCAGCTTGCGAAGACGTGGACGACGAAGACGAAGATGAGGATGAAGAAGAAGAAGCTGGCGCAGCTTCTGAACATAGGTGAGCAACAACGGGCGCGATGAAATCCGAAGGTACAGATTTTCGCGATTCGCGTGCGAGCTCTGCGCATTTTAAATCGAAAAGTGGGCGGTTCGCGACCCAGAGCTGCGCCGCATACTGATTTGCCGGGTCATTTACGTTTGGATCAGACAGAAGCGATACAACAGAAAGAAGAGCCTGCTCGGCACCAAGCACGGGCCGCCAGTACTCGCTGGAGTTGGCGCCAAGCTCGCCTCGAGGTGGGCATTGCAAGGTACTGATGCAGACCTTGCCATCGCGGTAAATATTGGGATGATACATGTTGCACGAGAACTGGATTGAAGGCGGCTCCATCGGATATGAGTCAGGAAACCGCATCACTGCGCGATAAATGCCGTTCTGATACGCGGTCCCTGGAGGACCAATAATGAAGACCTCCCATGCCGTCATATCATTATTCACGCAATCATGGACCTGAAAGTAATTGGACCGAGGTTTTCGTCGAAGGTTTAAAAACTCGCGGCCTATCAGCGCATTTGGGCGTCCCTTCACAGGCTTTTCTGCCATTCTTTTGTGTGCGTCTGTGTCGAATCACTCGCCTGCTTGCCTTTCTTGCCCTTTGCAGCTCGCGAAAAGGGCAAACGAGGCCAACTTGCTTGCTCCCCCGCGTCCGGCCGCAAAGCAATAGCAGCAATAACACCAGCACCAGCACCAGCCAGCACCAGCCAGCAGTAGCAGCAGAAGCAGCAGTAGCGGCGGCGGCGCGCGGCCGGGGCCAGGAGCAGGGAGCCGCGGGGCGGCGCGACTGTTGAGTCCCGCCCGTCGCCGGGCTTGGCTTGGCTTGGCTTGGCGTCCGTCCTCCGAGTCAAACAGAACGAGACGCGCCCCTCGGGCACGCTCGCTCGCACGCTCGCTCGCTCGCACGCACGCACGCAGTCCGCCGCGGCGCCGCGAGGCAGACAGACCGCGGGCGAGGCGCGCGGGGCCGCTGCCGAGCCGGGGTCCTCTCGCGCAGTCGCTCACGCCAGGCACGCGCGACAAGACGGAAGTGGGTTTGTAGCGCCGGTCGGCCTCGCCTCGCTGGGCCTGGCGCGCCGGAACCGAACGCGTTGGCCCTCCCCGGCTCCACTGGCGCGCTGGGAGGCAGTGGTGACCTCAGCGATTCTGGGCTTTGGGGCGCGCCGGAAATAGCCTCGAAAAAGGGGGGGAAAGCACGACCGCACTGGAGATGCCACGGAGGAGGAAGGTGTAGAGGAGGAAGGGAGAGATTTGAACGGCGGAAGCTGCTGTGGGACGCGTGAACATGAAGAGTCAACGAGCAAGGCGCCGGCGCGTGCGCGAACAATCTGGCTGAGGCATGGAGAAAGTCACCGGACGGTCACGAAGTAGGAGAGATGGGGGGGAAGGGAGGGAAGGAAAGAGGGAAAGAGGGAGGGAAGTGGGGTTTTCATTGGGTCAATCTCGAGAATGGCGTAGAAGTTTGACTGGACATTGTGCGTCGACACCAACAACTTTAATGAAGCTTTGTTTGGCCCAGTGTTTTTAGTTCATACTCTCTTTCGCAATCTCCTTTTCTCTTTTGCGAAGTATGGACGAATTTGCAGGTAGCATCGACCGCCGTGGCGAATGAAGCGCCACAAAGTGTGGTAAAATTGTACGGAAGTGTCATGGAGCAAAATCTATATTGAACGCAATCAACGCACAAGGCTTGAAGGAAGGAATTGCCAGAGGTTTATATTTTCTTGGCAACTGCGACATCGTCCGATTCCGTACTTTACGTTTTCGTGCGATTTTTCTTTTTAATTGGTAATCAATGAGAGAAAGTTGCTCGCCTTTGCTTGAAACTAGAGACTTCATTCGCATTGAGATTAAAGACTCTACTCTTCCTTACTCGCCGTTACATCTTGCTTGACATCCGCGCCCCCAGCCAAAGTGTCAGTCGGCTGTTCGTCGGCCGTTTTGCTTTCCTTCTTGACATCATTGCTAGACTTTTGCTCGACCAGACCAAATTGCGTTTCCTGAGCGTCATCATTCTCTTGCTCAGCTCGGCGTTTCGCTTCAATCTTCGCTGCAACTCGGGCACGGGCAGACTGTCGAAGATGAAGAGGCAACTTTGGCATCCCGGATTTTGCGTCTGCGACTGGCTTACGCACACCGCCTCCTGCGAGAAGAATGGGTCCGTCGCCGTATTTTACGCGTGGCCCCGCAGCCTTCCATGCCCTGGCGTCTTCAAGAGGCACATGTCTTATTTTGTCAAGACGTATCCTTGCGAGCTTTTCTTGCGCGCGACTTTGTAATTGTGCGTGTGTTGGAAGTTTGGACTCTCGAATTCGTTTTTGCATAAGTGCTGCTGCGCTCTGTCTTTTATTTGCATCTGCGAACAATGCCCCTTCGCTAGCACTTTTCGATAGACCGGGCAATAAAACATCAATAGACTGGCCGCACGCAGAAAAGCTGTGCCCTGAAGGCCTCGCATGCGCTTTAAAAGTTTTCTTCGGTTCCTTCTTCTTCTTAGCCATGCGCTCTTTTCCATGAGGGTCATTGTGCTTGTTTTCCTCGTCGTTGCGAAAATGAGTAGCACTTTGATCGTTTTGCAAGTCCTCCGCTGCTTGTCGTACCTGTTTGGCAAGATATGATTCAAAATGCGTGGTAAGATTTTGGGCATCTTCGAAAACCCACCACTTTGCTGGGTCGTCTCCCAGGGCCGTGAGGTTCAAGTCGTCGCTTTCGTCATCGTCATCGTCATCGTCGCTGCTTCTGGGCTCATCCTCGCTTGCACGCTTCTCCTCGTCCCGAAAGGAATAATCATCACCACGGCGCCATGCCTTTTCTCTTTCCTGCAGCTCCTCCAAAGTTTCTGACCTCGGGTCTGCGAAGGCTCGCGCGCCAGCAGCGTCTAAACCCTTCCCGCTCATGTCCTTTCGACCTCTCGAAGTTCCGGCCCAGCAGAGACCCGAAGCTCGATGCGCCGCGGTGCGCGTATCATGTCTTCTGCTGCTGCCCTTCTCCTCTCCCTTCCCCTCGCACAGGCCGCGGCGGCGGCTCAAAGCTGGCGTATGTATAAGTTCGCCTTCAAGTTGCTCAGCCCTCTGCTCCTTGTGCTGATTTGGACTCGAGCGATGTTGACACAACGGATACTAACTTTACCTAGAATTCGAGCCAAGCTGTGTGTAAGCAATCCACCCAATCGTCGCGTCCCACTTGGTCAAGATTTCCTCCCAGACGAGCGCCAAGGCAGACCGCGCCGCCGCCTCCACGCTCTGCTTCTGCTTCTGCTTCTGCTCCGCTCTCGCGGCACGCGGGAGAGAAGGGCGCTTACCGCCGGCCGGCAGGGGCGCGTGGTTGCGGTTGGTCGCGAGCTCGACTTGAGTGCGAGGGGACGCGCACGACCGACGACATCGCACCGCACGTGCCGAGCGGTAGGTACAAGCAAAACCAAAACAGGGGGCGCCCGTGCCTGCTTGGGCCTGCTTTTCTCGTGGCCTCCTCGCAAACCAGAAACTGCGCGCGGGCCGTCGTTGTCGTGAGCGTCGAAGACACGCGCGAGGGGACGGACCGCACCCGAGCGTGAGCGCGAAAGCAGAAGCATGCTCGTCAAGATGAGCGATGCGAACGCCCATGGCGGCGACCTCTTCGCCGAGGACAACGACCTGTCGCGACAGCACTGGGTGCTGCCGGCCAAAGGGGGAGACATTGCGGCACTTAAGGTTGAGCACGTAGCCGCCATGGAGGAACCCGTGCATGGCGAACTGACGGTGCGCATCGAGGCGATTGGGCTCAACTTTGCGGACATCTTCACGGGTCTCGGGCTGTACTCGCCTGTGCAAAGCGGCGAAATCAAGGGCAAGTTCGTTCCCGGGCTCGAATTCGCCGGAGTCGTCGAGCGCATTGGTAGCCCCGAGAACAGCAAGTGCCCCGACACTCTTCAAGGCGAGGAACAACTCAAACACGGCCACCAGTTGGTCCAGCTCTCGGAGCAGGTGTGGAAGATCGCACGCTCCGAAGCATCTCGCTTCAAGGTCGGAGATCGCGTCATGGGCGCGACTCGCTTCGGTGCCTACGCGACGCGTATCAACGTCCCTGCCCATCAGGTTCGTCGCGTTCCTGACGGCTGGACCTTCCAACAGGCGGCCGCCTTTCCCGTGCAGAGCCTGACGGCCTACTATGCGCTCAAGGAACTCGGCGGGCTCCGCGCCGGTAAAGTCGTTCTTGTACATTCTGCTGCAGGAGGCTGCGGCATGCAAGCTCTTGAGATCTGCCAGCGCTACGGGACATACGTCATCGGGACTGTTGGGTCAGAGAGCAAGGTGGCTGGCCTGTTGGACAGGTTTCCGTCCCTTGACGCGCGACAAATCATCGTGCGCGACCCAAGTCCGTCTGGCTTTACAAAGCAGCTCGACGCCGCCCTTGAATACCTCCAAAAGTGCCGCAATGCCAACGCCAGTGGCATTGACATTGTACTGGACGCCGTCATGGGCCCGTATTTTGAACCGGCCTTTAAACTTCTCAAGCCGACGGGCCGCTACATTGTCTTCGGTGCGGCGTCCATGACCCCGCCTTCGGACAACCTTGGCGTTTCGGACTGGCTGCGCCTCGCGTGGCAGTACGTCCAACGCCCCAAGGTCGATCCCTTTGATATGATTTCTTCCAACAGAAGCGTCATGGGCTTCAATCTGATTCACTGCCTCAACGATGCCGAAACGCTCATGAGCCTGTTTGAGGAAATCGAGGGTCTCGACCTTCCGCCGCCTCACGTCGGTCGGGAGTTTAAGTTCCACGAGCTCGTGACGGCCATGCGTTGCTTCCGTTCTGGCAAGACCTCGGGCAAGGTTGTGCTCACTTGCTGAAACCCCTACTGCACCACTCCATTTCTTGTTTTTCGAAGATGAAGAAGAAGAAGAAGAAGAAGAAGAAGAAGGCTGGAAATGGGAAGAATGAAAATGATGATTAGGTCCAAGTCGCCACGAGAAAATAAACATGACTTTCGTCCGAGTTGCTATGCGTATACAACGCTTGTTTTCCTTCACAGACAATACAATGCTTTTCATTCATGAAAAGTCAAGAAGACGTCCTGCCGCGTCTTGGTCATCCCGAGCAATGGTACCTGCCGCAGGCAAAGCGTCGTGAGAATCCGAGCCATTCGCGTCGTCCTTCTCGTCGACGCTATCGTCGTCGTCGTCGTCGTCGTTGTCATTGCTGTTTCCGCTTCTGCTCTCGTTGTCTTTCACATCTTCGTCTTCGAACTGCCCAATAAGGTCTGCGTCTTGCGGGGCCTCGCTTTCTTCTTCAGCACGGGTGATGCGATAACCGCACTTCCAACAAAAGTTGGCACCCGTGGGCCCTCGCACACGACAGGACGGACACTTAGGCTTCCCACGTGGCCGAATACCCCACATGGAGCCAGACCCGGTGCTACTTTGTTTGGAGCGCAAACTGTGGCGCTTCAGTAGACGACGTACAATTTCAGTAGGTTCAAAGACAATCCGAACAGGCCGGCCGGCATCTCGAACAATAGCTGCGATTTGAGCAAAGTCGAGCTGTCGACAGTCGTGTACCTTCCACTGCTGCGCACCACTATCGCTGAGGTCATCAGAACGAGCCGATGCTGAGTCGTCACCGGAAACCTTGCGTCGAGACTTGACCTCGAGCAATCGGTCACCGAGTGAAATAGGCCGGAGCACTTCAGGGTCACCTCCGTTCATAAATTGTGAGACAACCACAAGACCACGCACATGGCCGATGTTGAGGCCCAGGAATTTTTGAGGAAATTCGACCTCATAAGGCTCACCGCGGACCTCGAGCTCGCCGTCATCGCCAAGGCGCGAGAAAATTGTTTCGCTGTCCTTGGACGGGAATTTAGGGATAATAAGCGGCTGAAAGTCCACACTCATGGGCCTCGATGCAATGGAAATAAGTCGGAGAAGCTCCTTCATGGTCAAGTTGAGGCACGACCTTCCAGCGATGGCAACGACTTGGTGGCCTACCTCGACGAGGCCGCTGCGCCTCGCCTGACCGGGACTTCCGTCGGGATAATCCTCGAGCGCAGTCACAAGCACACGGGGACCAACGTCTGCGAGCTGTAAGCCAAGCGGTCCTCGATCAAACTCGACACGGATGACCTTGCCGCAGGCTTGCATGAGTGGCTCTCGCTTTATGAGAGACGCAACTTGGATCTGTGTCTTGAGCGACATTTGCGTCAGAGGTTTGTTGATCACTTGGAACTTCTCATCATTGCGCTGCATAGACGGGGGCTGCTGCTGCTGCTGCCTCTTGAGCCTGCGCGCGCCCTCGTCCTCCTCGTCACTGCCGTACGTGAGCCGTGTGGTCTCCATCTTGGCCTCGCCCGCTTGCCGCCTCTGGCGCCGTCTCTATATGTGCAGAGCAGAGCAGCGAAGCTTTCGCACCCCCAACCCCCCTTTCCCGGACGCGCGAGCTAGCGGTATGGGTCTGTGCCTGCGCTTTCGTCTTCGCGCTCCCGCCTTTGAGCTCTTCTCCGCGTCCGCCAGCTTCGTTTTCCATTTGCTTTGGGGAGTTTTTTTTAGTTTTTTTTTTTTCGGGTTCACGTCGAGACACGTACGCGTACGTCTCAGGAGAGTTTTGTGTTTGTATACCAGCATGTGCGTCGAGCACCAGGCCCGAAAGCTTGCCTGTTTGAGTGTGGGTGCTTGCGGAGAAACAACATGTGGACATTCATTCGTGCACAGTATATGAAATTAAATTACTTGCTTACAACGCATCGTCAACCGAAGTGGTAATCTTGAACTCCGGAACCTTCACCTTAGGCGGAGGCTGCGGCCCAAACTTCATGAGAAGCGCAGGGAGCACCGTGTTGCTTGTGACGAGGGAAAAGATGATCACCTGAAGGAGAAACTTGCCAAAAAGTCCCAGATACTGAATCTCGCACAGAGTCAAGGCAATTGCCGCCGTCGTGGAAGAAATTGCACCGAATAAAACGCTCACACTAATGCGCGTGAACGCAACACGCGTCCTCAACAGGCTCGTAGCCACCATGGCTCCGTCTTCCGCCTTGTAAAAGTCTCCTAGCATGCAATTCTCGGGCGTCACCTCTGCGATGAGCCAGGCGTGCTCGGGTTCATATTCAACATAAGCAATGGCAAAATGCAAAGTAAAATCGAACGAGAGACCGACGAGCGCGGTGATGCTAATGGCCTCCATGAAGCCAATCTCGCCCAGCGTAAGCTGCATGACACCGAGCACTAACGCGGTGATCACCACAATGTTGAGCGTTGCAAGAACGCTGACGCGAAGATTTCGTGTCATGGCGAGAAGACAAACAAAGCCAAAGCCGACACCTGCACAAAGGCCAATGATCGCTGTTTGAACGAGCACCTCTTGCATAGCAAAGACAGTGAAGTAATCTGATACGAGCAGAGCAGTCCCCACCGAATCAGGTCCGTCCTTGAAACGTTCCGTCAATCCGTTCGCCAGAGCCTCGAAGCCGTTCGTCTTATCGCCAAGTGAAGCGCTCTGCGGGACGGCAAGCACGGTCGTCATTGTCATAAACTTGATCGGGTCAGGCACCACAGTGCCATCGGTAGGTGTGAGACCAATCAGCACACTCGCAAAGTTTTCCGCACTTTCATCGCCGCTTGCGAACCATTCCTCGAGCAAATCGCGCGCATCCGTTTCCATCACGACGGGAAAGGTTTCGTTCTGCGCTTCGAGCCAGTCACTCCAGTCCAGAACCCAGCACGACACGCTCGGCTCGCCCGCTGTAGGAGTGCGCACATAGCTCGGGCGGTTGGTGCTACTTTCGTCGCCATAGTCAGTGCAAAGGTCGTAGAGGGCTTGTTGTGCATCGGCCTCAAGAGGCGCGAAGTCGTCGCTGTAGGAAAGGGTGCCCACATCGAGTGGGTCGAAAGGCGAAGTCCCAGATCGATCAATCAATTCAAGGCCAAAGGACACAACGACTGTAAAGAAGGCGCCCGCTGAAAAGACAAACTCTTCGATTTTCAAACCATTGACAATGGTGAGAGGATGGTCCTCATCGAAGATGTCCTCAATTCGCTTCGTCCCGGGCTCGAAACGAGTCGCAAAAGAGCCAAAGGTGACGGTGAGGGCAAGGCCAACAATGAGAATTGGCCAGCGCGCGCGCCAAATGAAGGGAATCCAACGATCACGAAAGAAAAGTTCCACAGGCCCCAGCACAGGATCCTCGTCGCTCTTGTCGGTAGTTGACGAAGAGTCCTGCGTGCGCCGCAGACATTGAATAGGCTTGCACGACTTGACATGACGATAGTGCACGACCACGAGGCAAGGGAAAATGGTGACAACCATGACAAAGTTGACGACAATGAGCAGACCGGCAAACATGCCAAAGTCTTTAATGTTCGGGATCGAGCTCAGTGCCGTCACTGCAAAGGCCACGAATGTCGTGAGACTTGTCACCAGCATAGCCCCCGCTGCTTTGCGGAACGCCCAATCCATCCGATCAATCAAAACATCTGGATTGTCGGATTTGACAGCAAATACAACGGCACTTTGGCGAAAGGCGTCCCAAAAGATGAAAATATCGTCGGTACCAATACCGAGGACGAGAAATATTGCCAGCGTCTGCAGCGTGCCAAAGTGCTCAATGCCAAAAATGAAGCGGTAGATAAAGTATGTCGTGGGAAATGAAAGAATAATCTGAAGTAGAGACAAGGATCCCAAAAAGAGTGACCTCGTGTGGAAGCAAAGCATGAAAAAGACGATTGCAATAGCAAGGCCAGCATAGGCGGCGTCCCGTACGATCGTGTCGAATGCGTAAAAGTTCGTAATGTCCTGAAAGTCAAAATAAAAGACCATGGCCTCGTTCTGCTCTCGCAGGGGGTCAAGATAGTTGATTGAGACGTCCTCCACCGTTTCCTGGATGATTGCCGCCTGCTCGCTCGCACGATCTTGCGTCCCGTTGTATCCTTCCAACGGAAGCCCAAAGCGAATGCGGGAGCGCATCATGGGCATCACCACCGTCGACGGGTCCTCGGTTTCGATATTAAAGCCTGAGCTCACAAAAAAGCTCGTGGACTCAATGTCGTCCAGCAGAGCGGTCGCAAAGGCAACGCGGTCGTAGTCCTCCTGGTTCTCAGGGAGGTAAGATGTTGCGGAATAAGGCTTGAGACATTCACCCGTTGCATTGGATAAGAGGCAGATCTGTTGAATTGCCTCTTGAGCGAGGACTTCCTCTTGCAAATCGCGAATGTAGTATAGGTCATCTGGATTTGCGAGGAAGTCCGCGGTGAAGCGCTTTGAAACCCAGTAGAAATCGAGATAGTTCTCGGACATTTCGGTCCGCGTGGGTGCGTTGGCGGCGGCAGAGTTTGCTGCAGTGATCTCAGACAAGGCGGTCGAATACGCATCATAGGCGCGCGAGGAGTAGCTCGACTTGACAGACCAGCCAGCTGTGTCGTTGAGCTCCAAAAAGTTTACCGCAACGGCCGTGAAGACCACGGGCAAAAGCGAGGCGAAAAGGAGCAGTACACGAGGGTACCGGACCACGACGGTCATGGCGCCTTTCGTTGTTGGCCACCGCATCTTGAGACCGCTGGTCCAGCCTTTCGACGCGCGCGCAAGAGAGAGACACCGAGGGCGGAGAGGGAGGTCCTTCTCTCGCCACCGCTGCTTGTCCACACGTCTGCTGCTAGTCCTGCTCCTCGCACTGCCTGTTGCTGTCGCGGCCGCTCCCCGCCTTACGGGCAGTGAGGCCTAAAACAGGATTGGGGCGGCACGCGCTGCGAGTGCCTTTTTTGCTGCTTCTGCACGTGGTACCTGCAGTCCGCTGAAAAAAAAGAAAGCTGTGTGCACTGCAGTGCACCGTTTTCATAAACACCGTCGGAACGTGGAGCAAGCCAAGCACCTTGGCCGGCGCTCGCTCAAAAAATTTCTACGCGCGTACCTTTACGAGATGGGACGCGCGCAAGTTCTGCGATGGTGAGATAATGACGACCTCCTCGCCTCGAACATTCGGGTTTTGTTGCTGGCTTGTTGCTCCAGCTGCCTGCCTGCTCTTGCTGACGCTGCTGCGGAAGTTACCATTGTCGACGGACAGAGGTGGTCGGTCCTCCACGAGCGCGAGGTAAAGTCTAGCAAAGCCCAGCTGTGTCCAGCGTGAGCATGAGGTGAAGTCTATCTAGCACAGCCCAGCTGTGTTTAGCGTGGACGCGCTCCTCGGTACGTTTAGCTGTCACGGACAGTGGGAGAGAAGAGGCAGCAGCCATCCGCGATTTTTCGCATGGAAGGTAAAATTGAATGTACTACGAACTTACATGTTGAACTTGTAGGTATACGGACCATAGTCTAAAGCCTAACAGTAAGTAAGGCTGAGCAATAACAATGTTGTCGCCGGCGGAGCAATAACAATGCTGTCACCGTTCAAGGCTCTATGAGCAGCGCTTTACTAATTCGCAGCGACAACATCAACAGCAACACAACAATAACGATGACGACGATTAGGCCTACTATACTTACAATCCTAGAACAAATGTATTGACGTAGTAGCCAGCCTGTCTGTGAGATGGCCTGAGCTATGCAGTGAATCTCTCCGTGGGTTCCAGTGGGTTCCAGTGAGCAAGGACGTAAAAAGACGGACGCGTCACGGTTCCTGCAAAGCGACAATCTTTGTCGCCTTAGGTGGAGCCTGAGGGCCAAACTTCATGAGCAGCGCAGGGAGCACCGTGTTGCTTGCAACGAGCGAGAATATGATCACCTGGAGAAGAAAGTTGCCAAAAAGCCCCAAGTACTGAATCTCGCACAGCGTTAACGCGATGGCCGCCGTCGTGGACGAGATCGCCCCAAACAAGACGCTCACGCTGATGCGCGTGAAGGCAACGCGCGTCCGCAAAAGACTCGTGGCCACCATTGTGCCGTCATCTGCCTCGTAAAAGTCACCTGGCAGGCAATTTTCGGGGGTCACGCCGGCAATAAGCAAGGCATGCTCGGGCTCGTACTCAACGTAAGCAATGGCAAAGTGCAAGGTAAAGTCAAACGAAAGTCCAACGAGCGCAGTGATGCTGATGGCCTCCATGAAGCCAATCTCGCCAAGCGTGAGCTGCATGACACCGAGCACCAATGCGGTGATGACCAGAATGTTCAAGGCAGCCAGCACGCTCACGCGAAGGTTTCGAGTCATGACGAGAAGGCATAGAAATCCAAATCCAATACCTGCGCAAAGACCAATGATGGCCGTTCGCACGAGGACTTCTTGCATGGCAAAGACAACGAAATAGTCGGAAACAACGAGTCCTGTGCCAATCGACGCAGGACCGTCTCGAAAGCGATCGGTGAGCCCACTCGCTAGGGACTCAAACCCATTCATCTTCTCGCCCAGTGAAGCGCTCTGCGGCACGGCGAGTACAACCGTCATGGTCATGAACTCGACTGGATCTGGCACCACGTTGTCGCCGCCTGGCGCCAAACCGACGAGCACGTTCGAGAACTCCTCCGCATTTTCGTCGTCGCTGTCAAACCATTGCTCGAGTAGATTGCGTGCATCCTCCTTTGTGGGCACGGGGAAGGTCTGGTTTTGCGACTCGAGCCAATTGCTCCAGGCCAAAATCCAGCATGTGACGCTCGGCTCCCCCACCGTCGGAGTGCGCACGTAGTCCGGGCGGTTCGTGCTATTTTCGTCACCATAATCGCTGCAGAGGTCGAACAAGGCCTGTTGCGCGTCGGGTTGAAAGGGTGCAAAATCCTCACTGTAGGAAAGCGTGCCATAGTCGCTGGGGTCAAAGGGTGAGGTTCCCGCGCGATCAATCAGTTCAAGTCCCAGAGTTACCGTGGCTGTGAAGAATGCGTTCGAGGAAAAGACAAACTCCTCGATTTTCAGTGCATTGACAATAGTGAGCGGATGATCTGCATCAAAGATGTCCTCAATGCGTTTCGTTCCGGTCGTAAACCTTGAAGCGAGCGAGCCAAACGACACAGTGAGGGCCAGGCCGATAAACAAAATGGGCCATCGCGCACGCCAGACAAGTGGGATCCAACGATCGCGGAAGAAGGTTTCCACCAGTCCCAGTCTCGCTTGCTCATCTTTTGCTTCGGAAGCAGATGCTCCTCTCGATCTGCACAGGCAACGAATTGGCTTGATGTAGCGCATGTGAATGATCACGAGGCAAGGGAAGATGGTGATGACCATGAAAAAATTGATCACAATGAGCAGCGCCGCAAACATGCCAAAGTCCTTGATGTTCGGAATTGGGCTTAGCGCTGTAACAAAGAACGCCACAAAGGTGGTCAGACTCGTCACAAGCATCGCTCCAGCCGCCTTGCGAAAGGCCCAGTCGAGACGATCGACCAAAACGTCCGGACTATCAACCTTGTCCGCAAATACGACGGCGCTCTGTCGAAAGGCGTCCCAAAAGATGAAGATGTCGTCGGTACCAATGCCCAAGACGAGAAAGATTGCCAGAGACTGAAGCGTACCGAAATGCTCGATGCCAACGATGAAGCGATATGCAAAGTACGCCGTAGGGAAGGAGAGTAAAATCTGCAAGAGAGACGTGAAGCCGAGAAAAACCGACCTCGTGTGGAAGCACAGCATGGTAAACACAAAGGCTCCGGCAGCGCCAGCATACACAGCATCGCTCACGATGGTTGTGTCGACATAGTAGTTGGTAATGTCGGAAAAGTCAAAGTACAGAATGAGCGCATCGTTTTGCGTGCGTAGAGGGTTCAAGTACTCGATTGCAACATCCTGAATTGCCTCCTGAATAATGTCAGACTGCTCGCTGGCGCGGTCCTGCGCGCTGTCATAACCCTCCAGAGGAAGTCCGAACTGCAGACGCGAGCGTAACATAGGCATCACTACTGAAGCAGGGTCCGTAGCGGTAATGTCGAAGGCAGAGCTTACAAAGAAACTGGTGTCGTCAATGTCGCTTAGCAAATCACTTGCAAAAGTATTACGGTCGTAGTCCGCTTCGAGCTCTGGCAGAAAGGAAGTAGCCGAGTACGCCCCGGCACATTGGCCAGTGGAATTGGACAAGAGGCAGACTCGCTGAATGGCATCTTGCGCGATGACCTCGTCTTCGAAGGCACGAATATAGTAGAGATCCTCCGGGTGGTTGAGAAAATCCGCGGGACTGCGACTCGACACCCAATAGAGATCCAGGTAGTTGCTCGAGGCCTCTGTGCGCGTTGGGGCCATGGCTGCCTCGGAATTGGCTGCTTCAATCTCTGCGTTGGCTACGATGTAGGCATCGTACGCGCGCGATGAGTAGCTCGACTTGACTGACCATCCCTGCTGGTCATTGAGCTCAAGTTGCGTGACGCCAAAGGCCGAGAAGACCAAGGGGAGTACGAGCGCAGCAAGGAGGACAAGACAAGGTCGCTGGACCACGACACTCATGGCGCCTCGGCTCGTTGGCTTCCACATCTTGCTCTTTTCACGCTCGCCTCCTGTCTCTCGCGCGTCGCGGCTGCCTCTTCGTCTTGCTTTGCCTTCGCTTCGCAGGTCCTGCAGCAGCACCACCGCCACCACCAGGGGCAGCAGCGACTGCCAGCTGCAGAGTGCGTGCACGCGCGCCAACGAAGCTTGTTTGTCTCAACGCCCCTATGTGCATACGTGCGTGGTGCGTGCGTGCGTGCGTGCGTGCGTCTTAGAAAGCAAGCAAGCACGCAAGAAAGCACGCAAATCTCGGCACGACAAAAAATGACGCGAGCACGGAGGAAAGGTTGGAAGCAAGGGGACCCCACGGACGGGTCCCGGGGTCCCGGGTCCACCGAGTCACCTCTCGATATGCGATATGTGATGTACTACGTACGTATGTGTATGGCAGTGACCGCTGGAGATGACAACTACTAGTAGCCTACAGCTGATTGGCCTTCTTCTGCCACCGAGGCCAGTCGCAGTCGCCGGCTCATTCCACCGCGTCTTTTGCTTCGCGTCATTGACACGTGCTCACGCACACAACGCACACACCATCGACCGTTGTGTGCGCGCACACCCCACCCCATTGAGAACGGGAGAACGGGAGGGTACGCGAACGGGGGCCAAACAAGCCCCGTTCGGTGTTTTGGCGAGGCCCGAGATGCGCTACAATCTGGAATCACAAGACATGATTTGCGGTCAGCCAGCCAGCTGTCGGGCGGGCGGGCGGAAGGCGGGCGGGAAACACTGGCAGCCAGCCAGACAGAACAGCAGAACCTCAACAGCTCTCGGATCTCGAATTGGCTGGATAGTCAAGAAGAGCACAAGACAAGACAAGACAAGACAAGACAAGACAAGACAAGCAGGCAAACAACTTGAAGTGAATAGACGACGAACAGCATGACGCTCGCAGGTTGCCGCAAACTGGGTCATGTGGCGGTGATTGGAGCCGGCATGACGGGTCTCAAGGCGATCAAAGAGCTCCGCGCAGCTGGAATCAAGGTCACCGCCTTTGAGCTCAGCAATGATATCGGTGGCATTTGGCGCTTTACCGAAGAAGAGTCGCTCTCAAGTGTCTATCGCTCGACGCGTATCAACACAATTCGCGCAACGAATGCCTTCGGAGACTTCCCCGTGCCAGAGGACCGCGGCTATCAAGTCAACATGACCCACCAAGACATGATGGGCTACTTTCGCGATTATGCGAAGGAGTTTAACCTGCTGGAAAACATCCGCTTCGAGACGCGCGTGACGCGCGTTGAACCTTGCGAGGAATCTGGTAAGAACGGAACTTCGTGGCGGCTGCGTTTTCATGGTCCGAACAACAAGGCCGAGGAGGGCGTCTTTGATGGTGTCGTCATTTGTTCCGGACATCACTCGACACCGCACATGCCCTCGTTCAAGGGCATGGAGTCCTTTCCTGGCAAGCTTACGCATTCGCACTCGTACAAAGACAATAGCCCTTTTGAAGGGAAGCGCTGCGTTGTGGTTGGCATTGGCAACAGCGGCAGCGACATTGTAACAGAGGTGAGCAAGGTGGCCAAAGAAACGATTTTGGTCGCGCGCCGCGGTACCTGGATGGTGAAAAACTCGCTGCATGACCCGAACGCAAATGCAGTATCCCGACTCGAACAAAACGTCTTGGGCCGTCTTCCCAAACACGTCGGCGCCGATCTTGCTGAGGAGGGCCTCGCGGACTCTCGCGCGAAACTGGAAAAGGCAGGCTTGGCGCCAACCTTTCGTTTTAACGAGGGTCATCCAACCATTACAGGCAACTGTGCCGACAACGATTTCCTCAAGCAGCTGGATGCTGGCAAGATTTCGGGCCGTCGCGGCATCGAGCACTTTGACGGCAGCACGGTCCACTTCACAGACGGATCGCGGGTCGAAGCTGATGCCGTCATCATGTGCACTGGGTACGAGATTGGGTATCCTTTCCTCGACAATGATGTTCTCGAAGTTCGTCCTGATCGCCACCTCGACCTCTACAAGTACATGTTTCCTGTAGGACCTCGCGAGGTGAATAAAATCGCTTTCGTTGGCGTAGTGCAGCAGATCGGCGCCATGTCCATGATCTGCGACGTGCAATCTCGCGTCGTGGCGCGCTACATGGCCGGCGAGCTTGCTTTGCCCTCCCGCCAGGAGATGAAGCAAGACATTGAGGCGAAGCGTGCCTTTAACGCCGAGTGGTATTACAACGCGCCGCGACACTCGGTGGAGGTGTCTGTGCGTCCTTACTTGGACGAGATTGGCGAGATGATAAGCGCTACGCCCACTTTTTGGCGCATTCTCTTTCGCGCGCCCTGGCTTCTCGGGCTCGTGTACTCGACGCCGACCTGTGGGGGTCACTATCGTCTCGTGGGATACGGCGCTGATGTCAAGCGCGCACGGTACAATATGATCAAGGAGTACAACGTGTGTTATGGCCACATGGCCAACCGTCGCTCCTGGAGTGGGTATTTGGAGCACAAACTCAAGGTCTATGGCGTGCTCCTGCCCATGGCCATCTTTTACCAGCTCAAGTCTTTGCTCACGACAGGCAAAACCTTCTTTTTCGCTTGGGAGTAGGCCAAGCTAGGCTAAATCATTACTAATCAGTCCAATAGCCCTAGTACCTCTCAGTCATTGCGCGCGCGTGTGAGAGCGCGTGCGTGCGTGCGTGCGTGCGTGCGTGCGCGTGGCATTCTCCTTGTCTAAGGGTTTGGGCGCTGTTAGGGGAGAAGCGACACCGAGCGTGAAGTAGGCGCGGCGCAAGTCGTGGGTTTCTCCGCGCAAGTCGAAAGTTTGCTCCACGCAAGTGAAGCTTCCCGTGCCGCAAGGCCTACCTATCCTCCTGAGTCCGAGTCCCCACACAAAATATACTACGCAGGCTACCACCTTGGCAGAAATAGGCCTTCAACAGAACTAAAAAGTCGACTAAAATCTGCCTGCTCGTAGCCTAGCCTAGTGTAAACAAAAACAAATAAAAATCCAACCAAACCCAGCCGCCTCTTCGCTGGAACCAGCGCGCCGCGCCAGACACG
>KN805387.1:555457-623968 GCA_000818945.1 Schizochytrium sp. CCTCC M209059 | reverse complement strand
AGGCAGCCACCGCCGCCTCTGCTCGCATCTTCGCTTGCCCTCTCCCCTCTTCCCCGCCCCCCCGCCCTTCGGTCGTGCGCACCGCGCCCGTCGAGATGGCGCACCGCCAGGTCGCGCAGGAGTACGCCGCCATGGCACCCGGACCTGTGAACATGGGCGGCAACTTTATGGCGCCGGCGCCCGTGGCCGGCACCGGCATGCCGAGCATGGCCGACATGCCGGGGAGCGACGACTCGCTGGATATCTTCGACATGAAGATGGAGAGATACGATAGCGTCTTTCTCAATGATGGCCTCGACGAGATCGACCAGGACCAGTCGCTGACGGCCGACGAGCGCCAGAAGAAGCGCGAGGAGAGGCTCGAACGCAATCGCGAGATCGCGCGCAACTGCCGCAAGCGCAAGCGTGAGCGCGTTGAGGCCCTTGTCGAGGAGGTCACGAGTCTGCGCGAGACGAACCGCAAGCTCGAACTGCAGCTAAAGATGCTCATGAACAAGCTCGGCGAGGCCACGAGCGGACGCGGAAATCGCGGAAAGGTCGACGAGGAGCGCCGACTGAACGAGGTCACCTCGATGAACCAGATGCTCGAGCAAAAGTGCAGCGACGAGGACGTGCTGAGGCGTCTCCAGCATTACACCGAAATCTACTCGGACTGCGGTGAGGAGCGCAAGAAGCTCGTCAAGGTCCACATCAATCAGCTCGAACAGCTCTTGCTACCCACGCAAATCAGCAAAATGCTCCTGTGGATCCTCAAGCAGGATGAGGAATTCTACTCAGACGAGAACCCGAACAGCATGTGGAGTGTGCTGTGTAAAGAGCTCCAAATTGACGAAAAGCAAAAGAGCGAGCTCAAGGCCCAGCGCGGCCAGCTCGGAACGCAGAATGCCTCGATGAAGCGCTGCCTTTTATCGCTGCAAAAGTTCGAAAAGGACGTTGAGCGCAACATGTACAATCGCCAGGCGCAGATGGACAAGATTCTCAAGATTATCACCCCCAAGCAGATTGTCAAGTTTTTGCAGTGGGTTGAGGACAACCAGGCTTGCGTGCACATGCTCGACGGCCTCTGGACCTTTAACAAGAAGCGTCAGGACGAAATCATGCAGGAGATTTCCAGGCCCCCTCCTCAATCGCCTTTCCAGGACGAGGGCTCGCCGCGTCCCAAGGCCCAGGCGCAGTAGGAGCACTGCGATCCTTCTTTCTGCTTTCTCTTTGCCCCCTCATCCCCATTTCAACCTCTCACACACTCACACTTGCACTCACACCCACCCACCCATACACACGTGCGCTCGCGCCCACGCTTCTTTGCGCGATCCATGCACGAGGACTCATATCGGACGCGTCAAATTCTTGCTTGCCCGCATCATCGCTACGCGTTTGATTTTTCTTCGTACAGCGCAGCGTAGCATTGCAATAACCCTCATAAATTATTGGTTTTTCACCCTTTTATTCTTCTTCTTTTTCTTCGTTATTATCGTGATCATCTAAATTTGTTCCAAGCTCTTTCTTGTAAATGTTAGCTTGGGGCTACCTATTTCCGCGACCTCCTCGGCCTCGGCCTCGACCTCGTTCTCCTCCGCGCTGAGCGTGGCCCTGGCCCTGGCCTTGGCTTTGGCCGCGACCTCGCCCGCGCCCTCGACCTGGTCCTTGCTGCCCTTGACCACGACCGCGCCCACGGCCGCGACCACCACTTCCCGCACTCGCATCTCCTCGCGGTGCGTAATGACCATTGCTGGCATTTTGCTGAGCTCCGCCGCCTCGGCCACCGCGGAAACCGTTGCCACCACGTCCGCGCCCGCGACCGCGTCCACGCCCACCTTGCACACCATTCGCGCCGAGCTGGGACGAGTCGAGCTTTTGACCTGTTCGCTCCGTAGCAATGAGGCGCAAGAGCGCTCCCGCTGCGGCCGTCTCATCCTCCGAGAATTTTTTCCCGTCCACAAGGCTCCGTGCAAAGAGAACCTCCAGACGGTCGCGCAACACTGCTACCTGCAGAGCGGAAGCGTCATTCGCAGCGCAAAGCTCGACCCATTCATTTAAATGTACGCGCGTTGTTCCATCCTCGGCCGTGTCGAGCGTGTAGACGCCCCTGAAGAGAGCCACAAGAACAGGGAGAACTCGCGAACAGCCGCGGATGCTGCAAAAATGGCGTGAACGCGTCATCTCGTCGAATACGACCCAAACGTGTGCATTCGGGGCCTCACTCACCTCGAGCCTGAGCACCGAGCTTTTGTGCGGCAAAATCTTCTTTTCCGGACCCGAACGCAACGACTTGCTCCCAGGAAGTTGAAGCGCTACATTGGGGAACGTGCCAATGCTGGCCAGTATTTCAATGAGGGTTGCAGTCGAGACAGCCTCTTGGCGAAAGTCAATGACGGGCATTCTCGGCAACAGGCTCATGATCTGGCGACGCGTTTGGACTACCGTGTTCATGATGGACGGCGACAAAAAGTATTGCCCGCATGCCGACCGACCCATGCGCGAATACTCTTCGTACGCACGAAAACACGCCACGTGGTCTCCGTCTTCTCCCCCCGTAAGACGATGGCGACTCGTCTCAAAACGCTTGCGGTCTGCGGCGGTGAGCGGAATCACAAAGGGGTCTCGGCCCGTTGCAAAAAATGCTGCAAGTGTCACCGCTTGCTCCTTGACACCTAACATTGTGCCGATGAGCACCATCTTGCCAAGACGCGGGTCAAGAGGAAGGCGCGCCAGAGCGTGCCCTAAGGGAGTCAGCTTCTCGTCTGTGCCAATGGCACCTAGCTCAAAAAGCAGATTGAGAGCGTTGCGCACAGAAATATCCTGCGGCGCGTCTGGGGCGCGACCTAAAAAGTTGCGAACGAAGACTCGTTTGTTCGCCATGGACGCCACAGAAAACGTGCGTTTCTCTAACAAGACGCAGCTCTGCAGGCAAACCTCCTCCAGAGCGGTGCGCTGCATTTCAGGCGCTTCCTCCTCGAGCATGGCATCGTAACGGGTGCGCGAGTACATGCGGAAGCAGATGCCAGAGCGAACGCGTCCGGCGCGCCCGCTGCGTTGAATCGCGTTAGCCTTGGCGATGATGCCGTTGGTCAGACTCGACACCTTGGTGTGCGGGTCATAGCGCTTCGTCTTGGAGGTGCCGAGATCGATGACGTACACGACATCGTCAATGGTCACCGAGGTCTCGGCAATATTCGTAGAGCAAATAATCTTGCGCACGCCTCGTGAGGCGCGCTTAAATACCTGTCGTTGACTCGCTGGCGTCACGCCCGAATGCAGAGGGAGGACCAAGAAGCGAGATTCGTCGCCGAAAAGGGGATGATCTTGTAGTGCATCGCAAAGCTTGGCAATCTCGTCCCAGCCAGAGAGAAAGATGAGCACAGATCCCTTGTCTGCGAGACGACCAAAACCAGCGTCCACAGACTTTCGCTTTCGCCCAACGAATCGCGAAAGGTCGTCATGCGACTGCTCTATTTGCTGGAGAACCTCGACGATCAAGTCGATGTCCAGCTGCGTATCGTCGTCAAGGCCGGTGAGCTGACGCGCATACTGGTATTGATCAAGCAAAATTTGGGCGTCCGTTGCTTTCATGCTCTCGCTTACATCCATGTTCTCGCCGCCTTCGTCAATGTCGTCGACTGCCCCAGCACCATTCGTCGCCAAGGGAGCATCGAAGGGTTTGTCGGCTGCACCGATGCCGTATCCAAGCAAGAGGCCCTCGTCCTCATTGTTGTCATTGTTGTCATTGTCGTCATCCTCTTCCATGCCATCGTTTTCCGAATCGTTTGAGTTTCCTTGACTCCCGTCATTGACATCATCATCATCATCATCGTCCGCTTGGTTCCAAGCGGACTCCCATGTGGCTACAATTTCGTTGCGACCGTCCTCGCCATTCGCAATGTTATTGTCCTCGCCAACATCCCATGCGCTGGCAGACTGTGTGGCAGGTCCTGTGCAAAAGGCCGCATGCGCGCCGAATTTGCCAGGCGATGAGAATTGGGCCTCGCACAGCTGGCACACGAACTCTTCGGGTTCGACAAAGCTCTCGATGGGCTCAGCCGCACCATTGTCCACGCCAAGGTCGAGATTGTCACCTCTGCGTCCGCTCGCGTCATTTTCGCCCACCCCGGCGCTGCTTCGGTCCGCAATGGAGGCGAGCGCGTTAGCAATTCGCTTATTGCGCTCCATGAGACGGTCGACATAGTTTGTCCGGGAAAGAACATCCTCGAGAAAGAGCTTGTGAACGCTAAAAAGCTTACCAGGCACCTTGACATACTGACAGGTGAGAGGATAATGCGTGTTGCTAAAGTACTGCAAGAAAGCATTCACTTGCATCGTGGCGCTCATGAGAACAAGCTTGAGTTTCGTTTGGCCCGAGGAGGAAGAAGAAGAGGCTTTCTTTTGCTGGAGCAAGAGCTCGCGCACAATCATGAGCAAAAAGTCAGAGTTGATGTCACGCTCGTGCACTTCGTCGATGACAAGATGCGTGACGCGCTCAAGCGCCTTGGGACTATGCGCAAGCTCTCGGAGGAGCACACCCGTGGTGCAGTACAGCAATCGTGTCTGCTCGGACCGCTTGCGTTCCAGACGCACGCTGTAGCCCACTACGTCTCCAACGTCCCCGGTGCCATTTTCTGACGCGACGCGATCGGCCAGCGCTACAGCAGACAAACGTCGCGGCTGCGTACAGACAATGTTGAACTGACGGCTTTGCATTTCCATGAGGTACTGCGGAATTTGCGTACTTTTGCCGCAGCCTGTCTCGCCGGTAATCACCGTCACATCGCACGCCTCGACAGCGCGCAGAATTTCGTCCCGTTTGGCCCATACCGGGAGCTGCCGTCGCGCCTGGCCCACGTGCGTAAAGTGTTCGTCCCAGGTGGTGGTGCTCGCCGACGATGGCAAGGGCGCTGGCTCGATGTAGCGTGCGGGCGCGGGGCGACCTCCGTTCTGGGCGTCTTTTTCGCTGTCCTCGTAGTCTTCATCCGCGGGGAAAAGCGTGTCTTCCTCCTGCCAAGAGCGCGCGCGTGCATTTTGCTCTTCGCTCTTGGAGATGGGATATTTTGTGAAAAAGTCCGCAAGGAGTTTCTCGCTGGGCCTCCCGAGATCCAGACGCGGGACTTCCTCATCTGCGTTCTTGGAGACAACCTTGCGACTCACCGTGAGATACCTGTCGTCTCCCTTGCCGCGGGACTTGGACGCGAGGCCCTCCTTTTTGCAGACCTCGTGGACGTATCTGCGCTCGGTGTTGTTCAAGGAGCTCGGAAACCTGAACTCTGCCTCACCGGACCTCTTGAAATCCTCAATCACCCTGTCGATGCGGATCTTGTACGACTCGTCCACGAAGTTGATGGGCGCCTTGCCCTTGCCGCGCGTCGGCGCCTTCGCAGCGCCGCCCGCCCCCTCGGCGCCGCTCTGCGTCCCCTTCTTCTTGGCCATGCCGCCGTTCGCGATGCCGCCGTTCGCGGCGCCTCCTTCTCCTTCTCCTGCCCCTCTCCCTTCTCCGTCCCGCCGCGCGACTCGCGCCAGCGGCCGGTCCGCAGGGGCTCGCCCCGCGCGCGGCAGCTGCTCCCGCGCGGCTGCGGTCTGCGGGCGCGGGCGAGGCGCAGGCGAAGGCGTCCTGGATGCCGAATGCTGTTGAAGACGAGCTGGAGAAGCCGCACCCCGCGGAGCAGCAGCAGCAGCAGCAGCAGCAGCGGCGGCGGCAGAAGCGGAACGGGCAGGAGGCGGCGGTAGCGGTAGCGGCGGGGGCCGGCGCAGGCGCGATGGAGGCCCCGTCGGCGGCAGGGCCGCGGCCCGCGTCGCAGCGGTCGGTGGACTCCGAGGTGGCGCGGGAGGCCGTCGTCGAGAGCATTCTAGCCGCCGACTCGCTGTACGAGGTGCTGCAGGTGACCCAGACCGAGGCGCAGTCGAACCGCGTGCTGCGCAAGGCGTACCTGAAGCGCAGCATGGAGTGCCACCCGGACAAAACCTCGCACCCGCGCGCCACGGAGGCGTTCCAAGTACGTCAAAACTTGAACCTTGATGAAAAGCTCGTGTCGAAGCTAGCTCCTCCAAGAAACTAACCATTACCAACTAACTGCTTGTGCTCTGACGAGCACAGAGGGTCGCAGAAGCCTACGATACGTTGGGAGATAGTCTCAAGCGCGCGCAATATGATGCGCGCGAACAGACGAGCTCACCGTATAACTTTCGCCAGCATGGGGACACGGTCGTCATGGAAATGTCTGCCGATCAGGCCTTTGCAATGTTCGCACAAGCCATGAACCAGGTACGTGCTCAAATGGGCATGGCGTCGCATCGCTCTGGCTCTTTGTGACAGAACGACTCACTCATCGCTCCATCTCGCTTACATTCTGTGATTTCGACCCCCAGTATGCCGAAGAGCACGGCATTGAGCATGAACGTCAAACGACAATATTCGATCATCTTGCATCAGCCTTTCTATTTGTGGACGGTTGGATCAATCCACAGCATCACAACCCAACACCTGCCCCTGGGTCGCAACGTCAATCCGATGGCTCGCAGCGGAGCGCCGCGAGCGGCGGCCCTGGCGTAGGATCGAGTTCTGGGCCAGAAGAAGAGGCCCCGCCAGAGACGCGACTGCAGGCTTGGGCGCGGAGTCTCGCCACCATGGGTTCTATAGTGTCTACCGCAAGTCAAATTATTCGCGTCCAGCGTGAGCGTGAGCGCCAGCAGGAGGAAGGCGAAAGTACTCGTCGTCCAGGAGACGGACCGTCAAGCGCTTAGTAAGCAGACACACGGTCGCAGTCAATCTGGCAAGCCGAGGGCGGGATCACTCAGCAAGTGGATCCGCCTCACATGTATAAATAGATCAATGTGGTCAATGTCTTTCACTGATGTTATGATTTTCGTTTTCTATCCATAGACCTGCACCATCGCCGGGCGTGCGAACAAACTGCCAAAAAAAGAAAGAAAGACAGTCAATGAAAGCGGAGCCGCCAAAGTTCCGAGTCCTAGGAAATTACGGCTTCTATCTCGAAAAATCTCGAATATTCCAGAAAAAATCTCGAATATTCCAGAAAAAAATCTCGAATATTCCAGACTTTCTGGAACATTCGAGAAAATTCTTCCCGAAAGGTCGCCTCCAAGCGGTCCGCGCAGGGTCAAGCAAATCCGAAACTCGCCGAGTCAGCTCACAAGATCAGCCAAGAGTGACCAAAGAAAGCCACATCACCAACCAGCAAACAAGCAAACCAGCAATCAAGCAAGCGACCAAGCAACTGCAACGGAAGTAACCTGACAGTGCTTCGACCGCAACTTTCGGACGGAGGAAGAAGCAGAAAGAGAGAGAGAGCTAAAGAAAGAGAGCGCAAGATGGCAGTTCATTTTGGACCCGAACTTCCACCCAAGATGGCGTCGCAGCGCGCCGCTGCAGCTGACCTGGGCTCCACCAAGAAGGCACCCGAGCCGATTCCCCAAGAAGACCCAGACGTTGTCATGAGCGACTCCGAGTCTGACCAGAATATCGACCACCAGCACCATGACTACGAGCATGGAGGAGTTGCCAGCAGCAGCGATGAGGAGATCTCGGACATCGGCGAGGAGGGGGGCGAGCCCCTTGCCGACATTCCTGAGGCGGAGCTGGTGATTCTCGGAGGCAGCATCAGCGCCCGGGCTGCTGCAGACGTGGCGCAGCTGTATGGCCTCGAAGTGCTGGACGACGCGTCACGCGAGGCCACCGTAGACGCGGTGCGCAAGGGCCTCGCGCGTCAACAATCTGGCTTTCTTGTCTACTCTCGTAACGTGGGCGAGAGTTTGCGCAAATTGCGCGGCGTGGCAGGGCACATGCCTGTGTTCTACGTCGGCGACGCCTTCACATCAGACCCGAGCAATGGAGCAGGCGATATTTGCCTCGTGCGCGCGTCCGGCAAGGATGCTGACGCCACCATTCAGTTTGCGCTTAACAACCGCCACCTCGACATGCTCGAGGTGCGCTGATTGAAGATAGGTCTCTCGCGATACTATTGTTGCTAGATGTATTATTATGAAGATTGAATCATGTGTAAAAAAGTTTTAACGAGCAGTACGCACCGTATTACCTAGGACCTTCCTATCTGAATGCTAGGCCTTTACATTCATTAGTGATGGCGTCACTCTTGTTTTGATCACCGAGGATCAAGCGAGTGTGGGAGCGCGGACTGCGTCAGCGCACACCGTGCGAACCGGCTAGCTTGAGTGACTCGAGCCCCGCGCCCATCTATCCATTGAACACCAGCGCCACTCGTGGCAAGAGGCAGACCGCCTCACCTCGCCTTGCGCTACGTTGCGTTGCGCTGCGTTGCGTCGCGCTGCGTTGCGGCAGCACCGGGCGCTCATGCCTCTGGGTCGAGGAAAAACGAGAGAGATGGCCACTACACATACGAGACGGCCGCGTCCGCCGACAAGGGCGTCGAGCGCGACAGCCACAAAAAACAAACCGCAGCACCTGAGACGCACCGCGAGGCAAGCACACTCGCGCTTCTGCTTCGAGATCCAACAAAGGCGTCTAGAGAACGATGAAGTCGGTATTCTCCAAGGGCTGCTTAAGGAGAACGTGCCCCTTTACTCTGTCGTACTGGACGAAAACGAGCTTGGAGACGCCGGACTCGCATCGTTGCCTCTTGGCGCGCTTGTGACGCGCGTCTCGAAACTCATCCTTCGGCGCCAGAACCTGACTGATGACGGCGTCGGTCAGCTTGTCAAGGCCCTTCGAAGCGCAGGTCGGGCGTGCACCGTTACCGAGATTGACCTCGCAGGCAATGCGGCGCTCACCGAGAAGTCTGGGACGGCTCTTGGAGCCTGGGCCTTGCAGCAATCGCAAAAGGTTGTCGTCAGGCTCTGTCAGGGAACGGACTTGTCGCTTCATCGCGACTTCACAAAGCATCGTTTGAAGAGCGTTGAAATGGGATTTATCGCCCAGCTCGTAGCCAGCCATTGCCGTCTTACCACGCTCAATCTACAGGGCAATCGTGTTGGGTCCGGGGCATTAATTGCTCTTGCGCGTGCTTTGCGATTCAACACGAGCATTGAGCAGCTCAACCTAAAGGAGTGCGACCTCACTCGAAACGTTTGGGAAGCGCTGCATCGGTCCTTGACGCAAAACAGAACACTCTTGCACGTTGACGTGCGGCAAAATGCTCGCCTTCGTACGACGCGTAAACTCGTGCAGCAGCTCTACATTGACGCCCAGCGACTTTGGCCCGCGTTTGCTCAGGTCGCTCTCCTCTTCGACGAAGGGAGCTGGCTCGATTGCACATGGCATCAGCGTGAGCTGATCTCGGCCTGCCCCAGAAATACCAAAGCCAGAAAAAAGAAGTCCGGCTATGTGCCCAAGACACACCCTGGCGCTCCGCCCTCTGCTGCCAGAAATTCTATCCGATTGCGTGAAAGACTTAGGACCGCATCTAAAATCTATGGCACAAGCGAAGAGGTGCGGATGGCGGTTGCGGCTGGAAAAAGCCCTTTTCCGCGGCAAGAATCCCGACTTACCGTGACACGACGGGCAGCGCCGACGTTATCGACTCAAACGGCAGTAACCTCAGTTCCGGTATGGACGAGGGTTGTCGGTTTCGAGGAAGATCCCGAGCAGACAAAAAATAAGGGTACCGCATCATTCCAATGCACCCATGTGCGCATTCGCGTCAATGAGCAACAACGCGTGGCCGCAACACAAATCCAGTGCATGGTTCGGAAATCGTTTGCTCGCGAAAGAGGTGCGTTGTTGCGACGGTTTGCTCTTGCGCATCGGAGTAAAAAGATGGTACGGGCCGTGCGCACCTTGCAAAACTTTTACCGCCGGGTCCAGCGTGAGCGGCTCGTCCGCGCGGAGAAAAGCTGCATTGCCGTTCAAAAGCACTTTCGCCGCTTTATGGCGCAAAAACGCTTCGCGGCATTAGGAATCGCACTTGTGCGAAGCGCCTCGATCAAGACGCTGCACACAATGCGCTTGGGGCGGATCGAGGTTGTCGACTGCGGCTTCGAGGCTTGCAAGGGAATATACGAGCTCATGGGGACCGGGACCGACGAGGGCACGGCCAAATACGTGCTTTCAAGCTCAGGTAATCAAGATGTGGACTTCTTAATTGAGCGCTCAAATCGAACATGGGTGTTGCGAAGAGTTAGCCGAGATGGAGGCGAGGTTGCCACATTATATGCGAATTCGACAATAACCCTGTTTCCCCCGCGCCAAGGATGGACAGCAATGCTCGCAGAGACGAGGGAGTTGGCCCCATTGCCATCGCTCTCGCTGCAGAGTCCCTCGACAAGCGTCGAAGGTGCCAAGAGTGAGGAGGAAGCAGAAATTGAAGCGGAGGTCGAGCTTCTCGAACAGCAATGCCGAGACAAGGCAAGCATTCGCGTGGTCGACGCAGGGTCGCCCGAAATCAATGGTCTCTACGTTGTTGCTGGAGTTTCGAACGGGGTACCCATGTACGTGAAACGGGATGCGGCGGGGCGCTTCATGTATACGATCCGACGTGTCGTGTATCTTGGAGGGAAATGTCTTTGGACAGTGACGCGGCAGCTGGCAAACAAAGACATCCCAAGCGTCGAAGACATTAAAGTATTCTATGTAAGTAAGACGGAACGGGACCAGCCACCGGACACTTCAAACCCAGATGCCGACGCCGGGTGGTCTCGTGGAACGCACGGGTCGCTTCCATTGCCTTTGTTTGTGTTACAAAATGCTTCGGAGAAGCAGCGCATGAAGCGAGTCTTAACTTCTCAGATTAGCCTGGCGAGTCTTGGAATGGGCAGCACCGATCCATCGGCATTCGATGAACAATTGGACCGCGCAGCACGCATGATTCAAATTGCATATCGAAGGCACATGCTGTTAAATATTGCAAAGGCAAGTTACACGCTCAAAGAGCTGAGTCAAATTGTAGCGGTCCGTCTGCACGATTGCGGATTGCATGAAGCAAGAGGGACGTACCGTTGCTCGCGCGTTTCGGAGACGTCGGCGACAGGTTCCTCGACTCTTGCTTATGCGCTAGAATCGACCTCCTCAGACGAGTGGTATATCGTCGAGCGCATTCGCAATGGCACCATGTGGGCAGTTTTGCGCGCACAAGGCCAAGGTGGTCTCCCTGATCTCATTTACGTGAACAAAGCGAATGGACACTCGCTCGTTCCGCCTAAATTTGGCTGGAAGGCCACAAATTCGAGGTACGTAGCAAGCCCACGGCTCACCTGCGTATCCCAGGAGGACGAGGAGGACGAGGAGGATGAAGACGAAGAGGTTCCACAGGAAGACAACGCAGAAGGAAAGGGGGCCGCCAAGGGCCTCGACAAGTCCCTCACGAAAAAGGAGCTTCGTGTGGCGCATCGAATCAAGGATAGGTACAAACAAGCCATGGTTGTGACGGATGCGGGGTCGCTTGTTGTGCACGGACGATTTGAGCAGCACGGAGTCGCGGACGGCGTGGCTGCGTTTCGCTCAAACCGCGATGCAACGATCCAGCTCCGCAGGGTTGTGCATGGAAGTACACGATTGTGGGTGATTGTGCGCATCCTTTCGTCGTCCAGTGATCCGAACATTGTGTATTATTTTAATTCGGCGCACGGCAGTGCAGACTCTCCCCCCCCAGACGACTGGCTTGCGCACAAAGGTCAAGAGCCTGCGCCACTTGTAGTGGCCCAAGAAGCTTGCATTCGTCCTCATTGAGAGGCCGCGGTAGCTCCAGAAAACCCCTCTTTCTGGTTCATATTTTCAAACATTTCCGCTTTTCGGTCACCATTTGCTACAATTCGATCTCGAACACATCTCAACAGGAACAGACTACCGACCACTTGGTTACTCTGACACCAAAGTGATGATCAAGTCGCGTTTCGATCATCGGCGAAATCGGTCTACACGTAGGGGATGCTCGGATATATGTTGCGTTTCAGTCAACAGCAACTCGCACGATTCGAATCTGCCCTCAGACTGACTGTGACTTATAGAAACAGAATAGAGAATGCAAGATCATATAAAAGAAACGAAAAAGAAAAGAATAAAGATGACAAGGCAAGAGGCGAGCGTGTACGCGCCGTTCAATCTTATCTTTGCTTGAGCGTTCTCATGCCATACCAATCCACCTTTTTCTTCAAAGGTCAAGACCAGTCTCCTTTGCGGTCCACTTCCAGAGCTTCTCGGCGATCTCGTCGTCCTGCGCAGTGGGGCTCATGCCTCCATCAAAGGCGAAAGGGTGCGAGTCATGCTTGCGAGCCGTAGGCACGTAGTACTCGCCAGTAATGTTGCGCTCCGCAATCTCCGGCATTGCCAGAAAGAGCTGGGTGGTGGCGCCCTCCCGAGGAGACATAGCATACGCGCCGAACGTGGTCTTGATGAGGGTTTCAACGTACTTGCGTGGCACGAACTTGGCCGCCTTGTCGATGAGGTAACGCGAGAGGTCAGTGGCGACGAAGCCAGGGTGAGCGCTGTTGACGTAAATCTGCTTGTCCTTGAGTTTCATAGCAAGAGATCGGGCAAAAAGAATATTAGCCAACTTGCTGCGACCGTAGGCAGCTGTGGAATCGTACTTGGATTCGTCATTGAGCTTGTCAAAGTCAAAGCAATCGTCTTCGGCAAAGTTGTGTCCAAGCGAGGATAGCACAACGACACGCGATCCAGCCTTGAGCAGAGGCACGAGTCTCAGCGTGAGCGCGTAGTGACCAACGTGGTTAACGCCGAACTGCTGCTCGTAGCCGTCCTTGGTGAGGCCATAGGGGGTCATCATGATGCCAGCATTGTCGATGAGCATGTCGAGATCCGACTCTGTCTCCTTGATGTACTCTGCAAATTCGGCGACGGAGTCAAGCGACGAGAGCTCCAGCGCGACCTTGGGCGCAATGGCGTTCTCGCGGTACTTGGCGGGCAGATCGGGCTCGGCCTGAAGGCGCTTGACCGTGTCGATGCCCTTCTTTTCGGAACGAGTTGCCACAATGACCTTGGCGCCGTGCTTGAGAAGCTCGAGCGAGGTCGCGTAGCCGAGACCGGTGTTGGCGCCGGTGACGAGCGCGGTCTGGCCATCGAGAGAGGGAATGTCCTCGATCGACCACTCCGGCACTGGCCAGTACATGCGCAGCTTGGCATCAAAGGCGAGGTTGCTGGCGACGGTCGCGATCACGACGACCACCGCCACAATTGCGGCGCAGGGCACCATCTTTTCTTCCCACTCCGTTTGCTTCGCCTCGCAGTCGCTCTCGCAGCCGCAGTGACAGTCGCAATCGCTTGCGCTCTTCGCTCGCTGTCTCACGCGCGCAGCCGCCTCGCAGTTTCAGGTCTGCCGGGCTCTTATTCTATCATCTGCCAGTGTTTGCGCTGCTGCTGCTGGTGACGAACGGCGACGCCCTCGATGCGGCAAAGCTTCGCGCCGAGTTTTGGATTCGACAGTAGTAGTAATCGGTAGCAAGCCTAATGCAGGCCTGCTAACCATCGCCTGCGAGGAGGACGAGATCCCTTATCGATCTCTGTCAAGGAGAAAGGAGAAGAAGCCGAGATGGGATCCACGCCTCGCAGTCGATGCCTTGTCGTATTAATCTGATCACAGGCGGCCAGCCGGCCGGCTGGCTGCCTGGCTGCCTGGCTGCCTGGACGCACCTGCAGCCATGAACAGCAACAGCATGTCGGCTGTCGTCGGGTTTGGCACGCATGCATACGACAGTACAGTATATACACTACGTACTTATAAATCCATCTGGACATCAGGTTTCCCGTCAGAAGCGTCATCGGCGGCGAAGGAACGCTACGAATGCACGACACAGTGAGAATATTCGCTGTTCGATCCGGGCCCGTCCCGGAAGAGAGGTGTTCGCGCGATGTTTATCCGCCTTACGGAAGAGCCCGAGACGGCCAAGACGGCCAGCTGCAGGCGGAGAATTGCGACGCAAAGGGTTGTCATTGGATGATGGATGAATAATGGTGGTGTGGATCGGCCAGCCATGGCCAGCAGCAGCGATAGCTGCAGCAGCGCTGAGAACCCAGGGATGGGTTCATCGAACAATTCGCCCGCCCTTCCCCCTCCAAAATCGTCGACGTACATGTGGTGGGCGGCATCCAGGGCGACAGACAGACAGACAGAGAGAGACCAAGGCGAGAGCGAAAGAAAGTTTCGAAAGCAAGGCAAAAACAAAAAAGAGAAATGGGAACGAATCAAAGAACTTTGATACGGACAGACGAAGTGAGCAGCAGTGCTTCGCGAAAATTTGACTTGGACGCCTTCTCAACTTTGAGACAGCAATCCATCAAACGGATTGCAGATTCATTGGTTTCTATCTTTTGCGTGTATAACTAGTAGCAGGAAGGCTGTGCGATCACGCCGCATGATGATTAGGATGCGTTTGTACTAGTAACCTGCCTTAACCCGACTCGGGCTCCCTGAAGCGTATGCAGCAATTGGAGCTGCTTAGTAGCTAGCTACGCGTGCATAATGATCGTATGCGTTGTCACGGATGAGAAGAAATAAGCAACAGACTGGTGCAATTAGCTTAAAGGTCGATGCCCGTCTCCTTGGCGGTCCACTGCCAGAGCTTCTCAGCCAGTTCGTCATCCAAAGCTTCCGGACTTGCGCCACCAGCAAGAGCGAAAAGATGCGAGTCATGCTTGCGAGCCGTGGGAACATAATACTCGCCAGTAATGTTGCGCTCCGCAATCTCGGGCATTGCCAAAAAGAGCTGCGTTGTAGCTCCGTCCTTGGGAGACATGGCGAACGCTCCAAAGGCAGACTTGACGAGCGACTCCGCGTTCTCGCGCGACATGAATCGAGCAGCTATATCGACGATTTCACGACCAAAGTCAGTGGCCACAAAGCCAGGGTGGGCGCTGTTGACATAGATCTGCTTGTCCTTGACTTTCCTGGCGAGAGAACGAGCAAAGAGAATGTTGGCCAATTTGCTGCGACCATACGCCGGCATCATCTCGTACTTGCTCTCATCGTTGAGCGTGCTAAAGTCAAAGCAGTCCTTCGCAGCAAATTGATGACCGAGCGAAGATACTACGACAACCCGCGCTGGTGCTCCAGCCTCGAGCAGAGGCATAAGTTTAAGCGTGAGCGCATAGTGCGCCATATGGTTCACGGCAAATCGGAGCTCGTAGCCGTCCTCTGAGAGCGAAAAGTTCAAAGGATTCAGGCCAGCATTGTTGATGAGCATGTTGAGCTGTGGTTCCGTGTCCTTGATGTACTCGGCGAATTCCGCTACAGATTTCAAGGACGAGAGCTCCAGTGCCACCTTGGGCGCGATGGCGTTATCGCGGTACATGGCGGGCAGGTCGGGCTCGGCCTGGAGACGCTTGACTGTGTCAATCCCCTTCTGTTCGGAGCGAGTTGCCACAATCACCTTGGCGCCATGCTTGAGAAGTTCGAGCGAGGTCGCGTAGCCAAGGCCCGTGTTTGCGCCGGTGACTAGCGCGGTCTGGCCTTCGAGGGAGGGGATGTCCTCGACGGACCACTCCGGCACCGGCCAGTACGTGCGGAGCTTGGCATCGAAGGACAGGTTAATCGCAACCGAAACGACCACGACCACCAGCGCCACGATTGCGGCACACGAGAGCATGGTCTTCTGTGGCTTCGTCTCCGCGTGAGCTAACTCGGCAGGCAATCTGCGCCTTTCCTTTCCTTGCAGCTTTGCTTCTGTTCTGGTCCGAGGCACCTTATTGAAGATAACTAACAGTTAAAAACCCGTTCGTGAGCGTAAGGTTCCTTGTTCTCGAGGCAAGTGTATAGTAGTCTTGTTTGCAAAGAAGCGCAGCGAACGAAGGCCAATAGTCAGGTGAGCTCGCTCATGATCACAAACGCCTAGGCTCGCCCTCGCCTTTTCTTCCTCGTCTTGAACCCGAAGCCTTTTTTTTTTAAATCTGTCGTGCGCCCATTGTGACATGTGCATGAGATGAGGTCTTTCCATTGCCGAAAAATCACACACGCTTCGACTTGCCTATGCGTCGGTCATCTTTGCAGCACACAGAGCAGCACAGCACAGCCAAAACGACTGGCTCACGACTGGCTCACGACGCTAATACCGCACGTACGATGCGCAGGAACACATCCGGCTGGTCGCAATCCTGCACTGGTCGCAATCCTGCACTGGTCGCGACAATTGATCACAGCTCCTCGGAATATTTTATAGTGACAAGACAAGTTTGGCTGCAAAGGATTGCTCATTACAAGAAAGTGGCCTACTACGTCGAATTAGATGACGATGGAAGAGCTTTCAATGATATGAGGTAGAACCTGTCCTTGGGACAGCTGTTGATTGCAGTCTTCTTCAATTTTGAGAAAATAGAGATTCTCCCTGTCCATCCATTCCTGGTTAGACCTGGGCCTAGAGCAGACTGTTCTGCCACTGCCGGTGGCTGTACCCCTCGAAGCCCGAAAGACTTGCCCTCGATCGACTTTTGAGACATGCCCTCGAGCGTCGCCTGCGAGGTGGGAGACCCTATCAAAACGAAGGGAAAAACTAAATCAAATCATTTCTGAAGTTCATTCTCTCACCTCATCACTCACTGGTGATGGATGATGCTAAAAACCTTGAAAGCCCGAAAGACCAGGGCTGCGCGCGGCAGCAAGCAGCGCTCGAGTTGCCGGCGGCACCGCGCGGGCGCGGGGCCGACCTTGGCTACCGGCGCTGAGCTGACCTGAGCTGAGCTGAGCGCCGTCCGCCGTCGGCCGTCCGTCGTGCGAGGCACCATGGGCCGCCTCGAGGACGACGAGGACCATGACGGTGACGTGCGCATGAACGGTCGAGACGAGAAAGGGCGGCGCGGCCGCGGCGGCCGCGATGATCACGAGCAGGACCAACAACAGCATCATCAAGAGGACGAAGACGAGAACATGCTCGTCGAGCCTCAGATGCGCTCGGATCGTGCGTATCTGGATATTGGGTGCGGGATAACGCAAATGCTCACCGAAGACCGCGTGTTCAAGCGACAGAACGACTGGCGCGACCGCTCGTACCTGCAGCCCAGCCTCACATACAAGCGATTCGTACTGCCCCCTAGCGAGCATCTCGATCAACCCGAAGTCGGTCTCGCGTCTCGATACTGCCACACCAGTCTTGCGCGGACACGATACCCGATCTTTGCCGTCAAATGGAGCCCTGATGGGCGACGCCTCATCACCGCATCGCAAAAATGCGAGTTTATGCTCTGGAGTAGCTTTGGATTCATTGCAGACAGTACCATCTCAAGTGAGAGCGTCGTACGAACCATGACCTGGACACGTAACGGCGACTATCTACTAACGGGCGACATGGATGGCGCCATCAAATATTGGAATCCGCAAATGCGCAAGGAGCAAACGATTGCCGCGCACGATGGCGCCGTGCGCGAGGTAAGCTTTAGCCCGACCGACCTTAAATTTGTCAGCTGCTCCGATGATGTGCAGGTCAAGCTTTGGGATTTTGCGACCGTTCGCGAGGAGCTGACTCTCCGCGGCCACGGCTTCGAAGTCAAGACCGCGCAGTGGCACCCGTTCAAGTCGCTCGTCGTCACCGGCTCGCGCGACAAGCAGATCAAACTCTGGAATCCGCGTTCTGGCAAGGAGCTCTGCACGCTTCTTGGTCACAACAATGCTGTCTCTGCTGCGCGCTGGAACCCAATCAACGGCAACTGGTTTGCGACTGCGAGTCGCGATAAGACGGTTCGCGTCTATGACATTCGCATGCTACGCAAGGCGGACCCGTGCCTCTACACGTTGCCTGGACACAATACCGAGGTGTATTCGCTGGCATGGCACCCACAGCATGAGCAAGTTCTCGTGTCTGGAGGGTACGATGGCTGCATGCTCTTTTGGCTTATCCATGGCCCAGACAAGGAAGCCAAAGTACAAGCCACGGTCCCTGCCGCGCACGAGGGGTCTATCTGGACCATGGACTGGAGTCCCGCTGGCAACCTCTTGTGCACGGGCAGTCAGGATCGCACAGCAAAGTTCTGGAGCCGGATGCGTCCCGGCATGGAGGAACTTGTGCTCTACAAAGGTTATCTGCGTTGCGTCGACGAGCTCGACATTCTCCGCGAAACGAACAATGCGCCCCCTACCTTTCAAGAGTACGAGAGTTTTATTGAACAAAAGGAGTCCGAGGAGGCGAGCAAGCTGGAGGTGGAGGAACTCAAGCGGGCGACCAAGCCGGGCGAGCTCCAGTTTGATCAGGTGCTCAATCATGGCAAAAAATTCTTTGACGAGACGCTCTCTCCATTCCAGCTTCGTAGAGACTGCGCAACAAAGGAGATTCCAGGACTCAGTGGTACCATCGGTCTTGATGCGGCCAAAGAACAGGCTATCCCTCCCAGCGTTCCGCCAAAGGTATTTTACACCTTTAATGATGGAGCAAATTATTCTGCTGATTTCGACATGGACAACTACGTGCGTGTCATGAGCAGCGGCATTTTGGAAAAGCGCGACCCGGCCATGGCTGGTCAACGAGAAAACATGGGCGCGGACGGCGCTATTGGCGGTGGCGCGCTTCGTGTAGGAACCAGTACCAGTGCCCCCGCTGCTCCGAGCGGGCCTAGCGGGTCAGGGCCCAGCACAAGCGGCCCCACAAATTCGCAGCATCAAAGTAGTAACGAGGGCACCAAGGTGGACTTGGCCACGCTGCCAGAACCGCGCCTCACGGGCGTCGTGAAGATGTTCGACGAAAGCAAAGGTTTTGGCTTCATCAAGCCTCACGATCCAAGCTACCCGGATCTCTTTGCCCAACGCTATGACATTCTTCTTGGTTATGGCAAGGATGGCGAGCAAAAGCTCGACCGCGGAGACATTGTCGTCTTTCGGGTTGAAGTGGGTGAAAACCGTCGCACAGGTACCTCGCAACAAAAGGCAAAGCAGATTGTACATGGCGATTTTGACAAGGAAAGAGTCAGCCAGATCCGTGACAACCCTCCGGCGATGCGCAGGAGTGCTCCTGGCGGCGGCGGCGGCGGCGGCGGCGGCGGCGCATATGATCGTGATCGTGATCGTGATCGTGATCGTGATCATGATCGTGACCGCGATCGGGATCGTGGACGCGATCGTTTTGATAACTATCGACGGAATCAGGGTCACGGCATGTATAACGATGGCCGTTTGCAACAGCATCAACCGGTGCCCTTGCCCCCGGCGCCTCCGATGCCACCGCCCTCGCAGCATCATCAGCGACAGCACCATCAACAAGGCTATCAGCAACATGGCCCTCCTCCAGGAGGATATCCGCCATCCGCGGCCGGTCGCAGGCCACCAGCGGTTGTGAGTCGGCTTCGGATTCCACCAGAGCAGTTTTTGCAAGAACTCCAGCGCTACCAGCATAATGAAGCTGAACTCAACCGCGTCCTTGCATACCACGGCGTCCTTCACGAAGAGGTGGAGGAGCTTATTCACTATGTCACACAAAACCAAGGTTGACCCCACGACTTTTGCAAGAACAATAAATGATTTTTTTTTCCCCGTAGTGTCATGGAGAAAGTCCGTGTCGAGGTTTTGCAAGTCCCGCGCGAAATCACAAAATTGAGGTTCTCTACTCTATCCTGGCGACACCGGTACTCTTCAGGCTGCCATAGCTCAGTGTCATTTGATAAAGTTCAATCCAAAAAAAAAATCGTTTATCTCAGTATAACATGATGTTGAAAAGGGATCCGGGACAGGAGAATCAACAGAGTCTTCCCTTGCATCGATGAGGCTGGTCGACGAACCATATCATGTTCAAAATATCAATCAGGTAATCGTAAGATCCTGCTCAGGCTCATAGTCGCTCTCGACTCTCACTGTCCGTGCTTGCTCATCTTCGTCCTCCATGATCGGATCGATCTTGCCCATGCGTGTATCAACATCCTCCGGGGTGTCCGCCAGAGCGACCCCCTTGGTCTCGACGGGAAGTAGGATTGCTGCCAGGACAGCAAACCCCGTAAATACAGCAAAAATCATAATAGCCATCTCGCGGTCGCCTCGCTCAACGAGATCTTGGCCGATAAAGGGGGCAATCATACCACCAACACGACTAAAGGCATTTGCAAGCCCAAATGCAGTGGTGCGAATTGTAGTTGGATACACTTCTGGTGTGTACACGTAGGTGAGTACAAAGGCAGCCTCAATGAGTGCTCTTCCAAAGAAAAGGCAAATGGTATCAGTCGTTGAAGAAATGGGCAAAGCAAACATCGCAACGAGGGCAATACAGGTGCCTCCAAAGCAGATGCTTTGCGATGATTTGCGTCCAAGCGTATCGACAACATACGCGGCAAAGAGAACGCCCGGAAGTTCCGCAGCCGTGGCCACAAAAACAGATACAAAGGCGTTTGACGTCTCGAAGGGAGACTGCGTAACCGGATCGCAATAAAGCTCTACCTCGTTCGAGTTGGTGGTGGTGTCGTGCTCTACAGCGAGCGATGTGGTCATGAGAACGAGACCATAGTATGAGAACGCATTCGTGAACCAAATGAACCAGAGAAATAGAGTCAAGACGCGAAACCTACGCGAAAAAAGCACGCGAAGAATTTTGAACACCTGTAGAGGGTTCCCCATGCCGCCGTGACCACTGTCGCTGCCATGGGAATCACGCAACCTGCCGTTTGCAGGAAGCGTTCTCCCGTTGCGTTGTGCTGCTCGGCAGAGAACCTGGTACGCAGCGTCGACCTGGCCATTTGTCGCCAGAAAACGCGGTGATTGAGGTACTGCGTTGCACAAAAAGCAGAGAGCCGAGATTAAAACCGGCACAGATGACGCAATCAGCAAGGTTCGCCACGCCCCAGGGCTTTGCTGCGTGTCAAAGATAATCCAAGCAAGGCCAGCTTCCAGCATGGTGCCGAGAGTCCAGAAAAGCTCTATGAGGATACCCCACCGTCCTCGAGACTTCGTAGGCAACAGTTCCAAGAGGTACGAGAAGCCAACGCTCGATCCTCCGAGGCAAATGCCCATTACTCCGCGAATGACAACAAGTGACGAAAAGTCTGGCGCAAAGGCAGATGCGAATCCAAGTATGAATGTGAGCGTTGAAAGCCACTTGAGGCAATACCGCCGTCCAAAGCGATCTGCAAGCACGCCACAAACATAGGCACCCAGCATGGCGCCAACAAAGACAACAGTTGTAAGGAGAGCTTCCTCCTCTTCGGAAATGCCAAACTCGCAGCGAACACTTGGTCCTAAAAAGGAAAGGAGCATCATTTCCATGGCGTCGACACTGAGCAAGAGGCCGGCCACGGCAATGCCCTGGTATTGGAATGGCCCAAAGCCGATGATAGTCATGGCCTCGTCCATGTCAAACACGCGATACTCATCGTCAACTTCGTCAAGCTCGACTCGCTGAGACGCGCGAGGGCCCTCTCTCGAGCCACCGTTTGTCTGTGTGAGCTCCATTTGCACAGGGCCGTACTCTGCGTCTCTTCCTTGTCTCATCTACCTCAATTTGCGCCCGGTTGCGACGGAGGAGCCTTTGCCGGTTCTGCGTGCCCTGCCTTTCGTCCACCGCGCCCGGGCCGCGTCGCAGCTTTTGCGCGCCGCCCTCCGCTAGCGCGCGCGGGCGCTCTCGGTACACGCAGGCACGCTGGTCTCGCTCGAGGCGACAGCCCGCCCGACGCCTCGTCCGCCTGCCCTGAGACCCTCAGGCTCGGCCGGCCGGGCTCCTGCGTTTCGCCTTTGCTCAGAGCAGAGCAAGAACAGAGCAGGCCCAGAGAAGCCTGCCTTGCAGTGAGTGCTTGGTGGCTCTGCGGCGGCAGCGGCGGCGCCGGGGCGCACGCGCGCAGACCGGGCGCATGCCGCGCGGGCCGCGGGCCGCGCGCGAGGTCGTGTGCGTGGACCTCGACTGCTTCTACGCGCAGGCCCTGGAGAGGCTGCGTCCCGAGCTGCGCGGGAAGCCCCTGGCCGTGCGGCAAAAGTACATCACGGTCACGTGCAACTATGAGGCGCGCGCGCACGGCGTGAGCAAGCTCATGTCCCTCGAGGACTCGAAGCAGCGATGCCCCGAGCTCGTCATTGTGGACGGGAGCGACCTCCGGCCCTTCAGGGAAGCCAGTGAGGAGATTGCGGCCGTGTTGGCGCGGTTCGGATGTCCGGTGGAGCGCAAGGGCATGGACGAGTCCTTTGTTGACGTCTCGGCGCTCGTCGACACGCGAGTAGGCGCGTATGAGGCTTCTCAGCATGACTTCGTTGGCCATCTTCTTGGGGATGAAGACACTCTCGACCGTGGCACTCGCGCCCGTCTCGCCCAGGCTTCCGCTATTGCCCAAGAAATGCGCGACGCTCTTTTGCAAGAACTGCAGTTTCGGTCCTGTGCCGGCGTCGGAACGTGCAAGACAAGCGCCAAGCTTGCAGCAGAGCTGCACAAGCCCAATCAGCAATCCATCATTCTCCCCGACGCACTTTGCACGTACATGTCAGATCTTCCGGCGAGTCGGGTTCAAGGTCTTGGACGGTCCATGCTGCGCCAAATTCATGCGGCACTCTCCGACCCAAGCGTTGTCGATAACCCTTATGCACTGACTTGCGCGCAAATTCGAGATATTCCGCTCGATCGTCTCACGCGGGCGCTCGGCAATACCTCGCAGGTCGACTTCGTCTTCAAGGTTGTCCGCGGGATCGACGAGCGGTCGATTCGGCCCTCAGAGCAAGCCAAGACAATTTCCCAAGAGGAAACCTCGCTTCCACATCCCGACACGTGGGAGTCGGCAAATGCGAGGCTTCGCGTCCTCTGCACTCGTATCATGGACTTTGTGCGCGAGCGTCGTAAAAAACACAATCAAGTGGCTCACACTCTCCGGGTGAGCATCACAGACAAGATTGGCAGCGAGACGCGCGACAGTCAATCGTTCGCAAACCGTGCAGAACACGAGGCGTATAGAAGACGAGGCCGTCGTCATGTATCAAAGCAATGCAAAGTGGACGAGTGCGTGTCCGCCAATGTTGATGCGCTGCACCGATGCGCCCAGGGCCTCTTGCGCGGTTGTCTCCCCTCACCCTCATTTCTGCTGAGTCGAATTAACTTGGCAATTGCAGATTTCCACACTTTGTCCACAAACACGCACCAGCAACGGGGAATCAAGCAGTTCTTTGCAAAACCATCCAACTCTGGAAAACCCGAACAGACGCCAGCATCGCATCCACCGCAAGGTCCAGCATCGCGCGCCCCACCCCGTAAAACGCTTCCGCGGGCAGCAGAGACCCTCGAATCGGACGTGATCGATCTCTGTGACGAGGACGATTCACCTCCATCTGCAAAAGCTGAGGATGCAAAGCTGCCTTGTCGAGCAGCAAAGCCATCTTCCCGGCCAGCAAAGCGATCCAAAATAACGTCTTATTTCCAATAGCGATCGCAGTAACATAAAAATTGAAATGTACTATTTTTATTCCGATACATGCAACTTGTCTGCAGCTACTTTTGCAAGCTCTGCGTCCTGCGTCGAGACATCTTCGCTCGATAGTGGTTTACTCGAAAGCTTACCAGCACTATCCTGAGTCTCGTTTTGTCCGTCTGAAGCCATTTCATCCTCGTCGTCCTCGATAAAATCCTCCTCATCTTCATCGTCAAAGTCGATCCCATCGTCGTCTGCGCTGTCTCCCTCATCCTCGAAATCATATTCGCCCGCTTCGCCATCTTCTGCGTTGTCATCGTCACCATCCACAAAATCGGCCTCAACGTCGTTCTCTTGCACGACGCCGTCTGCACCAGCAGCGTCTCCAGCATTTTCGCCATCGAGAAGGTCTGCATCGGCCTCAGTATTCGACACTTTGCCCTTCGCCTTGCGGGGCTTGCGGCGACGAGGCTTCCGGGTTTTCTCGACGAATTTTTGCACGAGCACGATGGGCTCGAGCTCGCGACCCTTGAGCGGGGCTGTCAGATCATCGCTGAGATTGTGGCTCGAAAAGTCGTAACCGAGGACAGTGTCACCGGCTTCGAGGCGCATACCAATATGAGAATTCACCGTGAAGCGCTCATCGTTGACACCAAAGTCTGCCATGCGCGCGACCTCAACCTCGCAGATCGGGGGACCTTCGCCGTCGCCAGAGTCCGCCCCGCCGTAGCTCAGCGGCTGAACGTCGAGGACGGTGAACTCAGTAAAATTGCGCGATGTTGCGATGGGGCGAAACGCGTTCGGCCAATATTTGACGTCTTGCAGCTTGGCACGGGCGCCCGTGTATGGGTCGATCAGATTGAGCGTTCGCGTGACGCTGTAGCACAGAACAGCCGCAGACTTGCCGCCAAAGAGCGAGTGCTGCAGTTTGTGTGGCAAAATGACAAAGTCGTGCTTGCAAATGGGGACCACCTCGATCGCAACACTATGGCGATAGTTATACGTGTTGCTCCGCAAATCAGCGCCCTGAAGACTCTTGCTCTCCTTTCGACGTGCAGGCACAGCCGACATAACGAAGTCGCTAAATTTGTTGCCAAGAGTCTTGTTGGCAAAGTAAAAATCAATGCCCGTAGACACGGGGATCACGTCGAGCGCGCCCCGCGCCCCACCGCCTTGCAAAAGTCGATTTTCGAGATTGAGCAGAGTGCGCTTGTGCGAAACCTGCTGTCTAACCTGAACCACGGTCGTCCATTGCTGATCGGTGGTCTCCTTGACGCACGAGGTACACAGTCTTGTCTTAACAATGAACTCGACCTCGAAGCGCTGACGCACTACGGCACCATTGAAGACTTCCTTCTCGACGGTGATGCGAATGCGCAAGCGGCGCGAGTGTGGCTCGGTCCAAATCCAGGTTGCGTCGACAAAGTGAGCTCCATTCTTCTGGCCCTTGCCCTTACCCTTGCCAAGCCCGTGCACGGCCTTGAGACAAAGTGCGAGGAGCTCGGCAGACTCGGGTTCGCAGGCCAGCCAGCGGCCTTCCTCGGACTTGACTTTGCCGCACCCACTGCATGACCAAATCACCTCTTGCTTGGAGATACCTTCTGTCACGTCCACGCGGTCCTTGAGGCATTGCAAGCACATGTTCACATCGTTCGGCTGGATGCTCACGCCGCACATGCAGCACGCGATGTCCGGGAGCGCCGGTTTCCCGACGCCAGCCATGCTGCGCTCGAGACTTTGTCTAGCTTCTGCGACCCGGCTTGCCGTTGCTCTCCAAGCAAACTCTCGCTCGCAGGTATATGTCTCGCTCTCGTCCGCCTGGATGTCGGTCTGCTGCCCTAGGCGCCGCGCCGGTCCCGCGCGTGGCAGCGGCGATGCGTTGCAGCTTTGCCGCGCGCCTCTCGGCTCGGAGCCTCGGCCATGGCGCTCGGCGACGGGGCTACCTTCTTCCGGCCGCCCATTGCCCACTTGTAGAAGCCCATTCTTCACTTGTGAAATGTGGATAGCGGACTTTGCTCGGCGACGAGACATCCCATGCTTCGCGAACTCGCCTGCGCCCGACACTTGCGGAGCCCCCGACGGGTCGCTGCCGTGGCCGCTCATGAAATTGTGGTCAAAAAATCGGCAGCAGAATTGGTGAGCAAGCGCAGTAGGATAGCGATGGCGAGGGTGAAAGCCAAATGTCGACTTGATGGGGAACATAAAGACTGAATGATGACGTAAAGCGGCTCAAGATCTGATGGATGGGTCGAGAGCCAGGAAGGATAATGAACACGCCGGCGGAAGCCAACTTTTTACATTACGCACAGTCATGCAAGGCCCGAGACTGGAGTCTTTGGGCCCAATCAAGACTTGCAGAAAAAAATATTCACTACATCAAAGTTCGTAGAAAATTCATCGATTGACAAATGAGAAAAACAAAAGAGGCTAGGAAGAGAGAAAAGCCATTACAGCGTGAAGGCAGGCAGGCTCTCAGGGAGTCATTGCAGCGTCGACGCTCTTTGCAGACGGGTAGGCCGGAGGATTAAAGGAGTAAAGCAGAATTGGCAAGAGGATAAGTCCATTGAGAGTGGCTGCACTAACGATGACCGCAAAATCCTGAAAAACAACACGAAAGACGTAGCTCGAAGAGAACGCTTGCATAAGCACCGCCAAAAAGGTCGACATGGCTCCGTGCAGCACAGGCACGGCTACATCGCCAAGCATTCCTCGAAGACGCTCCTCTGCAGAACCCGCAAACGTCATGTAAGCATAGCCGATATGCGCCGAGTAGTCAACAGCTACACCAACAGAAAGCACAAAGAGCACAACAGAGGTGGTGTCAATGCTGAGTCCCATCAGCGTCTGCAGACCAAGAAGCTCCACGATTGAAATCGAAACACAGATGAAGACAAGCGTCGATGCCAAAGGATGGCCAATGAACAGAAAGATCATCACAAAGACGGCCGCCAGCGCGAGTAAAACGTTCTGTTGAAGCTCCTGAGCTACCACGGCATAGCTGGCCCACCCATCCGTGTACTCGGAACCCCACGCGTAAGCATCAAAGGACGCCGCGTCACAGATCTCGTACATTTTTTCGACGGCGTTGACAACCTCGTAGGCATCCTCCTGGAAAAGCCCGTCGTCCTGAAAGCTACCAATGGGCACGTGGTACATCTGGATGCGCGCCCGCACAATCTGCGACCGAGAGCTGTCCGTAAAGATAATGTCATCTGCGTAGGCTGCGCCGGTTCCAAAGTCATCGTCAAGCCACAGACGCAGGTACTTGTAAAAGAGATCGGAGGAGGTTGGGAAGGGCGCATTATCGAGCTCCGCATCAGCCTCGACCTCGCCAGCGTCAATCGTAAGCGTCGCAGGCGGCGAAGCCATGGCAGCCATAAAGTCCTCAATCCAGGAATCGAACGTCGGCCGAATATACGGTGCCTGGGTCTCGTACGTCGATGGAAAGCGGAATTGGTCCGGGAACGCGACGACCTCTGCCCGATTGGCGTAGTAGTCCATATCTTCCGTAACAACGTACACACTCGTATCCTCACCGCCAAAGTATCTAGCCTGCGCATTGGTAAAAGATTTGAGGTACGAGTCATCGGGGATAAAGTTCTCCGAAGTCGACTCCACCGTGAGTTTCGTGATATTGTATCCGCAATACGCAGCAAAGCCGAGAGCCAGGAGAATCACAGGAAAGCGGAACCAGTTTTGCATGATCAGCCATGAAAGCCTGTTTTGCAAAAAGGTCGACAGCCACGTCTGCTTGAATGTCGTGCCCTTTGCAGTCTCGCCCGATTCAGGGTCGCGGCAGTCCTTGAAGCAGCAGAGGAGATCCAGACGGCCACCCGTAACACGGCGCTCGTTAAGCACGAGGCACGCCATGAAAAAGGTGGGGAGAAAAATCCAAAGGAAGAAAAAGGTGAGCGCTGCGTACTTGCAAAAGGAGCTCAAGTCAGGGATGACAGTGAGAGATCCAAGCGCAAACGCGACCACGTTGGTGAGACTGCTGACGGTGATGCTGACGCCTGCGTGCTCGAGTGCTTGCGCGGCGCGGTTAGGGATGCCGTCCTCGCCGCTAGCGCGACGAAAGGAGTTCGTTACGATGAAAATGCCGTCTGCGCCGATACCAAGGATGATGAACACGAGAACGGTGTGTGTGCGTCCGTAGGTAAAGCCGAGCAGCTGGCTAAAGCCGAAGCCACAGATAATGGCAAGACCAATGGTGAGTACGCCGAGAAGAGCAAGGGCAATGCTGCTCCTCACGCGATCGCAGGTGTTTTGCAGCACCACAACGATGTAGATGATGATAATGAAGTAGCTAATGCCCTGGTACATGACATCCCCGACAATTTCGCCACCGACTTGGTCGCTAACGGCCCAGCCGCTGAAGGGATACACCTCGACAGGCTGATCGTCCGCAAAGTCATTGGCGAGCTCCACAACAGCCTCTTCCCAGGCAGTCGCGGCAGGTTCCTCTGTGTTGGAGCTGTCATCGTCCGGGGTGACATCGATGGGGTTCTTTTCCAAAAAGAGAGTCGATCGCAGCACTTTGGCGCTTACCGGGAGGCCCGTCGACGCATCGTACTCGACTCCACCAACGTAGAGTTCGAGATCGTCGCGAGAAAAGGTGTCGTTGAGCGTTTGTGGGATGTTGTCGTCCTCCTCCAAAGCGGTCAGGTTGTTCGCGTATGCGCTGAAAACAGAGCTGAAGAGGCACACAGAGGTGGTGGGGCCGGTGGGGATCTGCACGCAGAGATCCTCGAGCGTGAAAGTTTCCTCCTCGAGGTCTTCATTGAGGGCCGTCACGGATATTTCGTACATTTCCGAGTAAAACGTCAAGGCAGCAACCATGTTCTCCTTTTCGAGGATGTTGCCGTTGTCTGAGGGTTTTTGCATGAAGCTGTTGAAGCGAGGCGATTGGCCGTAGTACTCAATGATGTCAGCGCGGTTGGCGAGCGCCTCGGTGCCTTGCGGCACGAAGGCGCCTTGGTCTTCGCCGGACTCAAAGTTCGCGAACCCATATCCAAAGATGGCGAGCAAAACGATCGAGATGAGGATGGTCAGAATCGGGCGCATGCCGACCATGTGGCCGAGTTTCTTGAAGACGCCCGCGAGCGTGCTGCTGATGACCGAGCTGACCTTCTCGAGGCACCCGCTCTTGCGCGGCGCGCCGTCCTTCCCTTCCTGCGCGCTCATCGTCTCTGGCAGCGTCGCCGTCCCGGCGCCTCTCCCTCCGCCGTCTCCGTCCGGACCCGCGCGAGCGTCACGTCCCTGCGGCGTCTCGTCCCTGCCGGGTTTGCGCGCGCCGTCCAGCATGCGTTAAAGGTCTGCTCGCCTTCGCAGTCAGCCAGAGCAGCTGCTCTTTCGCGCTGCCGCTCTCGCGGTATTTCTTCGCGCTGCCGGCGCTGGTCTTTGCGCATAAATCGTGCGGCCGACCGAAGTGTGTTGAGTCCCTGCAAAAGCCTCGCGAACCTGCGCGCTGCGCGGACAGAGGGGAGGGTCTGGTCTGCGCTCGCCCGCGGGCGCGAGGGCGCGAGGGACGGGGAGGGGCGCGAGGGACGGGGTGGGCGCGAGGGCATGAGCGCGGCGCGGAAAGCATCGCCGCCTCCCTCGCTCCATCGCGCCACCGCGCACCCGCAGCGCGGCACGTGCTCACGCAAGCCACCCCGCAGCTACGCCCTCGCGGGCTTCTCGCCGGATCCACAGCGCTTCACTGTGAACCGACTGTGTGGAGGTGCGACCGCGAAACGGCAGGACGCCGAGAGGAGAGGCATTTCTGGTGCACCTGCGGTGGATGTGGGCGACGAGTGGACTGCACACGTACCAGCAAGCACCAGGAGGAGCAGCACGCAGCCTAGGTGGCGGGAATGCGAAACGGCGAGCAGACGCGGAAGAAAATCATACAGTTGCTGATGCTGATGCTGATGCTGGGTGCAAAAGCTCGGAACACTGAACGTCTGGAGAGATGGTAGGGAGCAAGTCAAGGATTTGGGTGAATTTTCAGAGCTAATCAACATATAATAAAGCAAGAGCGATCGCCATGGTTGGTGATGTGCGACCACAGGTAGAGCCCGGCAGTCTGCTGCAGCTGCTGCGATTGGGGCCTCTCGAGAATGAAAACTACGTGACATAAAGATAAATCAAATTGGCTCACAATCAGGGTGATTAGTAAAAGTAGTCAGACAGAAAGAAAGATGGGCGGGCACAGCGCCGACTACAAGCCAGGCTAGGAGTGAAAAGGAACGTAATTTCTGCCTTGAGCCGCCGCTGACGGGGTGTGAGATGCAGACGAAGTCGGAGGCTTTGGCGGAGGTGTCTGCGAGGTCTGCAAGACCGAGGCAAGAATGCGGTGGACCTCCTTCATAACAGGGCGCTCCTCGGGCCCGTGACGTTGACAACGCTTGACGAGATCGCGAAGCGCCTGGTTGCACTCCACCTCGTCAGGAACGAGCTGACGCTCACCGTCGCAAATCCGGTACACCACGTCCATGCTTTCGATACCCTCCCAAGGACGCTTGCCGACGAGGACCTCGAAGAGAGTCACTCCGAATGAAAAGACGTCCGTTTGTTCGGAAAATCGACGATATCGCATGGCCTCCGGCGCCATCCACTTGATAGGCCCCACGTGCTGCGAAGTGTAGCCTTTGGAGCGATTGATTTCCTTGATCCTCGCAAAACCAAAGTCGGCAACCTTGACGCGCAAATTTTCGTCGACCAAGAGATTGCGCGAGGCAATGTCGCGATGAATGACTCCCTCCGAGTGAAGATGCAACACTCCTGCGGCAGCGTCGACGAGCATTTGCAAAATGCGCGCCTCCGGGATAGTCTTACGTTTGTACAAAGGACCGGGAACAACAAGCATGTCTTCCACCGACCCGCCACGCATAAGCTTGGTGACTACACAGGGCCGCGGAGTCAGCAGCACCCCGACAAAGGGAACGATATTCTCGTGGTTGCTGACGCGAGACATCATGGCCGCCTCGTGCTTCAAATCCCACTCCTCGGACGAACACGAAGCCCCGCGCGCGAGCCCAGACGGATTTCCATTGTTCTCGCCCTCGCCCTCGCCCGCCCTGGCACCGCCAGCGCCAACACCAGCATGATCGCCCCCAAGTAGCGCCGCGTCGATCTCGACTCCACTTGGGTTCGAGCCCGCCAACATGAGCTTTTCGTTTCCGCGGAGTTCCTTGACCGCGACCAGCATACCGCGCCACTCGGCCGCACGCACAACGCCAAAGGAGCCTTCGCCAATAATTTGCCCAAAGGTCAACTCCTCGTAGGCCAAAATCTGGTGCGAGGGCACGCCGACAGACTCCTGGAGCGATTCGCGCGATAGGACTGAACTCGACACAGACTGGGAGCGCGCTAACGGTTTGCCTACCGACCTTGATGGGTTCAAACGGTTTGATCCCGAGTGTGCTGATTCGCCCGAGCTCGCCTTGGAATCCAACCCCGAGGCCGCCGACACTGAGGAAATCCCACTTACTGTAAACGAGCGCGTGACCTTGTTCCGTGCCACGCGATTGCGAATTTCATTTTGAAGCGATTGCATTTGGAACATGCGCATGCGCTGCAAATCGATGCGACGAAGCTCTGCCTGCTCGCCGCGAAACTCCTTGAGGTGATCGCAGGTTCGGGCCTCTCGCGGCCCTTGATTTAGCTTCCACTCGGGGCAGGTGCACTCGTACACGGGTCCACTTCTACGTAAAACATACCGCCTAGGTTGACCCCGGGCGTACTTGTTGCCTGCCGTGAATCCATCAATAGTGACCTCGTCGCCCTCACGCAAATCGTTGAGCATCTCGTCATAAAGCAACGGCTGCAGGGCGGTGTACGAAGGTTTGTTGGATGGCGCGGACGAAGGAGGGAGCAGCGATGAGGACGAAGACAAGGGCGAAGTCGAGGCCGTCGATGACGTCGTCGCTATTGCAGCAAGAGTGCTGCTTGCGCCGCTCCCGTTGGCAATCGCGGCAGCTGCTGCCGGGCTTGGAGGTTCCGAGATGGCGTCGGTGGTGGTATCGGGTTCAGCGTCATCGGTGCGAAGGGACTCGAGCGCGCGCAAGAATGAGCGACGGTACCCCTTTTTCATTCCCCAATCAGCGAGATCCTCCTCGTTAATGAGTTGCGCTCGCTCAAGAGAGTCAAAGCCCTCTTCGCACATTTTGTCGAGCCAGTCCTCCATGTCCAAGTCTGCTAGCCAGTCCTTCAAATGAGATAGCTTTTCCTCAAGACGAGACTGGATCGAAGATTGGGACGAAGAATGCTCAGGTTTCCGAGCTTTAGCTGTGGATCCCTCGGACACTCGCGAGCCGGCGCCCCCCGCACCTTGCCCACCTTGCGCCCCCCCAGGAGCACGCGCGTCCGAGGAACCCACACCCTCCGCCTCCTTGAGTTTGGACTCTTGTCTATCGGTTGCCCTTTTGAGAAGTTCCATCGCCTCCGCATCGTGAGCGGAGACCAACTCAAGCGGCTTCGCTCCTTTCTCATCACTAGCTTCTGGATCAAATCCCCGGTCCAAGAGGAGCTCGACGAGTCTGGCGTTTCCCGAGGCAGCAGCCTTGTGAAGCAAGCTTTCTCCCGTGCGTGGGTTCGTCACCTCAATATATGAAAAGTCATCGCGCGCAGCACGATCAAGGATCCACCGCACGATTTCAGTGCTGCCGAATGCGGCCGCTTCGAATATTGCACAGTTGCCCGAACGAGGATTGCGGGCCGCAAGGATATCAAAGTATCGCGAGTGTTTCTTGTGAAGCGTCTGCACGGACTTCAGATTGTTTCTCCGCGCAGCATCGAACATACGCTTCAGGGCTTGTTTGCGAAACTTGCGATCCCTTGTCTTGGTCTTCTTGTATTCATCCAAAAGTTCTGCGCACATGTAATGACCCTCACTGCGCGCCAAGGCGCAGGGATCTTTGCCTTGATTGTTAGGAGGAATGCCGAGAAGCACGTCAAATTCTGGGTCTTTTTTCTCGAGCGAGTCTAGGAAGTCGAGGACCCACTTTACCCCTGTCCGAATACCATTCCGGGCCGCGTAGTGCGCACAGGTCTGTCCGAGTTTGTCGACCTGGCAAAAGAATTCTGGTGTGCAAAAGGATTCACGCGTGGCCCACTGCAGAAAGCTTATCCTGCATTCGCGACTCGCACAGTGGATCACGGTCTCGCCGCGGTCGGTAGTGACAGTCGGGTCGAGCTTATGCGAGCGGATCATCCACGTGAGCTCCTCCGCCATGTCCATCAAGGCGCAAATGTGCGCGGCAGTTTCGCCGTCCTTGCCTTTGGCGTGCACGTCGCATCCTGCGCGGGCCAGCTCGCGCGCCGCAAGGACCTGGCCATTGCGGAGCGCGACGTGAAAGGCACGGTCGCCGCTCGAGGCCCGCGCTTCGAGGCGGTTGCCGGGTTGGCTACTACTTCTGTCTTCTGATTGCAGGGGTCGCCTGCGGCCGGGGCGTTCGTCGCCGCTCTTGTTTTCGTCCTCCTCCTCCTTGATGCAGTCCAGCAGCGTCACGAGGCGCTTCATGTCGCCGCACGCGGCGGCCAAGTGAAGAGGGCTCCATCCCGCGGCGCCCTTCGGGGACCAGTTGATCGCGCCCGAAGCCAGATCCATGGGGGCCCGAGGTTATTCCGCGCCTCGCGGCGCCGTTTCTCTCTGCCCCTGCGCCGCGGCCTCCCCGCGACCGGCCTCCGCGACGCGCGCGTCTCGCGCGAGCCGTAGATTCGCGAAGCCGTGCCTTTCTTCCCTTGGCCCCGTTTCTCTCTGCCCCTGCGCCGCGGCCCCCCCGCGCCCGGCCTCCGCGACGCGCGCGTCTCGCGCGAGCCGTAGATTCGCGAAGCCGTGCCTTTCTTCCCTTCGCCACCGCTTTCCCCTCTTCTCCGACCGCACGGCCGGGGCGCGGCTGCCCGCGATGCCGCCGGACTCGGGCGCGGCCGCTCGCTCGCGCTGCCGCCACGCCGCACGCACGCCGCGCAGCGCAGCCGACCCGCGCCGCACGCGCGCGCAGACGCCGCGCAGCGCACGCCTCGACCTCCAGGATTTGCCAAGTACTACTATACTAGCGAGCAAGCAAACAAGGCTGAGTTCAAGTTGGCGCTTTCTTGGCCCTTTTGCTTTCCTGCTTTCTTTTCACGCGTGGCCGTCGGCAAGCCTCGGATGCACGCGGTCTTGTCATGGCGGACGGCCGAGGCGTGAGCGTCGAGGCGTACAGGAACCTGCTCATTTGCAGTCCGCGGCCGGGAGATGCATCGTTGGGGCGTTTCTTCTTTTATGGCACGTAGAGAAGATCGTTTGCGAGCTCATTGGCCGGCAAGCATTAATTAAGTTGTGTGGGAATGTCCTTCCTCGCCGTGAAGGTGATAGATGGCGTCCTCTATAACGCTCGAGTTCTCGAGCTTTGACGAAATGAGGCTTGGCGAGAACTGCGATTCGATGATTGACAAAGAGCGAGACCATGGCCCTCGTCACTCGGACATAAGTTGTGAGAGGATTGTGTCAAATTCCTAGTCTCAGCCGGAAAGGCAATGCAACGAATGCAATCGTGAAAGGGCATTCGTTATGCGAGGGAGGGTGACATTGTTTTCTAGCGCCAGAAAGGGTCTGCAAATGAGGGTATAACCCAGGCACTTACACTTGTTATGGACGGTGGAACAGTGTAAAGCTGTATTCTTGATTGCCAAGCCACGCCAATTTAGCGATTGATGGGATCGACGTGTACGTTGTGTGCTTCTTTCTTATTCTCCTTTTAGGATCAAGTGGTGTTGTCAAAGATGCTCGCAGAAACCTAGACATGAAAGGCAGGGAGCAAGGCAGCGAGACAGGTCTTCTTCAGACCTCTAGTACATGCATAGTTTCATTCTCCACAAGACGTCTCAGCCACAAGGAAATCACAGGCCCTATGTGTGGCTGTTGGCCGGCCACTGAATGCACAACTTGCGCTACACTGCAAGATTCACGCTGCACCAAATTGACTCGCTCAAAGTTAGCCTCACGTCTGGCTGCTGGCTGGCTGACGGCCTTTGTTACGTGTTGACAGTGAGTTGGAGGGTTGGTACGTTGGGAGGTGTTCCATGAAAGACAGCATTTTGGTCAGCCCTCCTCTTTCTGATCATTATCGGTCTCGCTGCGTCGAGCGCAGGCTTCTACTACCAACAACGCCTCGCGCTCGATACCTCTATCGATCGACCGACCGACCGCCTGTCACTGTTCGCTGCAGCTGCAGTTGCAACTTTATACCACCGCTCTTGCGATTTACCGCGACGCTCTTAGCCGCGTCTCGCGGCGAGTTAGGCAATGGTCACCCCCGGCCCCATACGCCCAGTCCTCCCAAAGTCCCTTCCCCGGAGCGGCCAGCGGAGGTGGCAGCGAACCCAAAGCTGCGGACGCTTCTTCGCGCACTCTGCCGCGGCCTCTTGCGCCCCCTCTCCTCACCGGACCCGTCCACAGACGGGGCGCCATCGGGACACGCGGTCTGCGTCCCAACGACGGACGCTCTTTTCTCTCTCTCTCTCGTGGTATGGGTCAGGTGGTTACTAGCGAAGCAGAGCGAGCCGGAGCAGAGCAGAGCACTGTAGTACTACGTACTATAGGCCTAGAGCAAGCAGGGCAATCAAAGAAAAGAAGAAACAAGCAAACAAACTCCGTTCTGCAGCAGGGACGGCGCGCGAGGGAGAGCTCGGGACGCGCGGCGGCGGCGGCGGCAGCGGGCGGAGGACGCGGGCGAGGCGGGCGAGGCGGGGCCCGCGGGGCGCACGCAGGAGGGCGCGGCGCGCGGGGGTCGGCTGGCTGGTTGGACTCCCTACGGGCGGGGATCGAATTGACGGCAAAAACACGATGCTCCGGGCACGGGGCGTGACCGGCTTCGAGCGCGGCGAGAGCCTCCTGGGCGGCGGCGACAGCAAGGGCAAGAAGAAGGCCGGCTGGAAGCCCGCCGTCAAGGATGTGGTCATCGCAGTGCTGGTGGTCCTTTTGGTCTTCTCGCTTGCAAGCAGCAGGAACGACAGCGACGTGAACTCGGGGTCGGCGCTCCAGGGTCGGGACCAGGAACTCGGCAAGGTGGGCGCTCCCGATGCGCAGCAAGCACAGCTGCGGCAATCGACAACGGACGATGCAGGCGAAGAGTCCGCGGGAGATGTCAATGCGCTCTCGTCGGAAGCTGAGCTCGCCGCCGAGGAGGCTCTGAATGGCGCGTACCCGATTCAGGACGACGAGGTGCCCGACAATGATGAAGGTGGCGCCGCGTCGGAGCCGCTTTCGCCAGAAGAGCTCCATCTCGAAGAAATGGCCGAGGAGGAGATTGAGCGCGCTCACAGCGGCGAAGAGCATCGCGAGGACTGGGAAGGTATTCCGGTGGAGAGCCTCGGCGGACTCTACATCATTGACGGCGACAAGTACATGGAGGCGCCCGATATTGTTGTCCCGGAGAAGCCCATTGAGCCCAAAACGCTGTACAAGAAAATGTGGCCACAGCTTGAAATGCACGAGGATTTCTACCGCAAACATTCACACAAACGCTACATTCCGCGCATCGGACAGCCGATCACGCGGCAGCAGTTCCACGAAATCTTTCGCAAGACGAGCACGCCTGTCATCATCCCTTTCAAGTACATGCGCCACCTGGGCGTGCTCACTAAAGGGTGGACGCTCAAGGATCTTCGCAAGGAGTTCCCGTACGAGCCTAAAATTGCCAAGAAAACCGCGCTAATGCGCCAAGAGTACAACCAGCAGGGTTTGTACAAGGGTAAGCGAGACGTAGACTTTGGCCCAGCCCTGTGGAAGCTCGAGCAGGATACCAAGATTGTGTATGGCGCAAGTGGCACCGGCAACCGCAACATTCCGCGTAACATGAAGCTGCCCGCCAGTGAGCTTGCCAAGTTCAACATTAGCTACCCGCCCTTTCTCCCCTCCTCGGAGTTCCAGCCCCCGACCATGTGGATGGGCACCACCTCTGCGGACACGGTAAGTGCTTTGTATATCCTCTTTTCGTTTGTCGTCCATCTTTGTTTCTGATGACAGGCTACTAACGTATCGCTTTGTGCTTACACGATGAACAGAAAATGCACCATGACTGCTGCGATAACTGGGTCAGCCACGTGCAGGGTACCAAGCGGTGGTTCATCGCGCCACCCACGGATAGCCGCAAGCTTTGGCCCAACGCCTGTGTCGGCAAGCACACCGCATTGTGCTGGTCACCGCTCAAGTTTCCCTTTCGCAAAAACCTTACGCCCAAGGAGCGCGCCATGAAGGAAAAGCTTGAATACATTGACGTCGACGTCAATGCGGGCGAGATGCTCTATTTGCCGGCAGGCTGGTGGCACATGATCAGTAACCGGGGCCCGACCATTATGTAAGTTTTTTTGCAGCCTTTTTATGGGGCCCTCTATGCGCTCATTTCACTGACTCTGCTCTTTCGTTTCGTTTCGTTTCGTTTCGTTTCCTTTCATTTTTGTTTTTCTGCTCGCTGCACAGGGTCAACTTTTGGGCCATTGGTTGCGCAAATAGCCAGATTGCGCTCGACTTGGATCCGCTGCGCACGGATCGACCTGATTTTCACAAGTGCGATGAGCGCGCCAAGGACTACGATGCCTTCATTTATCAAGATTAGGCCGGTTACGAAGAAAAGAAGAAAAACGGAAAGACCATGAACGATCTTGTGCTTTATGATTTGCCTCCGGATGGAAAATTCTGCTTAATGTCGATGCAAAGGGCTGGATTGGGTAAGGTGAGATAGGACACCAAGATGAACAAGTATTCTGCATGCATTCCCTCAAACTTAAGAATTGGCGTACTAGTATATTTGGCACTAGGAGAAAAAGAGTTTGCGGAACATTGAGTTACTATGAGAAAATAATGAAATTAACTTGCGATGTGGAAATGATGGGATTGCGTTGCGATGTGGAGATGATGGGATTGCGTTGCGATGTGGAGATGATGAGATTGAGCTGCGATGTGGAGATGAGATTTTTACCTTTTCATAAGACCTCTTACAAGTTTTTTAAAGAATAGATTCAGTAACTACCTCTTTCTCTCCATGGCACAAGACGAAAGCAATAGTGATGGCGCTTTTGAATGTCTGGTTTACTTTTATATAGGCAAGTAAGGAAAAAACAAAATAAGCTCCGATCAAGCTTTCCACGGCGATGGAAAGACTGCCAATAGGCGTATGTAGGCTAGAGGTTGATGCGTGTGTGTGTTTCGGTTCGTTTCTTGTATTCCATCTTTTTAATACTTGGTCCGGCGTAACGTCTGTGTCTTTTCTTCTTTTCTTGTTTTTATCGTGCAAAGATTTACAATTCACTTCCGTAGATGAAGTCTTCGATCTCCTTGGCTTCCTTTGCACAGTTCTGCCCCTTGAAGTCTGGTCGATCCGGGCGCGACGGGTCCTTATCGACAGCAAGTTGGTTGTTTGGACAGCCCCACGACCAAAAGTTTACCATGATCGTCGGGCCGTCGTTTCGAATATGATGGTACCACCCTCCTGGCTGAGCAGTGCAAACCGAGTTGTCGAAGCAGTGTATCGTCGCACGAGATAATCGTTGACTCTTCTCGTTAGTCCACAATACCACAACTCTCTCTCTCTCTCCCTGTTTTGCAACCTTGACCGCGGGAAAAGACCGAGACAACGAGTTAACGTACCAAATAAAGCATTTCGCCTGCCTTGACAGCGATTTCGATGGATTCGAGACTGTCCCGAATGGGCCGAAGGCGAGGAAGGACATCGCGCATTGGCATGAGCAGCGACGACCAGCAAAGTCCCTTGTTCTTGCCCGAGCAGTGCACGGGCAGGAGTTTCGGTGTATCCGAGGGCGGCGCAATGTACCAGCGCTTGGTACCCATGATCTGGCTGACCCAGTTATCGCAGCAGTCCGCATGGAGTTTCTGTACATGTATGTGAAGTGCTCTCGTTGTTAGCATGTGATTGTGCGGTGCAAGTCGAGCAGGCTTTTCCTTTTTTTTAATAAAAGCGAGCTGGAAATGACGGAAAATATGGGCAGAACAAACTTACAGTGTCAGAGCTCGAGGTACCAAACCACATTGTCGGGGGCTGAAAATCCTTTTTACGCAGAAAAGGAGGGTAAGAGACGTTCCATTCGGCGAGCTGTTGATTCTGAAGCTTCATGTTGCGGGGGATGTTGCGCAAGCTGAGATTGGGCCCGTTCATGAGCACAGGGGCCTCTTGCTCGAGCTTCCAAATGGCGCGCTCCCAGGGGATCGACTTGTCCTTGCCCTTGATGCCCCAGGCTCCATTCACATGGAACTCCTTGCGCTTGATGGCAGACTCTTTGGACTCCGTGGGCTCAAAGGGGAACATTTCTCGCAGCTCTTGTAGCGTGTGGCCCTGGGTGGCAAAGCCAAGATGGCGAATGTACTCGAAGGGAATGATGACGGGGATGCTGCGCTTGCGAAAAACCTCGTGAAACTGCTTGCGCGAGATACGCTGTCCGAGACGCGGGATGGATCTGCGGTGCGGGTACGTGGTAAAGTACTTGTCGTGCATGCGTTGCAAAGGCCAGAGCTGCTTGTACACGGACTTGTCCGCTGGTGCCGGTGGGACCTCCATGTAGGGCGCGTTCATGTACTCTTCGCCATTTTGGATAATAAGACCGCCAAGTTCGGGGACGGGGACGCCGATGGTTTTCTCTCCTGCAGCGTCGCCGCTGCTGATCTCGTGGGCGCGCTCCTTTTCGAGGAGCCGCGACTCATCCTCAGAGATAACCCCTTGCGTCTCTCCCTCCGTGGGCACGTCGTCCTGGTCCGGGTACTCGCCCTCGGAGGGGAGCAGGCTCGATTTCGAGTGCACATTATCGGTGTTGGCGGCCTTTTCCAGCCACTCGGACTGCGCCTGCAAGCCCAGCAGCAGGCAGTAGCACAGCACGAAGGCCGCCACGCTCGCCTTGATCCACTTGGCGCGGTCTCCCGTCAGGGCCGCTTTCTTGCTGCCCATGGTGCTTGCTTTGTTCTACTCTGCTCTGCTCTGCTCTGCTCTGCTTTGCTCTACGCTGCTCTGCTCTGCTCTCCGGTCGCCCGTCGCGTCTCCGGGCGGCTTGTCGCTTTGCTCCGCCGCCGGCTGGACTCTGTCTGGCTAGCCAGATCTAGCCAGCTCTCCAGCAGACGTCCTGCAGCTAGATGGACAGTCAGACAGACAGTCAGACAGACAGACGTCTGTCTCCTCGGCCGGCACGCCCGACGGAGTTGCACGCACGCGCAGCGCGCCGCACGCTGGCCGCTCTCCAGGGCTCTCGCTCGCGCCGCGGCCCTGCGCCGCCTCGCCTTGCGCCTCTCTCTTCTCCCGGCCTCTTCAGGTTCTGCCGCCGCTCTCCTCCCTGCCTGCCTGCCTCCTTCCTCCCTTCCTCCCTCCTCTCCTCTGCCTGTCTCCTCCCTCCCCTCGATCACGCGGCTCTGCGCCCTCCCTCTCGAGGGCCCTTTTCAACCGCGGCCCGGACGCTGCTTCGCGCGGAGCGGCCGCCGCGGCGTGCACGCGGCGGCCGGTTTCCGCGGGCCCGCGACGCGGAGAGAGGGGAGGCGCGGCGCGCGATGAGCGGAGGGAGGGCGGCAGAGCTACGCGCCGCGCAGCCAAACAAAAAACCAAGGGCGGCACTTCGCTTCGGCGCTGCTGCTGGGCGGGAGGGGCAGGCGTGACTGACGGCGGCTGGCTCGGACGCACCACGCAGCGGCCGGAGCGAGCGATTGGATGATTTCGTGCATGACGGACGGATGGATGTGGATGTGAATGCCGTTTCCGCTTGGGCCGCAGGCGCAGGCAGATTGTGCAGGGAGAGCAAGAGCTCAGGGCCGGTCCATGGACCCCCGTCTGTCAAAACGACGAGCCTCGCTGACAGTGCGCGAGCTAGAAGGCGTACGTAACCGTCTAGGAGGCGTCGTCCCTCGGGGTCGAGACGAAACGGAACGAGACAAGCGTGTGAGGCGGCGAGGGCATGGATGACCAAGTGGTGAATTGCTCGGACACAAGGAAACGCTTCTTCGTTATCATCATGGATGACATCATTGCATGCGGCATAGGTCATTCATTCGCCTTGCTTTGCTGCAGAAAACAAAAAAAAAAGGGAAAAAGAAAGAAAGAAAGAAAGAAAGAAGCTGGGATTTTACAGGTACTAGTTAGTTGTTGTAGCCTAGTCCTGCTGATTGCCGCGGCGGCGCTTGTACCATCATCTGGCCAAGAAGGCTGGGTAGCTCCGAACGCGCCTCCTCGCGCTCGCTTCTCTCATGGTGTGGTGTGGCTGGGCCCATTGTGGCTGGCTCCGAACGAGCCTTTCAGCCGCAAATGCGAGTCCAACTTTTGCTCGTGATCGTCTTTCTGACGATCTCCTCCTCGCCGAAGTGGAATCTGTTGATTGGTTGGGCAACTCAATGCCAGTGTTTTTTTTTCTTCAAACACCGAAATAACCCGCTTGTTAATTTTACGGTACGGTAGGCCTAGGCCTATAGGCCTATAGGTACTATTCGTTCATTCAAGTTCATTCATTCATTGCATCAACTTCGATAGAAAGAAAGAGACGGGCAAAGCTGCTCTCGGCGTGCGCGCTCGCGAGGGCTCTCGCACGCGCGCTCCGGAGACCTGACGTGCCAAACGCAGACACAGCGCGCGCCGCAAGCTTGGCGCTGTCCTCGGAGTTGAACGGACGCGACTTGCTTGCTTGTTTGCTTGCTTGCTTGCTTGCTCGCTTGCTTGCTCGCGCGGCATCGCCTGTCGCGCCGCAAGAAGCGAGAGACCCGTGCGTGGAGCCGGCGTCGCGACCAATGCTTCGCACGGCAAGCAGCAGCAGGGTCCTGTCTCCGGGCGGCAGCAACTTGGGCGCTGCGCAGGGCGGGAGCGCAGATGTCAAGCGCGGAGACTTCGTTACGTGGCTGAGCAACCTGCGAACGAAATGGGGTAAACAACTCCTGCTCGTGTGCGCCTTCTGGGTCGTCCTCGTGCTCGTCCAATATGCACAGTACGAGGCCTTGTCTATGCCAATGGGAGGAGACGGAAGCGGCCAATCGCAGATCATTGCCGAATTTGACAGAGACGGATTCGCAGAGGCAAGTGATCTCGAGGCTGCGTCGATCGACCCCGAGGATGACACTCCAGACTACTCGGACGTCTTTGCGGCAGCGCTCTCCGCAAATAGCGAGGGCGGAGGCAGCTCGCCTTGGGATGACTTCCACAAGCTTATCCTTACCAAACCGCTCATGTCCCGTTCGCGACTACCGCGATCCACCTCGCGCCCGTACAACTACTTGCCAAAGGAACTCAAGGGCTTTAGCTACTCGCCGAGCGGAGGCTACAATAACCAGCTGCGCTGTCTCATCGCGGCCATTGTGCTCTGCAAACAAGCCGACCGTGCCCTTCTCGTGCCCATGGCAGGACCACACACAAACTTTGCCAGAAACTACCTGAAAAATACACTCAACTCGCTCGTGCCCATGGATCAGCTCGTGGACTTTGACTACCTCGAAAAGCAGACCGGCGTCCCGCTAATTCCGCTCAACATGACGCTTCACGACTATCGCCGGAAGCGGGTCGGGAACTTGCGCGTCGGCGGCCGGACGCCCAAGGCCTGGATCTTCCAGATCGGAACACCGCTGTCTTGGATCGTCGATCGCGGCGTCCGTGAGCACGAACAGCGGATTCGCAACTACCAGGGCCGCATCCTCATCTATATCGGTCCCTTTTACACTCGACACTGGCAGGAGGACTGGGTCATCAATAGCATTCGCTACACGGCGTACCTTCGCGGGCTCTCCAAGCATATCGCCAATGAAGCCCTCGATGGAGGCCACTTCAATGCCGTGCATCTGCGCCTCGGTGATTACCGGAAACTGGCTCTCACCAAAAGCAAAGACGCGCGCGCATACGTGCGTCGTGGCAAAGAGGCCGGCTTTAGCAAAGGCTCGGCCGTTTACGTTGCCACAGACCAGCCCTCGCGCCGCCTCGACGGGTCACTCAACACATACTTTAGCCCCTTTGGCTACTTTGACAAGCTTCTCTTTGCCCGCGACCTCGCAAACCACCCGCGAACAGCGTCGGCGCTGCTCGACTTTAAGAATCGGCTGCCCAATAATCCCAAGGTCGCCAGCGACATGTTCGGTCTCGTCGAGCAGCTCATTTGCGCGCGCTCTCAGATTTTTGTGGGGACCTCGGTTTCCACCTTTTCCAAGACCATCGCTGCGCAGCGCGGCAATCTCATTAACACCATCCCTGAGATCGATCCCTCGATCGTGGCAAACGGCCTCAACTTGCTCATTCGCTGGAGTGGCTACATTGATGTTGAGAGCAAGGTCAGACTGCGCGCCGACGATCCGCGCGACGAAGAGGAGGACGCCCGAAACAAGGCTCGCCAGGAGGACGAGGCCGCCGCACTCGCAGCGGAAAACGCACTCGACGACGACGATGATGACGATACTGACGATGAGTTTAGCAATGAAGCTGCCTCTACAGACGCCGACAATGCCAAGACTGACGAGTCTGAGATGCCACAAGCCGATGTGCAGGAGGAAGTCAATGTCCAGGAGGAACCTGCAGAAGCCGAACAACAACAAGAAGTTCAAGAGGGAACAGATGGCGATGAGGACGACAAGCCTTCCGCCTCCCTACGGGCATACGGAGAGCGCAACGATTAGAGAGTTATACCTTCAACAAATATACTTTTCACACGCGTTCACCACACGCATTGTTATAAGAAACTATGAAAAGAAATATGCCTCAGAATTCAAATGGAGCAGGGTCTTCGCGTACACTGAGGACATTACAAGATACTTGGCTCACTCCGCAAGGAGGGCAGGGACGAGAATCGAAGTCGCACTCGCAGATTCACCAGAACTAATACTCATTGGTACAGATCGAGCATGTCACGCATGTTTGCTCGAATGGAGATCTGCAAAGCCTTTTCTCTTTGGGCATGAAGTTGTAGACGAAGTACCTTTTCACGCGCACGCCGAGAGTCGTTCTCCTTGACAATGACAACGTGAATGTCACTCACATCGGCATGAAGGTCGTTGGCGTCGTTGAGCACAAAGTCTGGAAGGAAGGTCGCCTTGGTCTCGCGCGCTTCGTCTGCGTCGTCGTGCGCGGCTTCAGAAGGAGCATCCTCTCTCGCGCCGCCAGTGTCGGCATCAAAGGCGCGAGAGATGCTCAAGATGGCCTCAACTCTTTCCACGAGCGGAGCTGTGCCAGCGAGCATAAACGCGCCCGAATCCTGACCGATCGCATCTGCATCGATCCCGTCGCTAAGCTGAACTTGCCGACTTGCCTCATCGAGGATCTGATCGAGCATCTTGAGCATCATCGACGCGCGAGCCTCCGTTGCTTCAAAAATAATGGCGCCAGGCTCAGATCCGGCGCGAAAAAGGTCAAGATGAACATCACGAAGGGTGAGAGAGGCTTCGCCATCGAGGTCATCCATGCGCAACTTGACAGTGTACTCGCCATCTCGAGGGCCGGCCAGTCCCTCAATTTCGATGGTTAACTCCTCAAGATTGCGCGGGATGATGGGGCGAAAGAGAAAATGCGCAGGCATGCGTAGGCTGGCGATCACGTTCCGCAAGGTAAGCGCGCTGAGACCCGCGTTGATGCCGCCCATAAAAAGACCTGTGATGTTTCCCTCAACACGTGGCTCAACAAGAGGCGTGACGAAGTCGCGCATGAGTTTTCGAATGGCTGCCACGCGCTGTTGCGCCTCTTCAAAGTGCTGCCGCGCTGTAATACGTGCCTTTTGCGCGCGCGCGCCAGCTACACTTTGCGCAAAGTAGGTCATGTACGCGTCGAGAGCGGCATCTACAGTGCGGGACAGGTTGATGTCCATGTCGACGCTTGTCAGGGCAAGATGCACGTTGAGCGGCTTCTTTGCGAGCATGGTCACAAAGAGGACGAGCTGCGCAAGCCAGCCGCGCGGGAGCGTGGCACTTGCATCGCGTTGAATCAGGTCGAGCATCTCCTGAAGCTCGTCGACACGATAAGTGGCATACTTGAGACGCCACTTGAAGAGTCGGGCCAAGGAGATAGCTTTGTTCTTGAAACCCGCAGCTGCAGCGCGAGAGCCTCGACAAATGTAGTCAAGCATGATGGCTTCTGCTTGCGAGACGCCGAGACTGGCCCGCGCTCGCGCCGCGGCAGCCGTGGGTCCCACGAGCGGCTCGCGCCAGGTCTGCGGTGACATGTCACCGGCAATGTTGATGCTGCCCTTGACGGACACAGCATTATCGTGCTCGCGGAGCAGAAAGCCGAGCTCGATGGGCAGAATGGTCTTGATGGCGCCTGTGACGAGCTTTGGGATGAGGAGCTTAGCGAGCGTCTGCAGAAAGCTCTGTGGAAGGCGAATGGTAGTCAACCCTGTCACCTTGCGCGTCAGCGAAAGGTTAAAGGTAGAACGCTCCTTGACTTCCTCCCAGCGAGCCTGCGGCGATTGTTGTCCAGCACGCTGGTCCCGCTGACGATGCTGGCGATGGCCCGAGCCATGCGAGAACTTGAGCTCGAGAATCCAAGAGCCGCGCACGTCCAGGTCGAGGCGGGTGATCGTCGGCGTGAGAAGACCGCCGAGGATGCGGGCCTTGGTGTTTGCGCCTCGAATGGAAAGTTCCTGAATGCCGAGGTTGGCCACGATGTTGTTGACCTCCATGCGAATGTGGCCCGGTTTGGACTTGACGGTGGATATGTGATAATCTGCCTTAATTTCGCCGATTTCAAGATCGCGCATGCCGATAAAGGTACCATCTCCAGCATCAACCTTGAGTTTCCACATCATGCAGCGCGGAAAGTGTTGCTCCACTCGAATTTGGCTCAAGTGCCGTGTAAGAATGGCAAGTTCCTTTTTCAGCTTGCTCACGGCAGCCTCGTACTGTTCTTGGTCATCGGCTGCAAAGCCATTGGAAGCGGCGCCTCGCCTTCCCGCGCCGTGACCAAGATTCTCGCGCAATTTGCGATTGAGCTCCTTTGCCACGGTAGACATGTGCTGACGAAGTTGTGGGGCAAGACGTTTGCACTCGCGGCGCGCAGTTCGAAGCATGTCGGCTTGATCGCCCAGGAATTGCCTCGACATGACTTCAATGGCCTCTCGCTCGTGATCTGCTGTAATGCGTTCCTGCTGCGAGAGACCCTCCGTGGCGAGCAGCGATAGCTCACGTAAACTTGCTTCGATTGCTCTTTCCATGAGCACGTAATTGAAGCTGTCTGGGGTTTCTGCACCCTCATGGCGTCCGCTAGCCGAACGACGGCGCTGACTGCGGCGATGGGACCGAGAAGCGGAGCTCGACGCTCTGTCGCTCCGTTGGAGCTCCAAAGCCGCGGATGCATCGCCATCTTGCGCAAGGAAAAAGAGATCGCGTGCAGCGTTGGCCTTGGCCGTACGCTGCTCCACATCCTCGCCATTGTGGCGTCGGTCCAATTGAAGAGGAGAGGCGGTGTCACGACGGTTGAAGGAGTCCTGAAAGCTGAGTTCCTGACCGTGGGCATCGGCATTACGGCCACTGAGGATGACGTCTTCATACGAGGCGAGCGCTTGCTTTCGCAGACGTGCCTGTTCACCACTTTCCTGTTTTTCCAGTACAGAGAGGGCCTCGTCTTCGAGATCCTCGTCTTCATTTTCCTCGTGGGAATCGAGGAGGGCATCTTCGTCCTCATCGACCTCGTCCTCGTAGATGTCCTCGTCGTCAAAGTCGTCGAGGTCCGAGTCGTGGCCCGTACCTTCTGCTCCACGTCTGTGCCTAGCAGCATCGTGGGCTACGCGCTCGCTCGCGAGCTTTCCCTGCTCGCTTTGCTCGCGACGTCGGCCGGGAAGAAGAGCTGCGCAGAAGCGCGACGCCATTGTGGTAAGCAACTGCTGCCTCGCTCAAGCTTCGCACCGCCGCCGCTGCACGAGCAACCAAAGCAGTTTGGGTTGCCTTACAGTGAATAAGCAGAGAGGTGCTTTGCAGGCAGGACCAGCGCGCGTGCACGTGCTGGCACACGGTACAGTACCGTACTAATCTTGTTTTTTGGGCATGTTATGAGGGCGTCGGGCAGGGAGTGGGGTGCCCCACGAGAGAAAGGAGTCAGCATTGTCATGCAACAGTCAGAGTTTTGGGCAGCAAGTCATTGTTACGCTTTGGTTGTTGTTGTTCTTCTTCTTCGTTCTGCTTGGTTGCTCAAGACGTTTGAGGACCTTGGAATTGAGAGCTCGAAAGTGTCTCAAGGAGTTGGAGAAGAGCAAGCAAGCTAGGAAGGAATGAAAGGGAGAGGTGAGTTTTATCGTCAAAAGTTCTAGTCTTCATCGAGGAGGTTTTGATTTTTGGTTCGGGTTGAATTCGAGATTGATCGAACTATCGCAATTTTCAACACGTAGCCAGCGAAGACGTTCCATTCCAATCACAATGGTGAGGGGGGCGGCTGTTTCGGCAAGATGGGATTTGGAATAGGCCTCCTCTTGTCATAGTGTTGATGTCGTTGATCGCGACGAGCACATGGCGTGTCTCTTTTTTCCTTGTTCTTTTTTTCCAATTTTTTTCTTGAATGGGAGGAAAATGAATGACACGCGTCGATCGTCATTCACGTAGGCTTGTATCTAGCCAAAAGTCATTGGCCTGGCCGCCGCACGCGTGAAGAGCGTCAAAGTCGTGGGCAGTCTCGCTCGCTCGTCATGGAGCCAGGCCAAGTAAGAATGTGTCAGGTCAGATCTGCACGATGCAAGAGTGCAGTGCGCGGTGAGAGAAGAATTGAGCGGCCGCAGGCGGGCGGTCGGTCGGCCGGCTGGCCTGCCTGCCCACCCACCGTCCACGCTCAGAGGTTCTTGAAAGGCTGCACGCCTCTGGCGTCGACGAGGTACTCAATGAGCGGGGCGGGCTGGACATGGTTCTCGGGCCTATTCTGCGCCAGAACAACGCCACGGCAAGCGAGGTCGAAACCACGACTGAGACGAAGACGGTACTCGCGCTCGCCGCCGAGAAAGAGATAGTCTGTGTCGGGATTTCCAGAGGGGGGCGTGACGGTGGGATCACGCACCATGGCGGTAAAAACCGGTTCACCACGACGCACGACCTCGCCGACCTTGGCGTGGATGCAAATGCCCGCATGCGCGTCAATGGCGTCGCCTGCAAACGTGCGTCCCGCACCGAGGAGCGTAGCAGCGTTGCCAATGTCTCGCGCATTCACATCCTGGATGACGACATCTTCCTCGGCGTAAAGCGTCTGCGTGTACAGGGGCGGGGTGGCGGCGGAAAGGTTGAAGAGCACGCGGGGGTCGCCGTCCTGGGCGGCAACGATTTCGGCGAGCTTGTCCAGCACCGCGCCCGTTTCGAGCTTGTCGCGGGCCATCTCAAAGCCCTCGCGGAAGGATCCAGCCTTGCCTGCGAGACCGAGCATGACAGCGGCCTCGGAAAGAGCGAGGTCCCGGAGATCGCTGAGGGCCTCATCCGAGGTCTCGAAGCGAGGGTCGGCGCCGACGTCGTGCTTAGAGGCGGCAAGGATGCGAACCGCCTCCTGAACCTCGAGCCAGTTGCCGACGGAGCCGCCAAGGACGTGGTCCATGCAGGTGATGAGGGCCATCGTGTGGATGCCGGCGTCTTCGCCGATGGAGCACATCATGGAGGCAAGGGAGGCTGTATCGTTGAGGTTGTTGAAAAAGGCGCCGCGGCCGCGCTTCACGTCGAGAAGGAGGGCGTCGGGATTCGCGGCAAGCTTTTTGGACATGACGCTCGAGGCAACAAGCGCGATCGAGTCAACACTGCCGGAAACATCACGGAGCGAGTAGATGGAGCTGTCGACGGGCGCAAAGCCGGTGGCGTCGGGACTGGCAAAGGCAGCGCCGGTGCGTTCGAGAACCTCCATGAACTCTTCGTTGCTGAGCGTAGTGTGGCAGCCGGGGATGGAGTCGATCTTGTCGAGGGTGCCACCGGTGTGTCCGAGTGTGCGTCCGCTGAGAATAGGGACGACGACGCCCATGGAGGCCATGAGTGGCGCGAGGATGAGCGAGGTTGAGTCGCCGACGCCGCCGGTGGAGTGTTTGTCGATCTTGGGCATATCGGGGCGGATGCTGGCGAGGTTCGCGGTGGACCCTGTGCGCACCATGCTGAGCGTGAGGTCGGAGGCCTCCTGGTTGGACATGCCCTTGATGGCGATGGTCATGAGGAGCGCGCTCATTTGGTAGTCCTCAATGTCGCCGCGGTGGAAGCCTTGGATGAACCAGTCGATCTCCTCGCGGGAGAGGCGGCGTCCGTTTCTCTTTTTCACAATGAGCTCCGACGGCGAGAAGCCGGGGATGCTGGTGTTGCGGCGCAGAAGGCGCTGGGAGCGCTCTTCTTCGTCGGTGCCCACGGCGTTGCCGGACAGGGCGTCATTCTGCCTCCTCACGGACGAGGACGAGGACGAGGAGGCGGTGGCGCCTCCGAGCGCCTGGGTGTGCGCTTGCGCTTGGGCCTGAGCGGTGGCCTTGCCGCGGCGCTGCGTGAGCGTCCACACGGCGCGGCGCGTGCGCGCGAGTCCGATAAGGGGCATCTTCAAGTCTGACCGGGTACGCCCGTCTCTGTATCCGCGCGCAGGTAATCCTGCCCGGAGACGCAAATCTCAGCAAACGCCCCGAGCGAGCGTGCGAGCGGGCGTACGTCCGTCCGCACCCTATTTGTGAGCTAGGCTAGCTCGCTCGCTAGCTACCTTATCGCTCGCTCGCCCTTCGGCTTCGCAAGTCTCGTCTCTGGCGACGAGACAGACCTCTTCGCGCGGCTCCTCGAGGCCGCGCGCAGGGCGCCCTCCGCTCGCGCTCCGCCTCGCAGAGGTGGTCGTCGTCGTCGTCGTCGCGGCTCTCTCGTCCGTCGGGCGTCTCCTCGTACGTTCTGTTCGCCCGCCTGGCGCCGGGTCCTGCCTGCGCGCCGCGCCGCTCGCGCCGCCCTCCGCCCGCGCGGTCCGCGCCGCGCTCGCCCGCGTCGCCGGCCGGGAGGCTCTGGCGTTCGTGCAGGCAGGCGAGACCTCGCTCGCTTGCTTTGGCGATCTGGATGGGGCGAGGAATGGAATGGAATGGAATGGAATGCGGAATGGAATGGAATGCGGAGTGGAATGGAATGGAAACGCAGCGTGCAAGGGAGCGCGGCAAGGAGGGGAAGGGGAGAGAGAAAGAGACAGAAGGCAAGGGCTCCAAGCCGGCCGAGGCCGCCCGAGGCCCGCGCACGCTCGCGGAGAAACGCGGGGCAAGCAACCTCGTTAGCGCCGGGGTTCTTTCTCTCTCGCTGTGCCTGCGTGGGGACGGGCGCTGTGCCTGCCAAGGTAGCTGTTGTTGCTCTTGCTGTTGCCCCTGCTCTTCCTCGCTCCGGGGCGTGTCGTGTATGCGTATCAACTGCAACGCAACCAACACCAAGCCAGCCCAGGCGCCAGCGAAACAGCGGCCACCAACAAGTTGTTTGTTTGTTTCTTTGTTTGTTTCAAGTTGTTTGTTTGTTTCTTTGTTTCTTTGTTTGTTTCTTTGTCTCTCTGCTCGCGCTTTTGTTCCCCTTCGCTCGCACGCTTCCTCGCAGCACGCTGCCTCTCGCCTCGCCTCGCGGCTCGTGCCGCCGCAGCCGGGCGGCGCAGGACCCGGGGCTCGGGCGAAGGCCAGGCTCGCTCGGCCTCGCGCGGGGCCTGCAGCGCGCACGCGCGCTCGCTCGCACGCGTCGCGCCAGGAGCCGCACACCGCGGCAGGCAGAAGGCAGAAGGGGCAGAGAGAGGGCGGGCGGGAGATCGCGGGCCGTCCGCGGGAGAAGCGGGGCGCGGGAAGGGGCGGAGACCCGCGCCGCGCGCACTTCGCGCCCCGCGCCCGGCGGCAGGGACCGGGACCAGGACTCGGGGCCGGCCGGGCTCGGCCTCGCGGGCGCGGGCGAGGCCACCCTGATGCAGCGCGCCGCCGCGCAGAGGGCGACCCGAGGTCTTGCCTGGCGAGGCCAGGGAGAAGACGAGGGAGGACGCCGAGCGAGCTTAGGTCATGTCATCGCAGCTCGGGCCGGGTCCCGCCAAGGGGGGTCTTGCTTGCGTTGGCTCGGCAAGGTGTCGCGGGCACCACGTCGTCGAGCAGCGCGCGGCGCAGGCGGACGCCGAGGCGGAGAGAGACGGAGGCAGAGGCGGCGGCGGGCAACGCGGTCGAGCACCGGTCAGGTCGACGGTGTCGGCCTCTTCCTGCTTGCTCCTATCTGTTGATCGTCTCTCGCTTGCACGTGGGCTGTTATGTTCGTATACTTGCTTTTTCTTCTTCTTCTTCTTCGTTGGTTATACTACTTCCGCACATTCGCGCGGGGAGGAATGAGGGAGGGAGGCCGAGGCCCAGACACGATCGACCGCTCGCTCGACCGCTCGCTCGCTCGATCGATCGATTGTAGCCTTGTATTGTATTGTATTTCCACGCGCGTGTGCGACAGCGAGTATGAGAGTGTGTGCGCGCGACGTGCACGCGCTGCTGCAGCAGCACTGATGATGCTCCTTTTTCCACATCACCAAGAAAGAAAGACCCCCCCCGCCTGCCTCTGCCTGCCAGTCTGCCGCCGGAGAACGCAGGAGTCGGTCGGTCCGGCGGGGCTCTCGCCCACACCTCGATGCGCCCCGCCGCCGCGGCCTAGAGCGGGAGGGAGCCTCCGGGCGTACATACATCCCGCGAGCGAGCGCGAGCGCGCGAGGCGGCACGAGCGGCGGTTTTCGGATTTTTCCTTCATTCATTCTTTCTTCGGTTCATTGTTTCATTCATTCGCGGTCGCGATCCAGCTGCGGCGCTTCAAGTTGGTTGTATTGTTTTGCCAGTAGCCAGGGCGGTAGAAAGAAGAAAGCACGTGAATGCGCCATGCATGCATCATCATCATCGTCGCCGCCGATCTTGGCCGCGGCCCTGGGGCCCGGCCGCGACGCCGCGTCGACGCCGCGGCGTGAGGACCAGCCAGCCTAGACAACTTGTTACGACCGAGGGCCGAGGGCACGCGCGCGCCCAGACGCGGGCACGCCGCAGCCAATCGAGTGGGCGCGGGTGGTTGGTTTGGGTTGGTTGGTTCGTTCGTTTGTTTGTTTGTTTGTTTGTTCGTCTGTTTGTTTGTTATTGTTAATCTTTTTCAAGTTGTTTGTTGCTTTTCCCATTTGGAGTTGAAAATGCGCTGCGGGGCGCTCCGAGCAGGGGCAGGAAATGAGTGGGAAAGGCGGCCGGTGATGAAGATGAACTGGCGGTCCCAATGCAGATGTCGCGATCGCGAGAAAGATTCTCTGTATAGCGGCAACGCACGCTGCAGCCGTTTGCACTGCACTGCAATGCACTGCACTGCATTGCTCTGCTCTGCTCTGCTCTGCTCTGCACTGCACGTGGCAGAGCAGAGCAGAACAGCGACCTTCCCGGTCGACGGCGCGAGGGAAGCCGGGTGCACACTCGCCCACGCGCTAGCGCCCCAGTTGCTGTTGATGCAGGTGCTGACGGAGTTTATGCGCGCGCCTGCATGCACACACACGCGCGCACGTAGGAAGGCCTGGGGAGCACTCATGCACACGCAGGCACTCTCCGTCACGCACGTTCGATAACTAACGATGATCGAGCTCATGAGAGCTCACGATTGAGAAGAACAAGAAGCGTCCGAGAGGGCACACGCCAGGGACGGAAGTGTTCACGCGGACCAAGCACAACGATTTGTCTTCGGAGCAAGACAGATCAAGGTCGCGTGCACACGAAAACGTGCTTGCTTACCGCAACCGCAGAGTGCACCTTTTGAGTGCACCTTGATCAATTTCGTGGGATTTCTCGACGCTCGAAGATTACAAAAGAAATATGAACATTTCCCCTTGCGAACAAAGAAACCAAACGAAAACGGGGCGCGTCAGCACAGAAAGATTATGCGACCTGCAACCAAGCTGAATCAATAGCGTGCGACGGAGCAGACGTCCGACACATTCTCGCTCTTCAAGGTCAATACCCACGGGGTTCGCTGCTTCGCAAAAAATTCTCAGTCGGTTCTCACAAAGAAACGGACCTGAGCCAGATGATTTGCTCAGACTGCAATCCTTTCATCATTATGTGAGGCAATGCTATGCGTGCCGAAAAGGTCATCATATCATCATATTGTGTTGCCTTTTTCCAAACAAAAGAAACAGGAAACCTTTTAACCTTGCCAGCAAGCATTCCTTCACACACTGTAAAGATCCTTTACAGTTCGTTCCGGAGAGTCGCTCACGAAACAACATTGTTTTTCTTCGAGATGCTATTCGTGTGCTGAAGCGAGAATACAGCATTTTCCAAAGCGACGGATGCTTTTTCGTGTGCTAAAGCGAGAATACAGCAACGTCCAAAGCGACGGCTCGCAAGAAACAGCATTCCCACGCGCTTCTCTCTGCAAGTACAGATGAGCACAGATTCTCTCTTACAAAGAGTATCAACAAATAAGGCCCTAAGCCAAATCTAGACCACCAAGGTGTCCAAGTTTTGCATCCCGTTTACATAACCTCTGATCCAGCAGAATCACGTCAAACAACTTCGGGGTCATACAAACGTCTTGGACCAGACCAGGACTGCAAAGGTAGTCTCTTATCGGCCGCTTGCCACTCTCTTGGCCCATGGAATGCCAACCTTGAAATTTAGCAGCTACAGCAGGGCTATTGAGTCATGAGCGGCAGGCTGCTTCACACTAGATAGAGAGAGCTCTTCTCAAACTATTTTTGAAACAATCATTCGTTTGCTTTTCGATACGACGATTCAAAGCAGCTCGTAATCCTACAACCTAGTTAAAATGCGCCAGCGAGCTTGTAGTGTAGGATTTGTTGGCGCAGCTGCACGTGTACAAGTGTTGCGGCCTACTGGCTCCAATGGGTCAGCGATCCGTGGCTGATCCGTCTTGGCTCCGTGTCTCATTAAGACGACAAGCCAACGGGGTCTCTCTGTCCTTTTTGGAGTCCACACGGGGCGCAAGTCACTGAGATACCCTTAGGCAAACATTGACGGCACGCAAAGCAAGCGTACAGCCACCGCGCATCCAATCAGTTGCAAGAAACATCGAGGCAGGCGTCCATCCAGTAAGCCTGTCAATTGGCGATCCGAGAACGATCCACTCTCGTTTTCCCACTCAAGACCTACAGTTTTCGGGGACTGAAAGACCTGCGTTGCAAGTCGTATGAACACTCTTGCGCAAGCAAAGAGCTGTGCAAGGGCGCACCCGCACATCCAAGCGTTTTGTAGATGGGCTACCCAGACATCGATAGAACCACCCAGCTTTGCGTGACTCTTTCTTACAACACATTTTTACTCTTTTACTCTCATGGCCTACGTTTGCTTATCCAAGGCGTGAAAGACACGCGTCGCAAGCACTCCAAGTGCCTTTGCGCAACAAGGGAGTTTGCGGTCGCTCTTCTGAAATCTTGTTGGCTGAAAACACCAAACACGGCAGCACCAGGTGTCGCAGGCCTTGATCCGAAAATGTTCCATTCGCGTTCTACTTTCTCACATCAGAACTTACAGTTTCTAAGGATTGCCTGTGAAAGACACGAGTCGCAAGTCGCGAAAACGCCCTTGCGCAAACTAGGGGTCAGGTGAGGGTACATGGCCGCGCTTATTGCCTTCTGTACTAGCACCTCGATGCTCGACCCCCCCCCCCCCCCCAATACCTTCAGTTTATAGGGACTGAAAGACCTGAGCTGCAAGTACTGAGAGCTGCCTTGCGCAAACAATGAGAAGACAATTTTGGAGCTGTGAATACACCTACATCCAGGCTTTGACAAAAAACTGGCATTTCTTTACTAGCACCTCGATGCTCGAAGGATCACATTCTCGTTTCAACTTCCCATTACCTTCAGTTTATAGGGACCGAGAGACTGAAAGACCTGGGCTGCAAGTACCGAGAGCTTCCTTGCGCAAACAGTCAGATGCCATTGCGGAGCAGTGAATACACCTACATCCAAATTTTGGCAGAAAATAAGACATCGACTGCTTCACGAATCGAAAGATGTCGATTCCGCCAACGTGCTGTTCACTTCTGAGGCATGCGGTTTGAAGACGCAAGACGTGCTGGCGCCAGTGGCAGAGGTCGCATGACGCAAAAGGCGAGTGATACAGGCGCGCTCATAGCCGCTCGCTCAAGCCTCTTTTGTGTTCGTCATCGTTGCTTTCGAGGGGGAGAAGAGAAAGCAAGCGGCACGGCCAGCAAAACTCCATTGCACAATCCCGAAAGGTGATTGCCAAACGCAAGCGTTGAGCAAACCCTCAAGTCGCAGGCCAAATGAAGAACTGCAAAGCGTGGTTGACAAACTAGAAATGTAATCAAAGACAATTTCGAGCAATCGATGACAATCGCAAAGAGCGCTTCTTGTTGCTTTTTCAAATGTCTCCTCAATCGAGTACGTTAGAGACTAGGGCCATGAAAGTGGCGATCGATAAAAGTGTGGGAGACATGCGAAAGACGCCGTGACATCGTGCTTGCATTTGGGTTTTGCAACTGCGATCGTGATGCTCTCCTTCAGTGGTGTAGTGCTCTGGCAAAATCGCCGAGTATATCCGATGGAGCGAGAGCGAGAGCTTGAGGAGGCGACGTGAGCGGCAGAACATGACGAAACCCTACTATAGAGCCGACATCGCATGAAAGCAAACGTGTATACAAATTGTTCTGTACCTCCGATTTTGTCGCGATCGACGTCGCCTTACTCAACCTGAGATTGTGAGAGTTGTGTTTATTTTCAATATCTGTGCGCGAAATTTGAATCAGCAAGGACTGTGAAGACTTATGTTTGGTCGTGTACGTATGCTTGAAAAAATTGACTCACTCACGTGCACCATGCGGCGGCCATTGCTCCGCGAAAACGTATTTTCGGTCTACCCTACTTCAATGAGCGGCTTGCAATATATATACGCAGGGCTGTACTGTTTTGCGACTTACTAGAGCCCGGCTCCTTATCACAAGAGTTCTACTTTAAGAAAAAAAAAAAACTATGCATCAAGAACTGTCTGCGTGGCCGTCACCAGATGAGACGAGCACACTTCTATAGAACGCCAAGGCATCACTAATGCCTAGGATCAGACCAGATCTTGATCTTTCCTTTTATAATGATAAGTACTCTGAAACTATTTGCTCCTCTGAATGGTGTCGTTTTCTCCTTCACGGTGTTGTTGGTCAATTCGCTTCGGCAAGTCCATTTAATGATGATTCTCACGCCTGAGGCTTGCTGGCTTGCTGGCTTGATGGCTGGCTGGTCAGAATCACGGGCTGCTTTCCTTCACCCGGTGACTGACCGTCGTGCTGATCTCCTGTAGGTTACATTGCTTATCATGATTCTGCACGCAGCTCATCGGGAGAGGGCGGCGCTCTCAAATCGCTCGCATGACACGATTTCCTCCGAGTCTCGGGTTTCGGAGAAACGCAGTGGTTTCCGGCCCGAAAGAGAATTATAGCGCTGAGCAAGTGGAGAAAAGGGAAGCGGCAAGTTGAGAATGCGGCGAGAGCGGGGCGAGAGCGTCTCTAACTGCAGAGACAGGGAAGGGAAGGGAAAGAAAGAAAGAAAAAAGAAAAGAAAGGGGGAGAGAGCTTGCCGTCCGCAGACCCGCAATCGCAGCGGCGTGCGCTCGTTGATAGACAGCGCGGGCCCGCGACAGGAGCTCCACTCGGTACGCAGCGGCCCGCGCGGCGCTTCTGCATTTCCTCTGGGCAGGCCGAGAGCGGAGACGCCCGGCGGGGTCCAGCAAAATCGGCAACTCAACCTCCGACGACGGGGCCGCGGTGCCTTCGCCTTCGCCTTCGCCATTTCCGTGTCCACCGCCTTTTTTAAAAGGAGAGCAAAGCTTGCGCACCAGCACCTCCACCTCGAGCAGCGCCGCAAGTCATACAAACACAGGCAAAAGGATGGGCGAGGTCATCGACCTCGCAGACGGCGTGCTCCACAACACGCGCGAGTCCCACAACCTGGTCTGTCTTGATGACGACGACGACGCCGCCGCCGCCGCCGGCAGCGACAACCCATCTAGAGTCAAGCAGGAGAATGTGAGCGTGTCAGATGTCTCTTTTGAGTCTTCAGCTTCGACGTCCAGGTTACAGTCTTCATCATCCTCATCACTGTCGTCGTCGTCGTCGTCGTCAGGACTGTCGAGGCGCGCGCTCGTCAAGCAACGCGACAGACTGCTGCAGGAACGCGATTACTTAGCCAAAAATGCTGTGCGCGCCTATGACGAACGCGAGTGGGAGTTTTCTGCCCAAGACGAAGCCCAGATTGACCTAGCCAAGGCCATGGCAGCCTTTGCTCGCTTGCGCGGTTTCAGATGCCGCGTCCGACAGCAAGGACCATTTCCTGAAGGTTGCAAGGTCAATGCAAGTCTATGGCAGGCCTGCGAGAAACATTTGTCCGAGATTAATGCGCTAGAGCCTGGAGCAAAAAAGGCAGAGAAACTTGACGCCGCTCTTCATCAGGCCGATGTGGATATGAAGCGCTATGCGCAAATTCAACAACGCATCAAAAACAAGGACAGCTCTTCTGGAGGCAGCATCAGAAGTGATATTGGAGAGTCCGACAATGACCTCATCCTATTCAGCAGCGAGGGGAGCGACTCCGATGACCCGGCAGAAGACAGAAACGACAGGGGGAACTCGCAGAATGATTCTCGAAGTGACGACCGCGACCGCGTCCGAGCACTTGTAAGGGAACGCAATGCGGCACGCGGAGAGGTGCTGATTCAACTTCGAGACGTCATCGAATCGAATCGGACCGATTTTGACAGCGTAGATGATATGGCCTCAAAGCTCGGAGATGCCATTAAAGAATTGCACAACCTCGGGACGGCCCTTGCTGACGCCGCCGTGTCCGTGCATGGCAAGAAAGCGGATCTGCCCAGAAACATACAAACCAAGTCATTTCGTGGATGCATGGACCTCAGCAGCTGGGTGTTGCACCAGAAACGTATTTGGGACGACCAGAACGACTTCAAGGCGCTCCGACAAAAGACGGACAAGCTCATGGCCAAGGTCAAGGGGCAGGAAGGCTTACTCTCGCATATATTCTTTTCCTCTGAAGCCTCGGGAGTATCTCAAGAGGTCATCGCGCTCATAGGCGAGCTCAATGAGGCCATTGATACTGAGTTGGCCGCGTTGAAAAAGGTCAGTACGGGAACCGGCCTGTTGGACACTCTTCCTCTGGAGAGTTTGCGCGATGCAATTGGACGCATCGAGGCATACTGCAGCCAGCTTTTGCGACGAGCCACAAAACTGCGCATAGCTTGGGCAACAAAAGAACAGGAAATCAAGTCCTTTGAAGAAGCTTCGCGGTCGCGGTATAGTCTCAGCGCAATCAAGAGTTTATACAAAGAGCTTCGAACGCTTAACCACAAAGTCACAGAACAACAGAGAGTAGTGGAGGATCTCGAGCTAGAACTTCGTCATCGGGAACACGCAAGTCAGTACGATGACGAGTCCGTGGCTGATGGCGACGGCGGGGATGGCGCGCACAAAAGTGCAGGTAGCGTCCACCGTACTTCTGTTTCATCCTCGTCCTCGTCCTCGTCATCTTCATCATCTTCGAGCTCGTCCTCCAGCACGCCGGCCAAGAGCGTCAAATTAAGCATTGGAGAGGAGCGCGAGAAGTTACGCGAGCTCAAAGCCCAGGCTCAGAACAAATTGGGCCCGCTGATCGAACGCATTTTGAACGAGCGCCAGAAACTTGTGGCACAGGCCACTCAACACTTTCCGGAGCTTCTCGTGGATCAAGGGTGGATCAACATCCTCGACGAAATCTGCAGGCCAGAAGCGTTTGCCGCGTTGGACCTTGACCCTTTTAAAGACCGGCTGCCGCTCTCGCTTCTGATCCCTGCTCGCGACTGCGATATCTGTGGCGACACGTCGCCCCTGGACGAAGGCGTGCAGTGCGCGAAGCGGCACTTTATGTGCAAAACCTGCCTCGAGTCGCACGTCAAGGCAGTGTCCGAGGTAGGCAACGACAGTCGGTTGCGCGATGCCAAGGGCGAGATTCCCTGTTATGACCCTACGTGCGATGCGCCACCCATCCCTTCTGCAGATGTACTCAAATTTGTCTCCAAAGAAACGCTCATGCAATTTCTTGCCGCTGTCAAGCGTTCCGTCGAGGAAGAGGTCGTCACCTCCATGCAGTCCGATATGGAACGCAAGCGCAAGCGGATGGAGGCCGAGATCCAACGTGCCGGGTCGCATAACTCCAAAGTGGACAAGCACTTTACACACATTACTGACAACATTCTCACGCTCAAGTGTCCGCAGGGCGGGCACGCCTTTAGCGAATTTACTGGCTGCTTTGCCCTCACCTGCACGCGATGTCGGCCTAAAAGTACCTTTTGTGGATGGTGTCTCACTGACACGGGCGCAGATGCCCATGCCCATGTAGCATATTGCTCTGCAAATCTGAACAATGATGCAAGCTCCAGGAGAAATGCACATCGCTTTGCGGCTGCTAATGCAAACAGAAATGCACCTGCGGGCTACTATGGCACAATGGATCAGTTTCAAGAAGCCACACGACGTCGGAAGAAACGACAGCTCGAGGCGTACTGGAAAGACTACGTGAAGAGCGAGTCTCCAGAGGTCCAGGCTGACCTCTTCAAGAAGCTAAACTCCGAGCTCATTGGTGATCTCGGCCCGATCAAACTTCCCGTGACAAAGCCACCGAGGAAGACCAAACGGAAGAAGGCGGCCGTCTCGAGTGACGAAATTCTCGTCCTCGATTGATGCAAAGTCTCTGTTAATTTATCTTTTAGATTAACTGTTAGTTTCTCTGCAAGAACGAGAAGAAGAATGATGATGTCATGCACTTGTTTCTGAGATATTGCTCCTCCTCCTCCTCCTCCTTCTTCTTCTCATGCTGTTGTCGTGTTGTGTTGCGACGGAACTTCTTGCGATCCTGGGGCCATCATGCAATCAATGTCCATCACCCGGACGATACTCTTATCTGCGCTTGGCGTATTGGAGTGGCCCGCACCGGCCGCAGCTGCATCGACAGAACTGGTTGTCTCTGCCTCTTCAAAGTCATCTTCATAGTCTTCTTCACCTTCGTCAGGAGCACCAGTCCTATCGTTCATTTGCGCACCTTGCTGCGATCCGTCAACGCTGTCTGCCTCCTCGTGAAGGCTGGACGACTGTTTCTCAGGCTCTTGGAGACTGGTGGCGGTCGGTTCTGACGCTTGTGCATCGGAGGAGGGGTTCTCGCTTTCAACGCTCTCTGCACGTCTCTCCTTGGCACTTTCAGCTTCGTTGTTGGGATCCTGGTCATCCTCGCCCATCGCTTCCTCCTCGTCTTGACCTTCTTCATCGTTCATGTCGTCGTCATCCGTGTCGACGGTTTCGATGGTGTGCTCTGAGCTCGTAGTGTGCAAGGCGCCACTCTTGGCGGAGGACAAGTAGTTGACATCATCTTCCTCCTCGACTGCACTAAGATCTGCTTCGTGCGTCTCGCCAGCGGAATCTTCATGCGACACATTACCGTCGTCTTGGTCTTCGACAGCGCTGTCCTGGTCCGTTGTAGATGCGTCATCGGGCAGAGGGAATCCTCCCTGCGTCGAGTTCTTGGACTTTAGATGCACTGGCGTGACGGGAGCTTCGAGAGGCAAAGTGCTCTTGTAAGAGACAATACTAATGTCAGTGAGCTCCTCTCTGTTGGGAAGGACAAAGTCGTTCTTTTTCCCTGTTGGCTGCTTGCGCTCCATCGAGAGCTGTCGACCAATATTCTTGAGAAAAACTTGCTTGCCCCTTGGCGCATTCCGTGCGTAATGCTTCGGACCTTTACCTGCGAAATGTTTGCCCGATTCGGCTAGGGCACCGACAGTGTCGTACCCTGCAGCCTTTTGAGCCTGTGTGCCACCCTTGACGACCCATTGGTTCCTGCGCTTCTCGTAGCCTTCTACTTCCTCGTCAGGCAAGTATGCCGCCAGGGTGTCTTGAAAGCATTCGCGTGAGACGCGTTGCATGGACTTGACGAACTCATTCTGAAAGTGGACAGAGAGTGCAAGCTCGTGCAGCACGACGAGAGAGCGCTCCTCCCGCATGCGTCGGAATTGTTCGAGCAAAAAGGCATTGTTCTCTTCGTAGCGCTGTTGCGTGGCGCTCAGCTTTGAAAAATTCTTTTGCGCTTCACGCTGCTTTGCGCCTTTAGACCCAGCTTGGCCCGCGAGCGACTTGGCACGTCGCCGATACACATCAAAGTCGATCTTGTCCGCAGCGCGCTCGGCGACCTTGTCCTTGACGGTGTTGTTGAGCTTAAAGGCCACATCACGCAGGGGACTTAGAATCTGCACGCTCCACTTGTCGACGAGGTTGCTACAGATTGCGCTCATTTCATCCTGCGTTGCGGCAAAGCATGAGTGCACCTCCTCCAAGCCCTTGCGGGCCTCGCACTCGTGGTCCTGGCCGTTTGCGACAAAGCTGCCGACTTCTTTAGCAAGGGCCTCGCCGCATCTTTGCCATTTTTCAATGGCTTCCACGTAAAGCTGAAATTTGCTCAAAAGCAAGAGAATTTCTTTGTGCGCGTCGGCGAACTCGCCATGCAACTCATTGAATTCCTTGTCGTCATGCGCCGGTTCGCTTGCGCCTAGCTTTTGCAAGATCTTCTCTGTAGTGCGTCGTTTGGTCTTCTTCAGCGTCGTGACCACGCCTCCGTTGTTGGCGTTGTGGCCCGCTCCGTTCCCATGGCTCGCGCCGGTTCCGCCGGCCCCAGGCACCATTTGTGCTCGAAATTCTGCTGCGTAAGCGCTCTGAAGTTACCACTGCTGCTGCTGCTGCTGCTGCTGCTGCTGTTGCGGACGTCAATTCGCTGAGGATTACTGACCTCGTCTCGACCAACGAGGCCGCTACCCGACTGTGCAAGGTTGCCTGCCACTCCGTGGCTTGGCTTTTTGCTTGACGTCGCTCTCGCGTATGCACTGTCTGCCTTGGCAGTGGCGGTCAGCTCGCTACGCGGAGGAGACGAATGCCATAAATTCATTCACATACAAGGCGCTCGCTTGGGCGCTCGGCAGGGTGGGACCACACCGCTGTACCTAAGCTAATCGCTGCTTGTCCTTCAGATGGTCCCGAGAATAAGACATTGGCCGCCTTCTCCTCTACCATCCGCCTTTGCGGACGTAAGGACGGCCGACTCCTGCTTCCAGCCTCTCGTTCTTCGTCAACCCATGGCGGTGAGTGAGAAGACAGCGTGGTTTCCGAGCCAATGCCAGTCCTTCTGGGAGAGTGTTCGCTTTCCATGGTTTCTTACTTGAGCGAAGAAGGATGAAATGAGGGAGAAGATACAAAGGCGCTTCCGCTGACTGACCGTGAGACGCATGCAGGCAAGCAGGCTGTAGCAGACAGATGCGCGGGCGGTCGATGGGACTCATGAGCCGCTAGATTTCCATCGTGACCCGCAATTGCAGGTCATTCATTCATACATACATCCGTCCGAGGCCTGGCGAGAAAAGCGCGTGACCCCGTTTGTCCGCAAACCAGACAGGACAATGGGCCGCCTAGGATGGGCATGCTTGCGCTGGCTTTGTGTTGTCATGCTCTTTTTTGTCCAAGGCCATTCACGCAGGCCTGACCCTTAACCTCCTTCTTTTTTCCATTCCCCCCCAAAGGCGGTCAATTCACCAAAAAACAAAACAAAAAACGTTTTGGACAATGGGACACTTACGCAATGTCCCTATTCATCCCCCGACTCAGTGTCAATCATCATTATCAGCTTCAATGTTGTTGTCATTTATCCAGTCTCAGTGGCAGTGGTGATATCGGTCTAGTGCACTAGGAAACCATTAGAGAAATTTGGCTTCGTTGGGAAGAATGATGTTGAGAGCAACGGCGCAGCAGCCGGGCAGCACGATGAAGATGCACGCGAGCACAACGAGGACGATGCAAAGCGCCACGGGAAGCGAGAACAGCGGCGTCTTTTGCAGATACGGCTCAATCTCTGCGGGCGCAAGCAAAGGAATTTTGCCAGCGGTCTCTGTAGCCTTGTATGCCTTGGAAGACTGCTCCACAAGAAAAGCGTTAAAGGTTGGCTCGGTCGCACTTGCAAGGCCGTCTGCGATGAGTTTCTTGGTCTGCTCGACAACAAAACCGTTGAAAAAGGGGGCAGCCCGAAGCGCATCAGTATCGCCATGATGGACACCATTGCAAGAGCTGACAAAGCCAGTGAGTGTGAGCATGGGCCATAGCCCCTGGAGCATGCTAAAGATTGGGTCGGGCATACGAAGAAGCAAGCGGGTTGAAGACAGGCTCAGTGCGAGGGGCGAGCCAACAAATTCAATAAGCGAACGCTCCTTCTTTGGAATGAGAACAAGGGCCTCATCAAAAAGGGCGAGCAAGGCTCGGCGGTGAAGACCACCATCTGCGGCGAGTTGTTCGTGAAACGAGTGTGGCCGAGCAGGGTCGAACAAGAGTGCTGCGTAGGCGTCGAAAAGACGCCACATAAAGGTTCCGAAAAGCCAGTTGTTGCGGTACGTATTGTCGCAGTACCAGAGATTGTGTGTGCCCGGTGCTTCGATGGCCTGCGTCTGCATGGAAAGATGTTGTTTTCCACGTGGAATGCGAGCAAGTAGAATTGAGCCAAGACTTGATGCGCAAACGGCATTGTCTCCATTGCGAAAGGAAGCTGCGTAAAAGGGCGCTCCAAAGAGGATGGAGGTTTGGCTCTTCTCGTCAAAGACCTCAAGGGTTTTGCCAATATGGTCCAGGCACGGGTGCATGCAGGCAACGACCGTTTCGGGCTGCGCATGTTCCCGCGCCCACGCTGTCCAGCGAGCGACCTCCCAGGGCCTCGGCATGAGAAAAAAGGGTTTGCAACGTTCCACCCAGGTAAGGTCTGCCTTGTCAAAGTCTTGAGCGTGGTGCACGCAAAGCGTACCTTTCGTATTCACCTTGTCGCCGTCCACAATAAAGTCTTCACCAGCACGCTCTACTGCGCGTGCTCGTTCAGAGACATGACCGTCTACAACGACATGAACTTTGACAATGATTTGCCGGCCATCCTTGCTTTCGGGCACTTGCCTGCGCTCCTTGGCGCGGCACAGCGTCAAGGCGTAGTGCAGTCCTGTCGGCTGCTCGCCGGCGACGATGAGCACCTCCATTCTTCACGTTGTTCTCCCTTGCTGCTCTTCTGCTGCTACTGCTACTGCTTGCTGCTGCTGCTGCTGCTGCTGCTGCTGCTGCTGCTGCTGCAGCAGCTGCGCTCTCTTGGCGCAGAACACCGCACGGCCAGCTGCGCTTGTTGACCTGTCGCCGTCCCGTCGCAGCCTGGCGCACGCTGCTCGTCTTGTCTTCGCGCGTGTACATACGTACATACACCTGCCAGCACGAAGAGCTGTTTCTTTATCTTGCCCTTGCCTCGTCGCCCTGCTTGCTTGCTTGCTTGCTTGCTTGCTTGCTTGCTTGCACAAAGGCGCTCGCTTTCGCTTTCGTTGAGCAGGCTCCTTGCAAAGCTTGTTTTCTCTCCGACGTGGATCGAGCGACCTCGTCGCTCGTTGCGCTGTGACGCGCGCGCCAGGACCCAAGCGCGACTCCCTCCGCTTCTTGTTCTCCTTCTCCTTCTTCTTCTGGCCCGAGACTTCCGTCGCCAGCGGCGGCGTCCGTGCAAGGAAGGATAGAACCAGGGAAGATGGCGGCGGAGATGGACGCGCCTCCTGCGACAACAACAACAACGACGACGACGACGACGACGACGACAGGTGCTCAAGGCGGAGGCGCGGCCGCGGCCGCGGGCGAGGCTGGCAAGGTGGAAGACAAGACAGGTGACCATGGATTCGTGCACGATGTGAAGCGCATGGCGTTTCTGAACCGCGAGGTGAGCGTAGTTCTGCAAAATGAGAACGGGCCGTGCCCGCTCATCGCGCTTGTAAACGTGCTCCTGTTGCGTGGGACGCTGAAAATGCACAAAGATCGACGCTCGATTGGCAGCGAGAACCTGATTGCAATGGTCGCCAACTTGCTGGTAGAGAAGAATGCTTCTGGAGCAGACGAGAACATGCAGCATACGATGCAAGAGATGATGGACATCTTGCCAACTCTGCAGTACGGTCTAGACGTGAACATTCGATTCGGAGGCGTTTCTCTCTTCGAATTCGACAATCGCGTCGCGATCTTCGACCTCTTGGGTGTGAACCTCTTTCACGGCTGGGTGGTAGACCAGCAGGACACGGAAGTTTACGATGCCATTGCAAATCTTTCGTACAATCAGGCGATGGATCGCATTATCGCGGCGCGCGAGGCCGGGTCGGATGGCAAAACGTCATCCGAGGAGCTCGTACAGACATTGCAAGAGGCAGAAATCATCGAGCGCTTCCTGTCGGAGACTGCCTCGCAGTTTACCTTCACGGCGTTAACGCAGTTGCACGAGACGGTCAAGGAGCGCGAACTGTGTGTCTTTTTCCGCAACAACCACTTTTCATCATTGTTCAAGATTGAAGGTCATTTGTATGCGCTCGTGACGGACCAAGGATACCGCGACAATGGGATGATTGGATGGGAGCTTTTAAATGCCGTGGATGGTGATACCGAATTAGTGTCGCCCTCGTTTGGACAACCGAGCGAGTATGTACATCCGAACGACTTGGGTCAGACGCTCGAAGATCAGGGAGGCAGCCGGATCGATGCCGACGAAGAACTCGCGCGACAGCTCGCGGCACAAGAGCGCGCGGCTTCGAGACAAAACCAAGGTTCGCCACGCGCGCAGCAACGGGCGCAGACCAGGAATGGGCGTTCCGGTAGCCCGAACACCGGTCGCTCAAAGGGAAGCGACTGCGTAGTAATGTAGATAACAGAAACAACACGAACGGAAAGATTGACAAGAGAAAGAGAAAGGGCATCTTGGGGAGATGAAGATCTCTCGCGATCGAGCGGCGCACCAAGATCAGAGCAATGACGCTGCGACAAAGAAGAGATGCGCTTTCGTTCAAAGCCCATCAGTTACTTCATTGATTGAATGATGATAGATGTCATCAATCGATTGATCAATCGACCAATCCGAGGAGATGGTAAGAGATAGTGGCGTCATTTTAGCTAAGAAAAGAGGGTTAATTTCCGTCAGGCGTGCACTATTGTTGATTGAAATGCCTCGCGAGCTTCACGCGTGAGCAGGATCAGGCATCATCGAGCAGTGATGGAAGAAATGGCAAAGAAAATTGATCTCGTCGTCTCTGAGCCGCAAGCCCCGCTCCATTCTGTTGGTGATGCACTCACCGCAAGGACGCGCGAGACAAGAGCGCAGCACGCCTAACGAAATGTCCTCTTTGTATCTCAGATCGCCGACGTTGATGCCTTTCACTCAACCCTCTCTTCTTCCCTTCCTCTTTGCCTGCCTCCAGGTCTCACTTTCTCACTTGCTCACAGGTGTTACAAGCGAGCGAGCGAGCGAGCAAGTAAGCGGGATAGACGAGAGGGATGAAAGAGAAGGAGAGAGAGAGAGAGAGAGAGAGAGATAGACCCGAAGTCGATCGCTGAGTCGAAAAGTAGAGAGCACACGCGAAAAGGGTGATTAGGAAAAAAGAAAAAAAGAGGGAGAGATCAGTTGGACGGCTAGCTTAGAAGGACAAAGCTTAGACCGAGATGCCGAGCGCGACGCAGACGCCCTCGTAGACGTCAACCTCAATCTGGGCGACAGCCTGCTCCTGCGAGCCCTCGGCGGCGCCGTCGAGCTTCCTCTTGGCCTCGGTGTAGAGCTTCTGTGCGACGGATCCGTCGAGTTCGTCAAGGGAGAAGATCTCGGCGGCGGAGACGTCCATGGAGGAGTCCTCGTGGACGGAGGCGAGGCCGCCAGAGACGAAGAAGGACTCCGGGGCGTCACCCTCGGCCTTGGTGACCTGAACGACGCCAGGCTTGAGCTCCGAGAGAACGGGGGCATGCTCGGCGGCGACACCAAACTCACCAGTCATGCCCGGCACGTTGACCAGGAAGACGGGCTCCTTGGACTTGACCGGCTTGGTCGCGGACGCCAGGGTCAGGTTCACGCTGGTGCTGCCGGCGGCCTCGGGCTCGGCCATCATGCGCACGGTGGGCGAGGCGTGGAGCGCCCGCGCGCCCAGCTTGGCGCCCACGCGCCGCGCCGCGACGCCGCTGACCACGCGCTGCATCATCCTTTCGCTGCTAAAAAGCTGCTGCCGCTGCTGCCTGCCTGCCTGCTGCCTCCTGCCGCTGCGCTCGCTGCTGCTGCTGCCGCTGCTCTTCTTCTCGCTCTGCGCGCCGCTCTTCCTCACGCTCCTCCTCTCCTTCCCTTCCTTCCCTTCCCCTATCCGTGCAGCCACGCACCGCCCCTGCGCCCGCCTTAATCCACTCGTTCCTTGCGTGGGCCGTAAAGCCTGGCATTAAGGCGTATGGTAAACTACCCACCCAGCAGCGGCCAGGCGCAGTGGCTGGGCGCGTTCCCGTCTCTGCGCGGACATGGGTGTGCGAATGGTGTGCGAATGTCGGGGACGGGCGGGAACGCTTTCCAGCCGTGGTATATGTACGTATGTATACTAGGAAAGAAGTAGTATGTCCTATACGCATTGGCGCAGAGGATCAATCCCACGAGGAGGACGAGGACCAAAAGGACGAGGACGAGGAGGAGAAGCGAAAGCGTCGCGCGAAGAGGCAAGGCCGAAAAGGAGCGGCGGGCGAGCGAGCAAGAGCGCGAGAGACTTCCGAGCGGGCGTGCGCGGAGGCGCCATGGCAGAGGCGGGTGGAGGAGGAGGAGCGCAGACGCTCAACAAGACGGCGTGGCCGGCGACCTCGCTGGTGCCGGCGCTGGGCGTGGCGCTCCTGGCGGGCTTCGCGGCGGGGTACCAAGTCTGCAGACTGGTCGACACCTTGCGCGCCGCGCACAAGAACGAAGAGGATCTTGGCGCGAGCGAGACGGCTTCGCAGGCCTCGAGCAAGTCGCAGCGCAAGAGTAAGAAGCGTAAGAAGCAGTCTGGAGCCGAGAATGGGGCAGCCAAAACCGACTTAGACCAGGATGAGGACGATGCGGCATCCATGGCCGAGAAAAGGCCCAAGCGCTCTGACGAGGACGACGAGCTTGCAGAGGACAAGAAGGTCACGAAGAATGCAAAAGATATCGGCCAAAGCTTCGAGAAGAGCGCGAATGAAGACAACGGGGATTCCGAGGAAGAGGAGGAGGAGGGGGAAGAGGACGACGACGAGGCGCCTGCGAGCAGCAGAGAGCGCAGGCTGCAGGATAATGGCTTCGTCTTCTTGGAGGACGATGAGAGCGACTCCGACGAGGAGGAGGACGCCAAGGGATCCCAAAACAAGCTTTATTCGGCCTCGAAGCGGCTGAAAGCAGAAGAGCCCAAGACGCACTGCGCGCTGGTGGAAGCCTCTTTGGACGTTGCTGGTCTCGTCGAAAAGGTCGCGAGTCCTTTTGCTGGGGCCATTGTGACCTTTTCCGGGACGACTCGTAATTCATTCGAGGACAAGATTGTAACGCACCTCGAGTACTCGGCGTACGAAAGCATGGCGACCAAGGAGCTGCACAAGGTTTGCGCGCAGACGCGCGAACGTTGGCCTGATGTGCTCCACATGGCCATCGAGCACAAGATTGGCGACAGTCCCGTACAGGACACGAGTGTCGTGATTGCGGTGTCGTCGGCGCACCGTGCGGCGGCGCTCGAGGCCTGTCACTTCGCCATCGACACCCTGAAGGCCCGCGTCCCGATCTGGAAGAAGGAGGCCTACTTGGGTCGCCGCAACGAGGCGCAATGGAAGGCCAACTCCGAGTTCTTGGCGCAAAAGCCGCTGCCCTAGATGACCACGGCCGCGCTGACGGCGATTGTTTCGCTATGGATTGTCCTAACTCATTGCGTCTACAAAGGGTCAGGTTCTTCTTTTGAACGATCACCAAATGAAAAGCAAGACGAGCTTTCCGAGGCGCGCACGGACGGACATCGGCTACAGTTGGTAGGGAGAGAGGGAGGGAGGAAGGGATGTACGCGGCAGCGGGTTGCAGGGACACATCTCGAGGCCCTAAACAATCTCGAACCATGCGCACTCGCGGCCTCTTCCCTTGTACCAGCTAGTGGCCGTGGGGGACAGAACCTCTCTCTCTCGTCTCTCTCTCTCTGTCTCTTTCTCCTGTGCAGCTCGTGATGATGGTCACCACCAGCCACCAGCCGCAGCCAGCTGTGTTTAGCAGGACAGGACAGGGCAGGGCAGGAACCGTTGTGCCGGATCGATCGATCGCAACCTGCAGCTTAGTGTCACGCAGCTGGTGGGTGAAAACCAACCTCGTCGCGAGCGCTGTTGGGGCGAGCACGCAACGAAGCGAAGTTGCGCATGATTGCGTTCCAAAGTGCATTGAGTTGCGTCTGCGGCACTGCGCGCGACAAGCGACTACACGTGGCGCTTGCTGCGGCCGCAGCAGGCACCCTCTACAGGCACCCTGTACGGGCACCCTCTGGAGAGATCCAGGCTCTCGCTCCCTTGCACCCACCCACCC